>CM076243.1:8996478-9408978 GCA_038380765.1 Odontothrips loti
CAAAATTGTATTTTGACGCACCGGATGGGAAGTGGGTCTGTACGGGAGGGACGACGGTATCAGAGGTGTGCAGCCTTGGTGTACACCGTGTACACCGTGTACGTGCTGTGCTGAGAGCCTTGCACGCTCCGCCGCCACGCCGCGACACGCCACACGTTCCTTCAATGGCATAGCAGAGCCCGCGCCATTATTATTAAAAATAGCAACAACACGACTGGGACGGGACAGGACGGGACGGGACGGGACGGGACGGGACGGGACGGGACGGGACGGGACGGGACGGGACGGGACGGGACGGGACGGGACGGGACGGGACGGGACGGGACGGGACGGGACGGGACAGGACGGGACGACGTCTTGAGGTTCCGCGTGCTCGTCGGGTTTGGCGGTCTCTGCGGTACCGCGGTCTCCGCCGGGGAATAAACCTCGGCCCGCGCCGAGCCTCTGTCCCGAGCCTCTGTGCAGTACTTTGTTCCACGTGCCCGGCCTGCTAGTACTGTGGTCAGTATGGTTTCCGGCCCGGTCTTGGCCCCGGGGGTCGACCTCGTGGCTTTCGGGAGCCTGCGCGAGAGAGACGGAGATACCTCGAGAGTTCGGAAACGACATTCCACCTGAAACCCGTTCTCCCCGTCTCTCTCACGCCAACGCACCCACTATGGCAAGGCCGCGGGTGCGACAAGGACGGACGCCGTCACCGGCCGGCGCATGGGCCACCGCCGCACCGCGGGCCCCAGCCGCGGCCCCAGCCCACGGCCCACAGGTGGGGTGACGATAGAGATGACCCGTCGGGCGGTGCCTCGTGCCTCGTGCCTACTCCTCGTGGTGCCTCAGCGCTCAGCCAGACCGACGGATGTGCAGTGAAACAAACCCCGCCAGGCCCGAGGTCGGCGTCCCCAGCGTCCGCCCTTCATGAGGGTGTGGTGTGGTGAAAGGAGGGGAGCAGAGGGGAGGGGAGGGGAGGGGAGGCGTGTACCCGCCCGCCGTCCCGGCCCGGCCCTAGCAACAACTAGGTCGGTCCACCGCAACGGCCACACCGCGAGCGCCGCGCCGCGCCGTGCCGGGTGGGTACACTACTCGGAGGCCACGCGGCCAGCGGCTCTAGCCGGCGGCGGCCGGCGGCTCCAGTGGGGGCAGTGCCCCGCCGGACCCGCCCCGCGCAGAGCTAGGGAGCCCGGCCCCGGCCCGCTGGTCGTCATTCCCTCCCTGAGCAGCGGCCCCTGCCGTATCGGGGCCCGATTATGTATGAGAAATCGACCTTCGACAGTCAGCTCGTCGTCGCGATACAGCCAGCGGCACGGGACGGCACGGCACGCGTGCTGAGTTGTGGTGCCGCTTGCCGTGCCGGCTGTTCGTGTTCGCGGCACGGCTATCCGCCATCCGCCTCCGCACCCTTGTCGGTCCCCAATATGAGAAATTTCGAACGCCCTTTTCGTGGCTGTCCGCTGGCGCCGTCCGGTCGATGGGAGTGTCGTGCGGGGCGATAACGCGCCTCCTATGGCCTAAGGCCTGCGGGAGGCCGCGCACGGACAATCTCTGACCCCCGCGCCTCCCGGCCGGGGCAGCAACACTACTCTGTCCCCGCGGCGGGCGGGCGGCGGGCTGCGGAGTGCGGCCGCCGGTAGACAAAGCAACAGCAGCGGCCGGCAGCGCACAGCCATGGCACAGCGCATCCGATAGCGCCGTCATCGCGTGCGGCGTGCGGCCGGCAGCCCACGCGACACGTGACACGAGGCACTGCACTGACGACTGACGCTCCAAAGCGGCAGCGGCGGGCGGCGGTGTGGAGATGGGCAGATAGGCAACATGGACGCAGCCGTGCGCTGCGGGACAGCCTATGCGGCACCGGGCAGGCGCTAGCAGGTGCTGGCCGTCCTCCGCCTCAGTGACCCCCACGGCCCCGTAGCGGTGCGGTGCTTACCGCCGCCGCCGCCACCACCGCGTCCGCATTGCCTGCGGTCTGCTTCTGGGCCGGGGCACGGCGGGGGCCGCGGGGGCCGCGGGGGCCGCGGGGGCCGCGGGGGCCGCGGGGGCCTCGCGCTGGGCTGGGCTGCGCTGGGCTGCGACCGGCTTGGCCTGACAGGATGATTGAGAAGTCATCGCTGCCGGAAATCGGGCACATTACTCTTACGAGCGCAGGCAGGCGGCAGGCGCCGGCACGGCAGCGGCGCGGGCATGCATGCTGCGGGGCAACAGCCCGCCGCGGCGAACCCCAACGGCGGCGGTGCGGCGGCACGGCGCCCTGGTTCGGCTGCGTCCCAAACAGATGGTAGAAGTGCGGCTCCGTTTTCGCACGCGTTCCCCGCGGCCGAATCAAGATCCACGCGGTCGCCCTCCGGGCCGGGCGGCCGGGCCCGGTGCCAGTGCCGAGCCGAGCCGAGCCCGGCCAGGCACGAGATGGCGGCGGCTGTGGTTACGACACGGCCACGATCTCGATCGATATGTAATCATGGCTACCGACGTAGGCGACGGTGTTGGCGATGGTGTTGGTGGTGATGGCTCCGGAGTGACGATGAAGGCTGCCGCGGTGGGGAGGGCCGGGCTGAGGGGCTGCGTCAGCGGACACCCACGGCACCGTTCGGACGCAGCCAGCACGACACGCGAACCCGGCCCTCTGGCCGTGCTGGCTGCACTCAGCTGAGCGCTGAGCGGTGCGGGGTGGGGCGGAGGGCGCGGAGGGCGGACCGAACCGAACCGGACCGAACGCAACCAGGCGAGGGCAATCAGAATCCACAAAACGACGACGGCAACGACCGCTTTAAAAGTGAGGGGGGAGGGGACAAATTTCCATGAATTTTAAAGTTCGAGGCCTAAATCTGAATTTCGCACGAATTTTTCATACTAATCTCGAGCTACGGCGCCACTCCGTCCCTTGGGCGTGGGGGCTGGTGGCGGGCTGAAGCAGAGATGGCGCTCGGACGCACTGCTACTTTGTTCCACAATGGCGTTTCGCCCCGATTGCGCCAAACAACGATCGTGCATCGGGAATGGCCGGCCCGAGTCGCCGCCTTGAGAGCAACGTTTGGGATGGGACGATACGGGATCTGACGGGACGGGCTGCGCTTCCCCTCCGACCGCGTCTGTACTCTCTCAATTCCATGAGGAAGTGTCACGAAACTGAACGGACATCCCAAGAGCTTGTGGTACATGCATGCTCACACTTCCTTGCCTTGGCCGCGGGCCCTGCCGGGCCGGGGACTGCCGTCGGCGTCCTCCCAGCCAGGACCCACCAGGACTCGCCAGCACGGCGGCCCTGCAGCGGGGGCGGGGCCGCCAGGAATCTCGGTCGCCCGCGGCCACTTCCAATTTTTTTTCGACAGGCCTCATCCCAACCTGTCTGTGTTCCGCCCTGTGGGGGCCCCCAGGGCGCCAGCGGTGCATACGCCCAAAGCTGCTGTCATCCGAGGTGACTGACTGGCTGACTTTCGCGTGACCTTCTCGCGTGCGGTCTGCACTCTGGGTTCAAATACCGGCAATGACTCCTCCCCCGCTCTCCTCCCGCCGCCGGCCGGCCGGTTGCTGGCCCCGAGCCGAGCGTGCTGGAGTACCAGACGAGCGCGATAAGAAGAGGGAGAGGGTTCGAACATTCGGCCGCCCCGCTCCGGCCTGGAGCTGCTGGAGCTGCTGGAGTTGGATGCCCAGCTCGGGGCAGGGGCCGGTTAGGACCGGGAGGGGAGGCTGACCTACGTGAACCCGATGCCGATGCCGGTGACCGGCCAGCAGTCTTTGCGAGGTGCTGCAGCCGTCAGACACGGACTCCAACTCCTACCCTACCGGCAGGCCCTCTGCTGCTGCTACAGCTGCACTCCACTCGGGGCTGTGGAGGCGTGTCTCCCGGGACAAGGCAAACGGCAGGCAAAAAGGAGCAAACTACCAATCACGAAGGAGGGCTGGGAGGGGGAGGGGGAGGGGGGGGGGCTCCGCCGCGGCCCCACGGCCCCGGAGCGTTACCACAGTACCCACCGCACCGCCGCGGGGCCGCGCCGCGCGGGCTGGGCGCAACATTTCTCCTGTTACTAGGCAATTACCCCTCACCTGCCCGCGCCACCCCTGGCCGCCCCCCCCCCCTACCCTCCGCCCCTCCCACGCCCTCTCGCCGCTCCCTCTGAGCACGCCCTGGCAGTGCCCTGGGCACAATAGGGGGCGTCCATAAATTATGAACACTGTTTCAATATCGTTATTCACCCCGTCGAGCCCGGGATCAAATTCTAGCCCTTTCCTTGTCCTGAAAACGCGTGAACCCGCTTTCACTCCGGACCTAACTCCGATGGCACGACAGCATCGCCGAGGCCGAGGGTACGGAGGGAGGGCCAGGCGCCGGGGCCGGGGCCGGGCCGGGCCGGGGCCGGAGGTAGGACCACGAGGCCGAGGCCGCGGAGGGAGGGCCAGGCGCCAGGCGTGTACAGGCGGCCGGGGCCGGGCCGGGCCGGGGCCGGAGGTAGGACCACGAGGCTGAGGCCGCCGCCATACCGCACGTGCGGGCCGCACCACGGGCACGCCGCACCCCGCTACCCGCACGACATCGGTTTGCGACTCGTCGATAAAAGGAGACACGACGTTGCGATAAATGCCAAGGGAAGGGGCTGGGCCCAGCCCAGCCGGGGCGGAAAGCCGGACCCAGCCCTGCAAGTCAATCCGTGCTGGTTGCCGCTGCCCGCCGCTGCCGGGTCGCCGGGGCGGCCGCGCTGCAGGCCTAGCTGCGCCCTAATAAGCTAACGCGACGAAAGAGAAGGAGTGCGTTGTGGTGCGTTGGCGCTTCTGCACCTCGGCTACCGACCGCGGGATGGTCCACGTCGGACCCTAAGACCTTCTAGAACGCGGTACGCTAGCGGTTGTTACTCACCTAAAGTTGTCTAAGGCTCCGGTGATTTTCTCCAACACGGCGGCTGCGGAGGGGACACGGCTGCTTGTGAGGTTCGCCGTCGTGGAGGACGAGGACAACGACGTACAAGGCGTGCTCCCGACGACGGGGAGGTCGGCGGGCGGACGTCAGGGTGAGGAGGGTCTCGGAGCGCCGTAAGTCCTGGGTATCCTGAGTGACAGCTCACGGGGCGAGGAGGCCGACGTCGACGTCCTTTGGCTTGCCGGCTGATCCGATCACGCCACCAACCGAACTTCGCTACGCACCGTGCTCTCTCTCTCAACTCTGCTGCAAGAATGAACCCGCGGCGCGCCAGCCGCCAGCCCGCAGCGCCGCGAGCCGAGCTCCCCCCCCCCCTCCCCGCTCCCCCTTCACATCACCTCTTCCGCCCTCGCCCTGCCCCCGCCCCACTCACTGCCACCACGCTCCGCCACGCCCCGCGACTGGGCAGCCAAGGCTGGCAACCAGGGCCGTTGTGGCGGTGCCACCATGGTTCCACCGCGCGATGCACGACGAGCTCAAGAAGAAGAGAAAAGAGAAGGGGAGGGGGGGGGGGGGGCAGAGCGCAGCGAGAAAGGGGGAAGAGGGCTGAGCTGCCATCATTGGGGCAGGGCAGGGGCCGTCCGCGAGCCGGGACACCTGTTCGGCTCCCGGAGACGGGAGGAACGGGGCCAGCGGAGCGGACAGCGGACGGGGGCGGAAAAGATTTACCGCGTGTCCTTTGTGTGAGGCGCCCTGTCGCTCCGCACGCGTGCAACACCTGATACTCCCCGCGAAGGACATGGAAAATTCTGGCTCGGCTTGTCGGCCGGATCGGATCCGCCCTTACAGCAATCTCCTTTCAAGTTCGAGTGCCGCCCGCGATAAAACCCGATATGTTTGTGCTCCCTCCCTCCGCCTCCGCCGTCCCCCGCGGCCGTGGCCAGGAGCACGGCAGTGCACAGCAGATCAAGGACCACCAGCCCTCCACTTGCTGCACTTCCTCACCATGCACTTTTTCGCGGCCTTGGGGCAGCAGCACCGGCGGCAGCGGGAAAGATGAGGCAATTATCGCTACCGCCAAATCAGTTGTTCTGAATTTCAATTGGCGACGTGCCATGCCGTGCCGTGCCGTGCCGTGCCGTGCCGTGCCCGCCCGAGTAGTACCCATTGTGCGACAGGTCAGGCCGCCGCTGCCGCCCCGCCGCCCCGTCTGCCGCGCACCTGGCGGTATATGTTTAGCCGGTGACATCGTCATCGCCAGGGAGTACTAACCCTACCGCCACGCTGCTCTCCACAGCCAATCAGAATGCGTCGCATGGCGCTGCGCCCACCAGCGTCCCCAGCGCCCATGCCGCCAAGATGTGTCCACCACCACACACGTGGTGGTGGTCCACGCTCGCGGTAGAGCCGAAAGGGTATTTCGGAGAAGGTCCAATTGTCAATGAAGAAATCAAGAAGAACATCAGCGGAAAATGAAGTGCAGGGTGCGGGTACCATGAGGGTTACCGCAGCAGAGTCTCCGCCTCCGCCACGGCGTCAGGGCGTCAGCCACTAGCCGACGTCAAAAATTTTGAGGCTTAGCTCTCGCTGACGATATGTCACGACCATTTGGTAGGGTCAGGCTGAGCAGAATTCGTCCGGGCTGTCTGAGGAAGTGTTTGACCGGAGAAGCCCGAAACAGTAGTAAGAAGTCGTAACGAATAGGGCACACTGGAGTAGTAGAGCTTGACCGGAAACGAGAAGAAGACAAGAATCTCTAAAGCGGATACGGAAGTTTACGGTAAGAAAAGTTACGCAGCACGTGCAACGCCGTAAGCCACGAGCCGACTCAAAAATTTGTAGGCCTAACTCTCGCTGACGATATGTCACGACCATTTGGTACGGTCACACAGCGCCGGAGCGTGTGAGTCTGCGGTGTGTGACACAACCAAATGGCCGTGACAGCAAGAGCTAACCTAGGCCCACAAATTTTTGAGTCGGCTCGTAGCTGACGGCGTGGCACGTGCTGCGTAACTTATCATATCCTTAGCTTCCGTATCCGTTTTTGTGATTCCTGTCATCTTCTTGTTTCCGGTCAAGCTCTGCTCTGGAATAACCTATTCGTTATCTTTTTCGTCACTTCTCACTTCCGTTCGGAGCTTCTCCGTAGTACTCTATTAATCCCTTCCATGGAGGCACATGAAGCACCTCTGTCACGGCGAGCATGTCGCGACACGTCGGGCAGCGGTGTGTGTGTGCACGGCACGGAAGCGGCGAACCTGCAGAGTGTGTGTGTGCGCGCGCACACACACACACACACACACACACACACACACACACACTTTGCCACTGCTTGGATCCAATCCAACTAGAGTGATTATCGTCGAGGAAATTGACCGGGGCACCGCGTGCAGAACACGAGTGCGCGGCTGCAAGGCCCTGGTTTATATTCCGCGGTCTATTTCTTGATCGGAACCGTAGAGCGACGGCCACGAGGCCCTCGCCTCCCTTGGCTGGCTTGGGGCCACGTGGGCAAGTGCACTCGTGTCTTGCCAACACTTTACTACTCGCCGTCCTCCGAGAGGTGAAGCTGCGAGAACTGGAACTGGCAGCCCGGACCCAGGCCAGGACACCACTGCGGACGTCCGAGGTGGGGGACGGGAAAGCGTCGGTATGAGGCAACTTTGGCAAACGACACCGACACATGCCCTGCCGAAGTCCGGCACCCCGGCCCCCGGCCCCCGGCCCGCGCTGAGCCGCAGGTCAACCGCGTCGGGGTCGGGTCAGGTCATCGCCGCCATCGGCTGCCGTAGCCGCCGCCCCGCCGCCGCAAACGGGAGCGAAAGACGCGGAGTCTGCGCGTGCATGGGCTGGGGGGTCTCGAGCTGGGACCCGATAACGGAGAGGATGGCGCCCGCCCCGCCCCGCAATCCGGTCCCGTCTGGTCCCGTCGCAGCCCGGGGTCGCCTCGCCTCACGGGCCGCCTCACGGGCCGCCTCACGCCGCCTCAGCAGCCTCCCCTCGCCGCCGTCGTGTCTGGCCGCTTCGCTGTCAAAAAAAGTGGCTCCCAGGCCCACGCGCGTATTATCACAGCGGGATGACGACATTCGCGTATCTGCGGATGCGAATCGCGTAAAATGAGTGGCGGAGCGGAATGGAATGGGATGGGGTAAGTGGGAAGGCGCGAAGGAGACGGACGTGCCTGGGCGCACGGAGTCACGGCCGCGGCGTGCGCTGTACCAGTGGATGTACACCGCGCAGCCTAAGCTCCCGACCCGCCTCCATGCCGGTAACCCGCGGTAACCTGACTTAGTCTGCTCGGCTCGGCTCCGGAGTGTCCAGGTGTGACCTTTGCGCTTGCCAGGAAGAGCTTGAGGCGGAGCGCCTGCGAATGATAGGGTAGGCCAGCCCGCACGACACGCGTGAATGCAGAATTCGGAATTGCCTACCCTGCAGGCGCCATGGTCGGTGCGTCTGCGTCAGCCCCTTCTCTCCCCCTCGCTCGCTCGGGGATGCCCCTCTTGAAACGAATCCAGTGCTATATTGTGAGGGGAGCCTTTGCTTTAAATATCGGCTCAGGAGGGTGTGCACACTTTTTGATCAGTGTCCGCAAGTGATTTTTATGGTTTCAATCACTGATTTCTGCATTGAGAAAGCCCTGCGAGGTTGGCTACACTATGCGTAATGTGTCAGATGGGTTGCCTAGCTTGACGGCGCCCGCAGCGACTCATCTCCTCAACTCATTTTGCACCTGCTGTGTGATATCAGAATGTAACCGCCATCGGATATTATGGTTTTATAAGGAAAAGGGAGGAGGTTAAATTGAGCAGCTTTTGCACCACTACAGTCCGAACTGAACGAGTTAGCTATGAACCAAAAATTCCACACAATCCAATCATACTTAAGAATTTTTGATATATTATCTTAACACCAAGAGATAAAGCAATGAATAAACAAGTCGCCAATGCATTAACCAAAAGAGTTTGGTTGAAGGGAGACTCGTTCTTTACTTCTGAATGGACAAAATGTGAAGTTGATTATTGTGGTTGTGAAACTTTCATCTCAAAAACGTTGTGGGTTGTAGTGTGGGAGTGGGGGACAATGATGGAGTGCAGAAGAGCAGAAAATTTTATTGTGAGGATTTTGATTTGTTGATGTTGGTGTGCTGTAAAGGAAATTTTGAAAAAAAATTTAAGAAGTACTTACCTTGTGGCTGTGAGACTAAGGATTAAATTTGGATAGAAGGGAATGAAGGAGTTGGTGTGCGAAAAAGGGGACCACTTTTAATGGTTAACATGCACAAAGTAGTATGGCATAGAGATTATTTGAAAGAAGTAAACTACCAAGTATGAAATGGTATGCAAAATTATACAGGAGAAATAAAAACAGTGTAAGGAGAAATTAAAAGAGTGCAGGGAGAAGGATTTCTAAAGGATAGAGAACATTGTGAAATTTGTGTTTAACTGAGAAGTGAATTCAAATTAAACATGGAAATTTCTGCAGTGGTTGACAAATCTATACCTAGTCAGAGTAAAGTTGAACAATACAAATTCTATTGTTTTTGAAGAAGTGCACCAATAGAGTTTAAAACAGTGGAGCATGTAACTATTAAATGGCATGCAAAATTTTACAGGAGAAATAAAAACAGTGTTCAACTGAGAAGTGAATTCAAATTAAACATGGAATGTAAAAGAATAAAGCGCTCAGTGTGAATGTGTCAACAAATGTTTCTCTTCTTAAATATATGGTTTAAAATGGTCAGAGTGATACCGTTTTTGAGATGAAAGTGTGTGACTAAAATACACAGTGCTAACCACAATACTTGTTCTTATTACCTTGAGGTAAGTAACTCTAGTTTTCAACACTAGAGATCAGCTAATAATGTCTGCTACCTTACTTTGTTGCAGTGTGTGTGCTTAAAATTACATTACCCACAAATGTCTTACGTTCATACAAGTTGCAGAGGATTTGACCAAGAAGTGTAAGTTTTCCTCCCTAATAGAGCTATCGTCTGAGACGTGAGTGACAAAATATCAGATAGATAAATGATGGTTTTGGAGTTGTTTCCCCCCCCCCCCCCCCCTCTAAATTCAAACATTATCATTTGAAATACTAATGTTTTTAGAGGAGCTATGTTAGTCAACTGCCTCACTTTCTACAAAAATTTTGTGCTGGATATACATATGCAAATGCTCTTACTAGATCTGTCACTGCCTTAAAACAGAAAAAGTTTTCTCTTAGCACTTGATGTACTCAAAGTACTGCTACAGCAAAATATCTACTGTTGTCATAAAAAAGGAAAATGGTCTTTTGAGAAATGCAAATTACTACATGTCAACTTGAAGCAAATTATTGAGGCAAGTGACTGTTTCATCATTTGTTGAAATGTCCTTTGTTTTACATTGTTTATTCTACACTTACTTTTTATTTCTTTTCATCGCTTTGAAATATTGTTGTAGGCTTGCCATGTTTTATGCTCAGTTTTGAAAGATAAGTCTTTATTGAGCGCTGTAGACTGTATGCATTTGCAAGAAAGGGCAGAAATGGTTTTTAAACTGAAACAGAAGGGGCTATCACAGAAATACAAAGATCAGCTAAGAAAAGTTATGGATCCTCCCAAAGTATGCCCTGAGGCTGTAGTGGTGAATGCTCGAGCTCTGTCAAGGTTAAATAACTTTTACTATTTTATACAGCTTATGAAAAGAACATTAAGTTTTACTTATTTTATGAATTTTGAACAGCTCAGAGCCAGGTTTGAAAAAAGTTTGTCAGGGATACTGATGATGGCAAAGAATTTATGTCAGTTGAAGAAACTGTCATTGCCCATTATAAATCACTGGGATTTATATGTGGTTAGTAATGTGTTTTCTATTGCTTCCTGTTCTAGAATGTGTTCTTTATTGGTAACTTTGTAACCTTGTCATGTTGGATCCATTCATTATTTCTTGTATGGGGATACATGATGAAGGCTCAACAATTTTATCTCTGTGCTTGTTATCTCTGTGGAATCATATTTATGATATAACTGTGCCATCAGTTTTCCAAAGTCCTTTCCAGGACAGGCCATTAGATTGGGGCTCCAAAGCCTTTTGTGAATCAAGAAAAAGTAAAATTGAAACTCATTTCTCAAAAATTCTATGTCAAGATGTTAATTCTATTGCTGTTGAACTAAATGAGTTAAAAAATAAATACATTCATACCACTAGTGTTATCAATTGGGAAAGGCTGGAAAAATGAGATATTTTGGTATGTATTTCCCATTTTTTGTCCCATCTTCCCAGTGTGATGATGCTCACTTTCATTATAGAAGTATCACTTCCAGTGCTATGTTATTACTTGTTGTAGACATTTCTTCAATGTATATCCATTCCTGTGTTTGTTGCCGTGGGCAGAAGGTTTGTGGAAGACTGGAAATCTCATCGAAGTGGGTTCCCAGATCTTGTGATTTGGTCTCCTCAGCAGAAAAAGGTATGAACTGTTAATACAGTATTATTACTGTGATTTTAAAGGGGAAAAATTGTTTGTTAAACCTGTATCTGTTGCAGTGTTTGTTCATAGAAGTTAAAAGTCCAAATGATACATTGTCAACAATTCAATGCATGTGGCTTAACTATCTCAAAAAAAGTATTGCTAAGGCAATTGTTGTGCATGTACGAGGTAGGTTTTACTTTATGTTGCATTATGTACCTTTTAACTGAATTGAGATATTGAACTAATATCCTCATTTTGTTACAGAGTCTGGCTCAAAAAATGTACTAAGTGCATCCAAATAGTGACCTTTTTCTTAAGAATTCAGCTGCCTTAAATTTCTTGTGATCCCTAATGGCATGTGATGAAGCAAGTTTTACTTGATTCTTTTTGTAAATAGCTGCAACTTATTTGTTGATTGTGTATGGATCCTATGTCAATATGTCTGTAATTTGATATGCATGTTTTTTTTTTTTTGCCTTTTAGTTACGTATACTGTATACTGTTATAAATGCACATTTAATCCTCCTCATGTCTCTCATTGTTTCATTATCCCTAAATTAAAGTGTGACAGTAATGAAATGCCTGCAGATGCTTTATTGTATTGCATTGGAGGTTTCAAAAGCTAATGAACATGGCTTCATAAATCTTTAATTCATGTAATAAGCTAAAATCATGAGAACTGCACATATATCATGCACATTATAAAATATACTTAATTTTAACTACAATTGTCAACAAATTTTCTTCAGTTTATGAAACCTTTCATAACAAACGATTTTCGGTTGGTTGAATAAAAATCTAATTTTCAGGAGTAGGCACTGACAAAAAGAGGAATTGTGGTATTAGGACATAAAACTGATTTATCCAAACAATGACGGCTCTCCTCTAAATTGTTATAGCTGCTCGTGTTATGCTGAAGGAACATTTTGCGCCACATCCCCTCTGAAATACTTGTAAATAGAGTGCACATTTGTAATGAAGGATATATACTTATAAATTTGATGCCATTTTGCAACACAATGGACAAATCTTGAGATATGCCACATTTAAGAACCAATTACATATGTCAGTTTTTGTCTTGGTACAGTGCCATACAAACAAGTACAGTTTGCAGTCACTGAAATTTGAAAGATTTTCTCCTAAGCAAACTGGTGAAAATTTATCGTATCACAACCCAATGAATGTTGAAAATATGTACACTAAAAAGTTATAAAGAATCACAATCATCCCTGAGAAATACCGGTACTTAAAATATAATGTAAAATAAACATTTCATTTGGACTTGCAGGCTCAGACTGCAGTAGTTCTTAGAAAGGAAGAAAAGAGATGAGTGATGTTGTAGAGGTGTGAGCTGGAAATCCATGACAGAACGTTCAAATGACCAAAATGCCCTATTTGACTTGAAGCCAATTCAACAGCAGGCACAATGATGAAGGGTGCACAGGAAAAAATGTGAAAAAGATACAGAATAGAGGAAGCAATTACTAGTATACTACTGATGACTTTGGTCTCAAAAGAATCACAGAGACATGGGTCAATATTCAAAAACAAAAATTAGTAACCAGTCTATATGATTAATGATATTTAACCCCGCACCCTTCATGTATATATGAGGCAGGCATTCTAAAAATTACTTAAAAGTTCAATGAGACAAAAACAAGTAGCACATGACCATGATAAATTTTGTTACCCCCCCCCCCTTTCCAAAAATGAAAAAGAAATAAAAAAAAATTATCAAAAAATCACAAAATGTAATAACTCTAACAAGGGTTCTTGAATGACTAGTGCTAGCTAATACTTATTTGTCTTTTCAATGGGCATAAGAAACTATGAAAGCATAGCATAGATTCAATTGTAACAGATTAGAATTTTAAAGTGATGGCTGTGTCAGCACAGGATTAATAAAAACAAGCAATTTGCAGATCCATGACATTTGGGTATCACAAATAGGAGCACAGTCTAAATGACAATTTTGCAATCCATGACCAAGATTGTACCTAACAATGACCTCCAAACTTCATCATTAGTGTGACAACATTGTTAGTGCAATCCTATTGCCTGCTGACTGCACATTTTCACTGTCAATGTCCATTATAGCTACAGAAAAATAAGATATATGGAAGTTTGTTAGGGTGGAAGAGAAAGAAGGATTGAGGAACAAATGGATTTGATGTGATGGTCAGAACCAAACAATTTAAAAAAATTACAAATTTCATACAAAAAGCTAACTGCAATATTAAATGGACGGATTAAAAAATTTCAATAGGAACTGCTGACAAAATATTGTAATACACTGTGCAATACAATTTCTCCAATTGTTATCTGTGTACAGAGATTAAAAATTTAAAATTTAAACTGAGCTAAAGTATCAGTCATTGGAACTGATGTAGCAGGACTAACAAAAATAATTGGCTACTTTTCTGGTTTATTTAATTCTACAGGCTGGGACTTTTCCTGTTTCATAAACTCTAACATATTTAGTAGACCATTGATGGTTGCTAGTTCATGGAAAAGCACCTGGCCTTCTCCAACATGGGTCCAGAAATGTTGTTGTAAATCAACAACTCTTCCAAACTTCACACCACACTTAACACAAGTTAGGCCTTGCAAACTTTTTAGCATATTTGTTGTACACCTTAGCTCCATTTGACTTAGTTTTTGATCTGAATTGCCTTCTACAACTGGAAGTTCAATTTCCCCTTTTGATACATGAGAGGCAAAATGTTTCTGCAAGAGACTTAACTTAATAAATGACTTTCCACATATTTGACAGGTTTTATCCTTTCCATGGGTACCTATGTGCCGATTTAATGTGCTACTTTGAGCAAAGCTCTGGCCACAGTCTGGACACTTGAAGGGTTTTTCCCCAGTATGAGTCCTTGCATGATCCTGTAGGTTGTTTTTGTAATGAAAACCTTTGTTGCAGATACTACAAATAAATGGTCGGATTCCGGTGTGAGTTCTAGAATGCCGTTTCAGGGAACTACTGTGGGAAAAGGACTTCCCACAATCTGGGCAGTTCAAGGGCAATCGCTGGTTGCTGGTATTTTCAAAACCTAGCAAACAAGAAATCAATATGTCAAAGACAATAACTGCAAAAACTAAGTCACAAAACCAACAAACAAACATGATAGCCTTCAATAGAAATTATGTTTTACCATGGGAATGTGGTGAGGTGGGATGCCACCTAGAATATGCACTAGACTCAGGGTCATCACATTCAGGAGATTGACTCCTAACATCTTGAGTGGAGCGCTTCTGGCGTAGGTCCAGAAGGACACCATCCATTCTGAAAAGAAAAGCAACACAATTTGGGATTAGGACATTTCAGACAAAAAAACTTCTTTCTGCAAAATTAAAAGTAGACACAGGTCTTCATTCAATTCAACAAATGAAATAAGCTTTATCTTCAAGAAGAATTTGCAGAAACCACCCATGAATTGCTGCATTAAAGTTAAGATTTGCAATGAATAATGAGAATCAAGGTCTTCCCATCCCCAAGTGCGACTACTTTTGTCTAATAGAACCAATCTATAACTCGATGTTTTCACTGACCAATGTAATCGACATTTTTAACCGGCGTATTTTAAGTCATTAAGAAAGGGATGAGTAATCAATACTAACCCACTTGACCACATTTTCAGGTCGTGTTCTGGCCAACTTAGCTCCACTTCTTGGAAAGAGATCACGCCTCAAGGACCTATCAACGTTCTCTGGACAGATCATCAGATCAGTCTTTCCCGCAATTACATGTAATGCGTGTCCTTAGAGCGAAGTATTAATCAAGGAACGCACTGAAATGCCATGGACTCACTATTGTGTGCGTGTTTTAAGTTGGAGCACAAAACAACATAAACATTTAAAGGAACTCTAAAGTTTTCTGCTACACCAAACCCAAAACAAGAGGTACGCTCAAATGTTCATCTGACCACGTCGGGCGTAGAGCGGAGTGCGGTTCCGATGGTTTCATGAACGAACCCATCATCGCCGGCGGTGTTTTAGTTTGATTTTATGGTTTGATCTTTAATCAAGTGTGTGTTTAAGTTTTCCCTGTTATTGGTACTGATTCTTTGGGAAAATGATTGAGGTAAGCAGCTCAGATGTGCACCTTTGTTATTATATTTTCTGAACTATGTCGATACACTGTAAATTTGACGAATACTTAATAGTTTGGAGGTTATCTTCTGTGTTGGATTAATGTTTATGTCTTCTCAACCTGCCAATTTTCTGTACAGGAGGTACAGAGACATTCAGTTCATACCCTGGTTTTCCGCTCCCTGAAACGAACGCACGATGTTTTTATCAGCAACCAGGGCATGTTACCACCAGTTGATGAAACCGCGTAAGTACAATTCAACTAATTATCACATCCTGGGATATTTTGTTTGGTATTTTGACTCATCTATCCTCAATTCCTTTCTAAAAATTTAGTGAAAAAATACGAAAGGCTGTGAAAGCCCGAGACACGTATGGTCCTGTGTTAGACCGTGTTAAGTTAAATGCTCTGAAACCACAACAGCAACTAGCTATCATGAATGGCGCACCTGATAACCAACCATTAGCCATCACAGGTTTGTGTCCCTCCAATTTGTCATTCTCTGCCATTTGACTTCATTCTCATATGCTTGATAAATCATCTATGGAATGTTTTCAATTTTAGATGGAAGTGTTCCTGGAGAAACAGCAAGTGTGGTTCCCCCTGTAGGATCGGTGTCTGGATCACTGGCTGTATCAACAACGGGATCAGGAGGATCTGGTCAACAAATACTTGCGCCTCGTAAAGCCCCAACAATGCCTAAACCCAAGTGGCATCCACCATGGAAGCTTTACAGAGTAATAGCTGGACATTTGGGATGGGTTCGTTGTGTGGCTGTTGAACCAGGAAATGAGTGGTTTGCAACTGGAGCAAATGACAAAATCATTAAGGTAAAACAAATTCTTATTTTTTCGTTAATGATGTGATGTGCTTAACTGGATGTTGTAGTTGTACTTTTTTAATCATTTAGATTTGGGACCTGGCTAGTGGACGGTTAAAAGTTTCGCTCACTGGACATGTAGGCAATGTACGAGGCCTGGCTGTCAGTTCTCGCCATCCATATCTCTTTAGCTGTGGTGAAGACAGAATGGTCAAGTGCTGGGACTTAGAATACAACAAGGTGATTGTTACATTATGCCAAAATCAGAAACTTCATATTTCAGATAATTTTTATTTATCTTTATTTTCATTAGGTTATTCGTCAATATCATGGGCACCTTAGTGCGGTGTACACACTTGCCCTTCATCCAAGCATAGATGTGCTCATCACAGCTGGTAGAGATTGTACTGCTCGTGTGTGGGATATGCGAACGAAAGCTAATGTCCACACCCTTGTTGGGCACAATAACACAATTGCCAGTGTCATTAGTCAAGTTGCTGAACCTCAGGTAAAAGAATTGATGGGGGCACCTTTTTTAAAATTTCATTTTTACAATTTCTTAATATATTTATGAATTTTTTTCAGGTTATTACAGGAAGCCATGATAACACTATCCGTCTGTGGGATCTTGCTGCTGGAAAGTCAAGGTGTACTTTAACAAACCACAAAAAGAGTATTCGCTCAGTAGTTTTCCATCCTACTCTGTAAGTTAAATTCATTTTCCCCTCTGATAATACAATTGAGCAATAGCTGCATTGACTTCTTGATGTATATTTTCTCTTTTCTAACCCTCAGATACATGTTTGCTTCGGCCTCTCCTGATAACATCAAACAGTGGATGTGCCCTGAAGGAAAGTTCATTCAGAACCTTTCTGGACACAATGCCATAGTCAATTGTTTGGCTGTAAATCCAGAGGGAGTTTTGGTCTCTGGAGGAGATAACGGAACAATACACTGTTGGGATTGGCGAACTGGTTACAATTTCCAGAGACTACAGGTGAGAACTTTTCATGCATCCTTTTGAATTGCCATTCATAGTCTTAAAATTTTTACCAATAGCAAGTCTTCCTTTTCTTTGCAGGCTCCAGTTCAACCTGGGTCAATGGACAATGAGTCTGGAATATTTTCTATGATTTTTGATCAGTCTGGGAGTAGACTTATTACGACAGAAGCAGATAAAACTATTAAAATTTATAGGGAAGATGACACAGCTGTAAGTGTAATTTAACTGTAATATTTGAGTGTTTTTTTTTTTTTTTTTTTTCAAATGGTAATTTTATGTTTTGTAATTTTGTTTGGAACTTTTCAGACTGAGGAAACTCATCCTATCAATTGGCGTCCAGAAATTTTGAAACGAAGAAAGTATTAAGTACCTTGGCAAAGCAGACACTGTGTAAAATACCAAAATTTTCAACACATTTCTTAAATAAATAACTTTATTGAATGTAACATTAAAAGTGAGTTAATAATTCACGTCAAGTTATGAATGAGTAGGTTAGTTAATGAAGGAAGCCAGATTTTTAAAAGTTAAATAGGAGTGTAGAACAGATCAGGAATGACATGGACATGCAGATCAGACAATGAATCTAAATTTCATCCAATCCAAAATCTTCTTCTGGGAAGTCACCAACTGTCACATTAGTTACTCTTGTAAATCCTCCATATTTTGCAGGACATTCAAAGTACCTCTTTCCATCAACACTGTAAATAGAAAAGAATGGTGTAGTATCTAGAAGAACGCACCAATTTTATAAATTTACTTCATTTGTACTCACGCCCCATCATTTTTTCCAAGAGGTTCATCGTATTTAACACCCACAAATAAACCGGTTTTGCCCTCCATTTCACCTGTGATTTAAATTTGTACATATAGTTGAAGAAAATTCAAATGACTTAAGAAAGGGAAAATACTAACCAATATACATGACAGTAGCCCGTCTAACAGGAGCGCCAGAAACTTTGACCTCACAACGATTTCCTATATGAATGTTCCTGGCTGCTGTTTCCTCTGCTTCTCTTTCTGCTCTTTTGGCTTCAGCAAGTCTTTTCTGCTCCTCTTCATTGTATTTTCCGAGCTTGTTCTTTGCCAAGAAATCCCTAACCGTCCCTTAAGACACATATAACAAAAAATGAAAGTAATTGAACAAAACTTAGAACAGAGCATCTAGGAATATTTTTTCTCACCTGTCCTTTTGGCATACTCTTCAGGAGAGAGTTCATATTTCTCCGCATCAACAAGTGAGTTTCTGAGAGAGAAACTGTCCACCACCTGCCACCCATAAAAATATTGTTATGAGATAAAGAGAAAAGAGAAATAACAACTGTTTTCAAAAGGTGTACTCACATGTATTCTCATATCATCATCGATTGGAAAAGACCCCAACAGAGCATTATCATCATCTAAGACACATACCAACTTCTCTGAATCCTTCTCATATACTTCTATCTTCATCGTTGCAGCACTTGCTCCAGTTAGCATTTCCAGCTTGCCCTAATCATGACCAAAATCATTCATGAGTACTATCACAAGTAATATTGACATCAGTATAAGGAATGATGAGAGACTGCACGAATGGATGAACGAATGTACGAATGAATGGATGGATGAATGAGTAATGTGACACGATGGGTCGTGTTTGTGATATGTTGCCGCAGTGCCGCGGGCATTCGAAAGCAAACCAACGCACTAACCTTCAAATTACCAACTGTAATGCTCTTTTGAAATTTTCTTTCATTTGCAACATCACAATTAAGAGATGTAGTAATGGTAACTTTCAGAATATCAGAAGTGATGACCTGATACATCTTTGACACCTGTTTATTCAACTGATCTACAGGAATTTGAAGTGGACAACAATGCTTGAAGGTTTGACAGTGACAGTACCAGAGCCGGAGTTGGGAGTGTGGGTGTGGGTGGGCGGGGTGAAACGGATGTAACTAGGAGGGGGAGGGGGGAGGATGCTGACCTGTCTTTAAGTATACTTCTCCTTATTCGCAGGTACAAGTGCGCCATTTGCAATGCCACTTTACAGCAAGGCGCTGTTCATTCGTTTTTGGTGGACGACGTCGAGTAGGTGAAAACGGTCAAAGGCAAACTTAAATTTCCGTTGCCTGTTCAACAGTCATCAACCTTCATCCAAAATGAGAATCGTCCGTGCTTTGTTCCGTGCCGCGCAGGCCGCCCCCAAGGAATTCTGTGAGTTGTTCTTCTGGGAATACACAGATAATCTGTGGAAATCTCGTATGCCATAACCTCGCTTGTTCTTGTCTTCTGCACTAGCCAAATAACAATTTACTTTCCACACGCTCCCCGATGTGTCTCAGCTCCGTGATTCTCACTCGTTTCCCTCTGTTTCAAACGCTGTTCTCTGACCTGCGTACATCATTTACACCTCCCATGAGCTTGCATCTATGTGTAGCTTCAGAAAATGAATCAGGTGTACCAGAAAATAATAATTCTTGTTTTAAAATTTTCAGCAAGCCTTGAGCGATTTATGTACAGAGCTGATGGTTATTGCAAGTATGGTACGTACTAAATAATGTTAAGGGCTTACTTGCCATTTAAGTATGTTGACACAGTAATGAACTAGTAATATTTCAGGTCTTGTCAAGGATGATCTTCTGAGTGAGCATTGTGATAATGTTATCGAGGCGTTGCGGAGGCTTGGTATTCGGGATGAAGAAACACTCAACCAGAGGATCTATCGTCACAATCGTGCTGCGTATCTATCCATGACCCACTCAATTCTTCCAGAATCTGAGTGGACCAAGATTGAAGATGTAAGCTGTTCTTTAAATTAATTTTATGTGCAACTGACATTTATGAAATTGCATTTTATAGCTTTGTTATCATATGCTAGTTGAATGTGTACATAACTGATAAAATGTTGCAGGACAAGCCTTACATGGCAGACTTGTTGGCAGAAGTTGAGGCTGAGAAGAAGGAAAAGGCTAATTGGGAAGAGAACAACCCTCTGTAGATCTTGACTCTTAATTATTTCATTTAGAATGTTTTATTGTAATATGATCACCGAGACCAGCTATACAAATGTAAATACCTCTGTACTTGAAGCCTTTTGGGTGTCATTTTGTTGAACAATTATAAGAGACCATTACATAACAAAGTGCATCTCTAAACAAGTTGTGAATTCGTGATTTCTTTTCATCAAACCCTTTTCCATTAATAAACTGTAGCATTAGAGCTACTATTTAGTGCCATTTTCTCTTCACTAACAAAAGCAAGTGTGAATGACTCAAGGGTGGTGGCTGGATAGTCATGCTCCTATCTTTGCGGCTGACAAGTCTGGCCTCCTGAATCATTTCAAATTTAAATTATAATTGGAGCAAAAATGTAAGAAGGAATAGACCTCATTGAAGTAACATTCCAAGTCAGTGAGGCTTGGCACCTTCAAACGGTTATAGTTCGCTGTCCGGGTGATAGATGGCGCTACTGGTCCTGTTTGCACGGACCAGGAGGCACCTCGGATGCTCTCTAGCAGAGAATGCGCTATTATAGAAATGAATAACAAATCAGGCTGGTAGAATGTTCGAAACAATTTATTAATTTCCACTCAGTATCTACACCAAGAAAATTTAGAGAGCCTAATACAATGGACTTGACTTCATTTCCCCATCCGCTGGATACTCCACTCCTGCTGACACAGCGGGCACCGGTTGTTCTGCTTAACCCACAGCGACATGCAACAGTAGTGGAAGCTGTGGTTGCACTCTCCCCACACCACCACGCAGTCCTGTTTGCCGCTACCCGTCTTGCTTTCGGCCTGGCACCTCAAGCACGCGTCTGTAACACAAATTGGGGAAAGCCATTAGATTCAGAGCCCAACTCAAATCCACTAGCCAACTCCAAGCACTTTGTTCTGGACCACGCGCATCAAAACCAAAAAGACACATTCAATGACCCCGACGTGATTTGAACACGCAACCTTCTGATCTGGAGTCAGACGCGCTACCGTTGCGCCACGGAGTCAGTTGCCATTGAATGTCCGCGAGACGCCATTTCGAGCCGCCGACTCTCCCATCCCAGAGCTTTGCCGCTCGCCGAGTCGGGTGGTGGGGGGTGAACAGCTCGCTACGGCAAGGCTAGAGAGAGGAGGGGGAGGGGAGGGGGGACTCACTTCGCATCGCGCCACTCACGCGGCGTGGAGTGGCATCCCAAAGGGAAAGGGAGAGGGGAGGGGCACGAGCGCGACTTGGCGTGGCGGGGTGTGCTGTCCACACCACTCGACATGTTCGCCACGTCAAGCCATGCCACCCCAAAGGCAACGTCCGCTTGGAAGGGGGAGAAAGAAACGCTTATTAAGGTACGACCACAGTCGGCCCTGAAGATGGCAATCTATACTACGTGCGTGCGTAGAATGTAGCCTTGCCTTCATTATCGGAACGGATTCTAGTTTAGAGGCAAACAAGGATGTTTCCTTAAGCCACATCGTTCATTGTTGGCTTCGACGGCAGCATCAACAAGTGCGGGAAAGTACACAAAACGGCGAGTAAGTACGAGATACATGAGATAGAGCCCCGCGCTGAAAATAGTTTAGCACCAAGAAAAGGTCCGCCCCCGCCCCGTCTCGCCTCGGGGGGGACTGGGGGGGGGGGGAGGAGTGCAAGGTCGGGGGAAGTCTCGGAGGTTCGGACAGCGGGCAGCCAGATGTGCACCCGGTGCCCACATACCCCCATGCGGTCCTGTGGCGCAACGGATAACGCGTCTGACTACGGATCAGAAGATTCCAGGTTCGAATCCTGGCAGGATCGGAGTACATTTTTTTTCTTGTGCCTCTCACTGCTCTGCAATAGGCGCGGAATCAGACTTAGCTTACGGGGCCGAGATGACTAATGCCAAAGTGACGAGCGATTCTGCGAGAAAATAAATTGCGGATCCAGGGGGGTAGGCAATTCGCGTTACAATCCGCCTGAAAGTAGGCAGAAAGCGGTACATCCCCCCCCCCCCTAGAGCCGCCCCTGGATCCGCGCCTGCTATCGCCACGTCGACTCGGCCAGACACAGTACCACCAACCAGGGTGCACCACCGAGGCCGTTGACGGCAGGGGGTCAACGGGGAGCCGGGGGTGGTCGGAGACACCATTAGCCCGGCCGGCCTCTGCACCACATCTTGCTCGGTCACTGGGGGCACAAGAGACGGCGTGCGGGGCGGAAATGCGGAATTGTGCTCGCCAACTTGGAACACACTCTAGATTTTTGTTTTCACCACAGAAAAAGCAATCTTCCTCTGTGGAAATTATACAAACACAGGGGGGGGGGGGCAAAGATGAGAACAGTGCACCAGACCGTGAGAACCCTGGGCAGACGTCCAAGGTATCGGCGGCGTCTTTCAGAGGAAAGGGTGAAGGGGGGGGGGGGGGGTATGAGGCGGCGAAGGGCTGTACGGGGAGGAGGAGGGGAAGGGGGCACCTCTGTCCCGATGACGTCGGAATGCAGACCCGTGTTTCTGCAGCGGTGCTGTGAGCTGGCTTGTATGGCACTCGGTAGCATTTGGTGTGGCACTCACTTACTGCGTACGCAGAGGGCAGAGGTGCCAGCACGCGGTGACGCAACGTCGTGGGGAGGGACCAGCGCGATCAGAGGCACACAGAGGTAGCTGTGAGCTCCAAATACAACCCGCTAACGCGAGCCGGCCGCCAGCCTGCCCTTGGCTCAAGTTCACGGCTGCGCCAACACAGAGAGAAGCGGCGAACGGCGCAGATCACAGCCAGAGAGAAAGAGAGAAGGCGTAGAGTATGCGAAGGACAGATTGGATATATGGGGAGGTAGAGTAAGCAGCGTGCTGTTGTAAATTTGTGGGAAAAGGCGGGCAGCGGAGGGTGCGAGAGGATCAGTCGGTTCAGCGTTCACCCGCCGCTATACTCGAAAAGTTGCTCAGCCTGAAGTAATGCAGCCATCAACCACGCGTATTTCAGCGCTACTATGAAACGTTTGACGATTGTTTTGCCTTCTTGGCAGCGTTGTCCGAGCCAGTTACAGACGTCGTAGTTGCGGATGACATCACTGCCACCCTCTGGCGGGCCTGGCGGGGGCGGCTGCAACCCGGTCAACACGGACCAGCCACACGAGAGAGAGAGAGAGAGAGAGAGAGAGAGAGAGAGAGAGAGAGAGAGAGAGAGAGAGAGAGAGAGAGAGAGAGAGAGAGAGAGAGAGAGAGAGAGAGAGAGAGAGAGAGAGAGAGAGAGAGAGAGAGAGAGAGAGAGAGAGAGAGAGAGAGAGAGAGAGAGAGAGAGAGAGAGAGAGAGAGAGAGAGAGAATAGGTGTCAGTGCATGTTTGCGTTGCTACGCTCGATAGCATCTGCTGCCGAACGTGTCGGCATATCTCTTAGGGTTTTATAGACTTCTGCACAGATTTTCGCGGCGCGTTGCTCATGGACCATTCAGTGTATATTTATCGTCCAATCGAATTCCCGATGAAGCGGCAGTGGGCGTGTCAAACGATTTCCGTGGATCAACCTGCCAATTGCGTGCAAGCCGTGTCACAAAGGTTATTTTGTAAACAGATTAGACCGCGAGCCGAGAGCTCACACCAGATGGCCATAAAGTGGTTCTTGGTTCTCACGACGCCCAGCAGCTGCAACACTCCAAATTTCAAGTTCGTGCGACATTTGCCTTGCGTCAGCAGCGTCAGCGCTGGCAGCTGCAACACTCCAAATTTCAAGTTCGTGCGACATTTGCCTTGCGTCAGCAGCGTCAGTACATTTGGAAAAGACGCCGAGTCAGTGAGGAGACATATACTCTGCAAAGCGATCACCTGATTCCTCCGGGGAAAATCAGCAATCAGCCGCCTTTGAGTTTATCGTCGAGCACTGAGTACTGACAAAGCAGGAGTTTTGGGGAACGCCAATCCAATAGAGGTTTCCAATGAGACTTTAGAAACGGAAGCTGAAGAACAAAAACACTTCCAGACCGGAAACTCTCGAGAGCAGTTATGAAAAATATCGATGTACAAGGGCCTCGACAAATATGGGAACTAACCACCAGATTTCACTCAGAACACCATTCAAGTTTCTCATACCTGCCCTCGAGAGTTTCCGGTCTGGAAGTGTTTTCGTTCTTCAGCTTCCGTTTCCAAGTCTCCATTCGAAACCTCTATTACTTTCCTTTCGATGGCAGTGCATACGCCCCAAATGTCACGGGTCAGTTTCTGCGGTGGTGAGCGGGTCGCCTCCCGATTGCTGACAGTGTTGTTGCGTCAGGTTATGCCGGCTCGGGCTGCCGCACTCCGACGCGACGCGCCACTCAAGGCAAGCCTGCATGTGATGACGTTTCACGCGAAGGGGGCTCGGCCGGCTCGACCAATCAGAGGCCGAGACACACCTCCGACACACATACCTCTCAGCTGAGAGACCAGTGACCGTGCGGCGGTGGCGGGGCGAAGCGTGGCTGCCAGACCGACGTTGATGTGGTACGGTCAAGGACCCCACCAAGGATAGGTCATGTTGTTGTCGTGGGTTCGAATCCAGGGGCGCCCAGTGCGCATGTAAAAGGTGGTGGACTGTTGTTGCCTGCACAAGGCCCCAGCCCTTGCACGCACCGCCAGGTAGGCTTATTCCAACGCAGTGGCCCCGCCGCTTCCTCACTCAACGCCCGGCGAAGTTACATCAGCCTAAAAGAAGTCCGCCGCCCGCGGCCGTCGTCACTGTGATGAAAGGGCAGGATGACTTACAGCGGGACGCGATGCAGGACCGGAACTTCGGAACTTGGAGAGGGGCCTTCAAGTAGCTATACCTTGTTGCCTCACTAAAATATAGTCCAATGTCCTCATCCGCATTTATGGGCGTAGGAACGTTTTGAAGTCAGGGGGGGGGGGGCACAGTCCACGGGCTCGACGGCGCCCCCCTCCCCCCTCCTTTTTCGAAGATCGACGGAAATGATAGAAAGTTTTCGTGGGAATGCAAAATAATGTAATAAAAATCGTAATTTAACATTAAGTACTTTTCCCTCTTATTATATTATGGCGCGTAAATACATTATATATATATATATATATATATATATATATATATGTATTGCTAGGGACGCCAACCGTTGTGACAGACAACCAATGACCAATGCTGTCCGGAGCAATCGCCCCGTTCCGTCGCCAATGCCAGAGCCCTCGGCGCCCCCTTTAGTGACCGCCGTGAGGCGTCTCAGAATCCGTATCTTGTGCACCTGTGACCTGTGGGAGCCGTCGGCGTCGGCGCCCTTTCTGGCGTCCTTTGTGCCATCACACATGCCACGCGCGCGGGCGCCCGCTCGGCACCCCTTTTGACGCCCCCGTGGGGCGCCTTGAAATCCGTATCGTGTGCACCTGTGACCAGACCAGTGGGCGCCGTCGGAACTCCATTTCGCATTATCCCCTCGGATACCGGCGGCCCGCGGGCGCCTTCGGTGCCCCTTCGGCACCCCTGCGGGCGCCCGTAACTCTGTGTGGTATCCAATGGTGGCCCGTTAGGGACGTTTCCTACGGGGGGGGGGGGGGGGCACGGGTTGCCGGTCCTTGGTTTCCGGTTTGACCCCCCCCCCCCAGTTCCTACGCCCATGTCCGCATTCTGAAGAGGCTATGGCCACCGGCGTTGGAGGAAAATGGAAACCTTAGGCTGTTCAGCAACGTCCCACCCCGCTTAGCGTTACGCCAAAACCGCGTCACACAGCCGCTGTGCTGGCCGGGGCCGCCCTTGACCCGATTCGGAAGACGGCCCCGGCTGGCGCCATGCTAGCCAACCCACCCCAGAGAACATGGCTGCAGAGCCGCGTCCTGCCGAGGCTGCCAACCCTGCGCATCAAGCCAATCCATGAATGTCAAACTACTTCAAAAAAATTACCACACCCGAAATTTTTGACGAGCTGCTTCTCCAATCTCCATATGCACTGGACCAGACCAGACCAAGACCGTTTGCCAGAATTTGGTAAGCAAAAAAAGCTCGTAAAAATATCAGTATCGTAGTGGCAGTTGCGTGGAACGGCTTGCCAAAGTTTGGTGGTCACAGTGCTCGCCAAGTTAACTTGCCGAAGGATTTCCAATCACGAGGAATTAACGGCATTGGAAACCCAACTGAGGAGTAAAAGATGGAGCTGGGTGTGGGAAAGTGAAGGGTTCGCCGAGGCCAAGAGACCACGAGTCCACGGCGCAAACGTGCCCTTGCTGCCGAAGTCTTCCTTACTTTGCCCCTGATGCACTTCAGACCTAGTGGAGGCCAGATGGAAAATAAAACATAGGGATCGCATTACAAAAACAAAAGAAGAAACAAATTCAAAATCCTATCGTTGTTTTAATTTCATTGAAAGACAGCAACAATAATGGAAGCCGACATAATTTTTTTTTCGCCCCGCGGCACACCGGCAACGTCAGCGCAAAAGCAAAGAAAAGTAAACCGGGTCCTAACAAGACAGGACTATATTTAGCGACTGGACACGGGAAAAGGAGGCACGAAAGTCGTCAGCCAACCGGGCGTCTGTCAGATCAGGCCATCTGTCCATACAGAGCGCAGGCCGGGCACCCAGCGGCTGGTGACGCCAAACGCTTCCTTCCGTGCTATGCGACGTACACAAGGTGACAGGTGGCAATCCTTCGTGCAATCTGGCATACGAGGGTTTCCTTGATGGACTCCAAACCTCGCCTTCGCCCCCACGAGCGAGAGTACTTGAGTGTGGTGGAGGGGGCGAGGCGAAACCTGTCATGCAACTTATATCACGCCTCATTTTCCCCTCCTTCTCGATGGACGCGTTGCATTTCCCCCCTCCTAATGCGGCTATTACAGTTCCCCAATTATCTTCATACGTCGGAGCCCGCGATCGACATGGTCAGGCAGGCCATTGGGTGAGGTAGCAGCCGACCGGTGGCGCCGGCCGAGGCAGGCGAGGAGACTTACAATGATAACCTCCTCCTGCATGCGCCGCCCGCACGCCGCGCTTCCGCGAAACCGCGTTCTGCACGATGACACGCCCGAATGTGCAGCAGCAGAGGTCGGACAGCGACATGGGGGGAAAGACTTTGTAGGGCTCACGAGATGGCAACACCGACGAGCAAAGCTGGTTGTCCTAGAGACAGGCTGCACCCGCAGTGTTGGTGAAGGTGTAGCGGTAGCAACAAAGTCTCCTCCGGCGTGTCATTGCCAACCTCTATGCAGGAGATAAGTTCCCGGGCTGCGGGGGACCGCCGGGGACCGCCGGGGACCGCCGGGGGCCACTGGGGGCCGCTGGGGCACATGCAGATCGGTCGTGAATTTAAAATCAAACCTCGCGCCATCGCGCATTTGCATCACCTGGGGTGCGTGAGCCGCGGTGCCGCGTCGCGTCGTCTCGCTCGCACTCGCTGTACACCACGGCGCGGGACAGAGGGAGTGAGAGAGAGCTAGTGAACGTCGCCGAAAAGGTATCAGAGGCGAACAAGGAGACGGTGACGGTGGGTGTCCGCGCAGCATGACGGACAGGTTCCCGGCAGCACGCAAAAAAAAGAGGCAGTAAATGGATCACACAGGGAATTCTCAAGAAGGTCGGATTTCATCACTTTCAAACACCTCATCTTGCAACGACCAACATCTGCGCGTGCTATAGCTTGTGCGTCACGACTTTGTTCCGCTCTGTTCGCATCGTCACACCAAATAGTCGCATTTCACGATTCCAGCCCGGATTCCCATGGCGGGAGGGCGATGCCCGCGGCGTCTGCTCACCCTCCCTCCCCTCCCCTCCTCCTCACCCTCCCTCCCCTCCCCTCCTCCTCCTCACGTTTCAGAATCGGTCATCAGCACACGGCCGCGGGTCGGGAGCCGCTCGTACAACACGAGACTTGGATTTGAGCAGAGCAGCAGAGCTCCGCTGGCGGCGTCCCGTCCCGTCCGGGGCCGAGGGACCTCGGCGATAAGGATCGTGAGGGGCGGCGAGAGCAGGCGAGAGAGTCAGGGGGAGCGGGTACCAGCGGTACCAGCGGGGGTGGTAACTGCTGGAGGCATGCTGGAGGCGCTAGAGGGTGTGAGGTGGTGCCGGCAGAGAGCAGGCGAGAGAGTCAGGGGGAGCGGGTGGCGCTAGAGGGTGTGAGGTGGTGCCGGCAGAGAGCAGGCGAGAGAGTGCGGGCGGGGGTGGTAACTGCTGGAGGCATGCTGGAGGCGCTAGAGGGTGTGAGGTGGTGCCGGCAGAGGGCACTGCTCGGCTCGGCTCGGCTCGGCCCCCGTGCCAGCAGGCAGCAGCAGGCCCGCACGGCTCAGGCGGCGCGGCACCAGTCGGCACCACTTGATCGCCTCGCCTGCTGTCACGTTGTTCTTGTCCTGCTTCCGCCTGCCTCCTCCGTCTCCTACGAAACCGTAATCGCCCCGATCACGTCGGATGATGCGCCCCCAAGGCCGTGCCGCGGGGCCCAGCGGGGCCCGAAGGCCACGGCGCGCGCGAAACTCCATCCTGCCGCACACCATTTGCGAATTGGCGAACAACCAGCTCGAGCCAGAGAAGCCAGAGGAGCCAGAAGAGCCAGAGACGGGCCTAGACCAGATCTAGGCGGACCTACCGCACACGCACGAGTGCCCGGGGCCCGTCACCCCCGCCACCCCCGACGGCGTGTGGGCGGTCCCGGGGCCCCGTGGGGCCCGTAAGTGGGCTTTCTGCTCCGGCGGGTTGTAAACCCGACCCCCTGCTCCGCGAGAAACAGCGGGAAAACAAGAGAGGAAGCAGAGAGCGAGCCGTGAGGTCGGCGGGGGTCATGGAGGAGGCAAGCGTCCGCTATGGCCGAGGATGCGCGGTGCGCGGCCGTCCCAACCCCCCGGCCCCCGGCGGCAGGTGCAGCGGGACGGGGTCGATGACCACCACGGGGGCTCGGCTCGCCTCTGCCCCAACCCACACCCGAACTCCAACCCGGGTGAAAGTACCCTTCCTGCTGGCCAAGTTGCCAAGTTCAGCTTCCCAATCGATGTGTCGGTCTCCTCGCGTTTCCCAGTCCCCCCCCCCCCCCCCCCCCCCCCCCCCCCCCCGTCCTCACAGGCCCCCCGCCCGGCCGCCCCTCTCCGCCGGCCCGGGGCCTGAGGAAGGACGCCGCCAACGCCCATGGATGATTGCGTTACAAACCGCCACAAAGTGCGATCGGGCCGCTGCGTCTCGCGCCGAATCGCACGCCGCACGAGGAGGCTGGCGGGAGGACATCAATCGGGCAGAGGCTAACGCCGACAAATGCCCCAATTTCCCCACGTGAGACAAGGGAGGAGGGAGGGGAGTTTTCTGGTCTGCCTCGGGTATGGCCTGGCCTGCCAGGGTCCGCGAGCTACATTGCTGTTGCCCCGAAAAGGAGGCCCTCGCCAGCCCAGCAGACCTAACCCCACTATCTCCCGTCCCCTTGTCCACCCCAAACGCTCTGCTACGAAAAAGGACACGAGCGTGTGGCGGTGGAAAAGAGGTTGGAGGGGACGGGGTGGGGACACCCAGGGACACCCATGGCGCCTCTAGATGGCAGAGGGTACTATGTATCATGTCCGGCAGCAGCGGCGAAAGGGCACGAGCAGAGGGAGGTTGGGGGGGGGGGGGGGGGGCGTCGTCGGCACCACGCCCACCGAACTGTCCTTGGCGGCGGCCTGAAAGAGGGCTGCGCCGCCGACGCGTTTGTCTCGCTCAAATACCCGCACTGCCCCCCCCCCCCCCCCCCCCCCCCCCGACACAGCCACCCCCAACAGCAATCCCACCCCCACACCCCTCTGTCTGTGGACCCCGGGACCCCGCATAAGCGACCTCGCCTAACGAGACCCAGCCCCAGACGCTGATTCACTACATCGATTGCTCTTCTCTCTCTCTCCCTCTCCCATTGTGCGCCTCACTCGCCGGAAAGCCGTCATTGGCTGCTGTTTATCTTCCCCGCGCGCACGTGCTGCGAGTCAAGCGGGACGACGCGCGGGAAATTCAAAACGGTGCGCGGAAGCGGCCGCAAGCAGCCCATCCCTCCCCCAGCGGCCAGCGGCGACATCGATGGCGATATTGAGGTCGCTGCCGCGGCTGCCGCAGTGTCGACGCCGCCGTCCGGTGCGAGGCGACAGGGTGCGGACGACTAACAGAACCTGACAGAACAGACAGACAGAGGCCCCACCTGCATGTTCATGTCCACGCTCATGCTCATGTTCACGAGCTGACACACAACACGGCCCTCGGCTCAGCCTCAGGAGAGGTGCGCTGGCCGTGTGCTGGCGCGCTGCGGAGGGGTCTGGCCAGGTCTGGCGCCCCCATGGCTGCCGCCGCTACAAGGGCGGTCCTTGCCCCTCCCGACCCCACCCCATCCCCTCGCCTCGCGGACGATCAATATTTGGAAGCGTGCGGGGGTTGCGGCAGGACCGTGGCGTCGGCGTCGGCGGCAGCGGCCGCAGCAGCGGCGGCGGCGGGAGGATGCGTCCCCCGGCACGAGGGGGGCCGTCGGCACCCCCACGGCACCCCCACGGCACCGCGACGACGCCCAGACGCCCCGCCCCGGCAGTCGCACGCCGGCAGAGTTGGGGAGCGCAGCAGAAGCTGCAGCAGCACCGCGCTCGCCGCTCACACGCCCTCGCGGCCTCGCGCGTGTTCACAGAGCGTCAGTGACAGCCCGGCAACATGTTCTACGCCACGGGCTACCACTACAACCCCTCGGCGGGCAAGTTCCCCTCCGTGGTGCGGCAGACCGTCATCCTCCGCAGGGTCGTCAACAAGCTCAAGCGCAATGTCGAGATGCACCACATGCGCGATCTGTCGCGGCAGCAGCGGGCGCCCGGGGCGCCGGGGGCGTCCACGTCGGCGGCCGAGGACGACGAGGAGGTGCAGCTGGACCTGCGGCAGGAGCTGCGGCCGCAGCGGCGCCGTGCCAGCTCCAAGCAGCACTCCCTGGACCTCGGCATAGCCTCCGGCTCCGCCACGCCCCCGCCAGCGCCGCCCCCGCGGGCGCCCTCCCCGTGCCTCTGCCCCGTCAAGCTGCCCGGCCACCACGACACGGACGCCAGCGACGACACCCTGGACGACGACGAGGACGTGGTCGTAGTAAGTGTCTTCCCCGGCCAGGGCTTCAAGTACGCCCGGCTGGAGCGCAGAAAAAAACGGCCGCCGTTTTTTACTTTTTTGCGCGAACTCTCTGTAAAAGTTTTCGAGAAGACGTAGTCTAGTGTGACAGCAAGAAAAACCCTAATTTCAAATATGCTATAATTTAACTTACGAAAATTTTTATAAAGATTTCGAGCAAAAAAATAAAAAGCCATGAGTCAAAACGGATATTTTTTACTACGTTTGGTTTTAAAACTCTTGTTAACTCCAACGGTGTACACGACCTTGCCCGTGTCCCTGGCACACGCTGGTAGTGGGCTGCGGCGTACGGCCTTCCGCTTCCGCCTCCTACTGCCCCCCCCCCCCCCCCCCCTCTCCCCGCGCCCGGAGAGCTCCCCGTTGTGGCCCTGGCGACACAGCACCGGAGAGAGACATCCCCGCGGCCCTGAGAACATGACCACACACAAACTGGGGGTCTCGTTCCACCTCGTCGGAGCGATACGAGACACACACACTACCCGATCACGGAGAGATCATCCTCATACCATCCGGGCTCGGAGACACAAATACCTACAGAGAGCGGCGGCAAACATAATAATACCCCTGAGCACACCAGACACGGCCGTGACCGTGACGGGGTGAGACACCCCGGCCCCCACCCAAAGCCCCACCCCCACCCCCCGGGAGCAGCTGACTCAAGGCCTGCCGGCTTTACCACACACCTCCAACCCTGACGCCACTTTTCATCGACCTCACTTTCAACATTTTCAGAACATTCTGTGGGGGGAAATGTGTTCATTTTCGTACGCCGTCCTGTCCTGTCTCGTCTAGCCTCGTCTCGGCCCTGCACAGCGCCGCCCCGCGCCGCCAGACTGCCACATCCGTGCTGCTGCCACGCGCCCACCAGCCCCGCCAGCCCCGCCAGCCCCGCCAGCCCCGCCAGCCCCGCCAGCCCCACCAGCCCCGCCAGCCCCGCCAGCCCCGCCAGCCGCTAGCGCTCCCCATGATACATTACCCCGACAGCCACCCGGCCCGGCCCGGACGGTCAGATGCCAACTCGCGAGACACAAAACAGAAATAGTTCTGGCGTAAGGAGCGGGCACCGGAGCCATGCGGCCTCAGGTTGGGCCTAGGACTAGGCCTCGGGCTGGGGCTGCGGCCTTGAGGCCGTGGGCACAGCCAAGTCGTAAATGTACCCGTTGTTTTCGCAGCACTGGGAACGTTTGTTGCAAAACTCTGAAAATTGTCTTTGTAGAGGAGTCAAAAGTACTGCACACCGGCAGGACATCTACGGTTCGGGTGGGACAACAACAAGGGGCGAGGGAGGGAGGGAGGGAGGGAGTGGGGAGGAGAAGTGAGAGGGAAGCCACTGCGTATGCGGCTGTGTTTACAAACTGCACCAGAGGGGAGGAGAAATGGAGGAGAAGAGGAGGAGGGGGAGGGGGGGCTGCTGCTGGCCGCCAAGCTGCGTCCACGTCATGCTGCGGTTTGGCGGCGACCGTGCAGATGCAGACGACACCGGACGACACCTCATACAGTAACAGGGCTGCCCAGCCCAGCCAGAGTCAGCCTAGGAGCACACCACGGGATCTCTCACAAATTAAATATTTAAAAATTCAGAAAACTTCAGCAAAAATTGAATAACTGAGAAAATGTCTGAAAACTACCAGAAAACAAAATCAGAAAAGAATCAAAAATCAAATTTTGATTTTAAACCATGGTGCGCTTGCATCACGAGTGAGGGACCCCTTGGAGCACTTCCATGTGCAATCAGTTCCCTCCTAATCGCAGACATGCCTGGCAATGCCTGTGGCGTGGCTGTACCTTGTGGCTGTGCGCTGTGCGCCTGTGCCTATGGCGGCACGAGACCCGCGCGACAGGGACAGCGCGCATGCAGCGGGAGGTTGGGCTTGAACAAACCCTACAGCATCGAGTGATAACCGGGACAACCTCCCCTCCCCTCAGCCCTCTACACTCTCTCCTCTATCCTTCTCTCCCCTCTCCCCTCTCCCCTCTCCCCTCACCCCTCTACACTGCCCCCTCTATCCTTCTATCCCCTCACCCCTCTACACTCTCCCCTCTATCCTTCTATCCCCTCACCCCTCTACACTCTCCCCTCTATCCTTCTATCCCCTCACCCCTCTACACTCTCCCCTGTATCCTTCTATCCCCTCACCCCTCTACACTCTCTCCTCTATCCTTCTCTACCCACTCCCCACTCTCTCCCCGAGACCACTAACGAGTCACTAGCGACGCACTGTGCAGAGCCTCGTATCTGCAGAGGCATCCGCACTCCCACCTAATCAGAGCGACACAACCAACGCAGGCAGCCCGCAGGACACACGTCTTGTCAGCCGCACGCGCGGCCGTGCCAGAGCGGGCAGGGACCTCCTGGGGCGTGCTGGCGCGCCTCCAGGGGTCGGCAGGTGCGGGCGGGCAGGTTCGTGCTGACTGTGGTCACGTATGGCGGGTCGGGGGGGGGGGGGGGGGCCCACAGCGCCCAACTGCTCCGCGGGTGGTGACCGTCCGTCAGCTGTTAGCGGCGTGTAAAGCAGGGACCCCATGAAATAAAATCAATGTGTTGGGTCGTGCCCTCGGTGTGGACGGACCCCAGCCGTGACCACCCAACGCGCCGGCTAGGGGCCCTGCCCGGCCCGGGGACCCGGGGACCCGGGGGGGGAGGGCAGACGTACGGCGCGACAAGACGTTTGACGTCAGGCCGGGCTTGGGTTCCTCGCATAACATAACCCGAGGTAACGTGACCTGATATTTGGCAGAAGCCATCAATGTCGTGTCAGCACCTCTGGCCGCGACCTTGGGGACAGGTAATCTGTGGGCGGGGCTCTGCCGGGGTCCTGCCGGGGTCCTGCCGGGGTCCTGCCGGGGTCCTGCCGGGGTCCTGCCGGGGTCCTGCCGGGGTCCTGCCGGGGTCCTGCCGGGGTCCTGCCGGGGTCCTGCCGGGGTCCTGCCGGGGCACCAGAGAGGGGCCGGCACGCTCCGGAGTACTTATACAACGGCGTGTGTCCGGGACGTGGCCGCCGGCCTGTAGCATCGCATCAGGGCGGGTCCGGACCCGGTCCCGAGCACGGCGACTCGGCTAGTCAGCTACCTCATCTCATCAAGGCGATGGGACCGCAGGGAGTGGTCCGTGCGGCCGATAGTGAAGAGCTGAGGGGTGGGGCCAGAGCCAGCGGAGCCAGCGGAGCCAGCCACGGCCCCGCGGGGGGCAGAGGGCTGCTGTGCGTGGGGTGCCCCGGGGAAGGACCTGGCGGCGTCCTTGGAGAGGGCTGCCGGACCGCCCGGCACAGTGTGTGTGTGTGTGTGTGTGTGTGTGTGTGTTTGTGTGTGTGAGAGAGAGAGGAGAGAGAGTGTGTACTACTCTCCCATCCGCGTCGCACTTTCCTCGATAATAATTGACCCGATGTTCGCGTCGACAACAGTTTGATCGTGCGGACCTGCGTCGTCACACAACACATGTGGCGGTGCGAACTGTCACCTCCTCGGGGGGAAACTTTTCCATGACGTCAAGCTCGGCATGGCCTACCGCACACCCAGGGGCGGGGAGGAACGCGGCCACACAACGATCTGACACCACGGGCCCAGCCCAGCACGTGCGGCGCTGGAGTGTGACACTAAGTGTGACAGCCAAAACGCGTGGACGACGAGTAAAGTGTACGGCGCCCACCTCGCAGCTCATACCGACCAGCAAAGGGTGGAGGCTGGAAGCTAAGGGCCACCGATGAAGAGGCCGCTCGTGTTGGTGCCCGGCCTAGCCCGGGGCCGGAGCCCCTGCGGACCCTCGGGTAGGCAGCCCGGCGCGCTCCGGTGCCGGGCGCTGCCTACCCTGCGCCTGGGGAGCTGCTGCGGGCCACTATAAAAGCTACCCATCGCCGTCCACGGATGAAAACAGAATTGCCAGTCAGATCGGCGGGGATCAGTGAACCCCGGCCGCGGCAGCCCTGGCACCCCAACCAGTCCGCCCGGGACCGCCGCTGGTGGACGGCTCGGGTCGGGCCACCAGGGGCACCTCGGAGACAGTGACTCGGACACACCACCGCAGGCCCAGCCCGGGCCACGAGGGGCACCTCGGAGACAGTGACTCGGACACACCACCGCAGGCCCAGCCCGGGCCACGAGGGGCACCTCGGAGACAGTGACTCGGACACACCACCGCAGGCCCAGCCCGGGCCACGAGGGGCACCTCGGAGACAGTGACTCGGACACACCACCGCAGGCGCCCGGGCCACGAGGGGCACCTCGGAGACAGTGACTCGGACACACCACCGCAGGCCCAGCCCGGGCCACGAGGGGCACCTCGGAGACAGTGACTCGGACACACCACCGCAGGCCCAGCCCGGCCAAGCCGCAGGCACCTCGAGGCGGATTCAGGCTGGTCGCTGCGCTCCGGAAGCACGCCGCCAAGTGCCAGGGCGGTGCGTTGTCTGCCGTGGTGGCTGCGGCCTGCCAGCGTCGTTAAAAGTGTTTACGAAACACGAAAACAACTGCACAGCGACCTGCTTGGGGATTGTGTTGGGCTGGCATGAGGTGCGCACGCGCGTCCCCGTGTCCAATGCATAGCAGTCCACGGGCGTCCGTATCGGGGGCCGGCAGCTTTATGTGCGGACCGGTCAACCGCGGTACCGGGGGCAGCCGCGGGGCACGCCAGTGGCGGACGACCAAAACACAACAGCACACCAAAATTTAGTTTCCACATACCGGTTTTTTTTTTTTAGTCGAAATAAGCTTGGAAGGCAAATCGGAGGGGAGGGACTGGAGAAGGCGGAAGAGCAGAGAAGATCGCGTGGAACATTGGGGTCATTGGGTGGCTGATGGGCCTTGCAAAGGGCAAGGCCGCGGGCCGACGCCGGGGGTCAGCGATCTCCTCGAGCAAACGGCGGCGGCGGCCCGGCTCACAGGCCCGGTTCACGACTGGAGAGGCACGCCCGCGCAGCCCCCGGGTGCCCTCGGCCCGGGCCCAACAATTGGCGATGCCCATGTCCAATCAGACAAACTGAAAAACAACCCTAATTCGCGGAGCGAGCGAACGTCCGAGCGACAGCGAGGCGAAGCGCTACCAGTACCCCGGTTATTTTTTTGTCAGTTCGTCACACGTGGGTCACGGTCCCAGACTTAAGCGTGACTCGTCAAGGGCCGAGTTAGGTTAAATAGATTAGGTTAGGTTAAATGGGTTAGATTAGGTTAGTAGGTTAGGTAGGATGGATTAGGTAGGTTAGGTTAGGTAGGTTAGGTTTGGTTTAGTAGGTTAGGTTAGGTAGGTTAGGTAGGTTAGGTTAGTTAGGTTAGGTTAGGTTAGGTAGGTTAGGTACGTTAGGTAAGGTTAGGTAGGATATATTAGGTAGGTTAAGTAGGTTAGGCCAGGTAGGTTAGGTTAGGTAGGTTAGGTAATGTCACGCTGCATTAACGCAAGAGTGGGTCACGCGTGGGTCACGCCTGTGGGTCAGGATAGGTTAGGTAGGTAAGTTAGGTTAGGTTATTTAGGTTCCCAGTCAGAAAATAGATGTCTACTAGATTTACTAGACGATCTAGCGTACATCTGCAGCATCTATCCTTGGTCTAAGTCTTTAGGTAGATGCATATAGACATCTATTTGTCGTCTATGTATAGTCTACCACGTCTATGTCTAGGGGTAGATCTAATTTAGACGAAGATAGATCTGCTACAAGTGGTGTTACAACATTAGATGTCTATTAGACGTCTACTAGACTTAGACGTGATAGACCACAAGTTCGTTCAAAAATCATGTGTTCAAAATTTGTTTTGAGAGTCGTACATGAACATATCAAAAGATGGCGGAGACATAATTTTGTCTCCCTTCGTACTCAATCTGCGCGGGACTTAAAAGAATTCGTGGTATACGTTGGAATCGGTCCAGCGACGCCTCCCAGCCCGAACCGCAAGTCTATCGCCTGGCGTCGTCTGCAAGCCCGTCACCCGTCACACACTTGTGATGGTTGGGCTGCCTACTTTCCAGGGGTGTAATCCACTTTGCCGACCAGGCGTAGTGCCGACCTATATTTTTCTCATTGCTGGCCTCTTTTGTGGTAGGTACCTAACCTAACCCAACCTTGCCTAACCTAACCTACTCGGTTTACCAGGAGCCAAAACAATTGGTCGGCAAAGAGGAAAAGGTACGTCGGCACTATGCTTGGTCGTCAAAGTGGATCCTTACGCTTTCCAGGCGTCCTGATCCCGATCACGGCGGTAGGGCGGACTATCGGTGTGACCGAGTGGATGGGTCTTTGTTTTCTGGTATCGCGCTCGGTATCTCAGCCACTCAAAAATAGTTGGGTGCGTCAAATAACGCAAATCAAAGTTCCGTTGCTCTAGTACGTGACGTGGTGTGCAGCGGCAGCGGGAGAGTTTGAACAGGCCTAGGAACGCGCGAAATCGCCATGCGCGAGGCTAGTATGAGAAATCCGCGTCGCGATTCCCTCCCCTCCCACCTCCTCCCCTGCCTGCCCCCGCCCGCCGCCTGTCTTGCTGCTTGATTTACACAACAATGAGTTGTCGTCGAATTGCGTCCGTACTTCATTGCAAACACAGTGTGTGCAACGAAAAGAGAAGAATTTCAGGTAGGATAACCCTCCTGTTAAATGCACCTCGTCCGGTACCTTGACATTTTCACATTGTGGTTCCGTGAAAAGAATTTTCGAATATGGCGTAGGTTAGGTCATCGTTAAATGTTGTTTTTTGCACTCACGCCTGGCCGCTTACAGTCTGCTTGTCTCTGCCTCCAGGATATTATTTTCGACCAAATAAGATTCCTGTGTACAAGAATCATGTGCATCAACCTGGTAGTGGTCCTTCATCAACAACAGAAGTGAGGTCAAAGCGACAACAACAACCTGAGATTTCTTCTGTACCACCAGTGAGTTCCATTTCTGTTACGAGTTATATGCCACGAATATATAACCTCCTTCTTGTTTTTAACCTGTCTTCCACCAGGCCACTACTGCTCAACCTGCAAGGTGTAATCCAATAGCAATAATGGAGACAGATGATTACTCGAGTGGCGATTCCTGCCAGGCTGAAGTTGGCGAAAACGATTCTTTCTCATCTTCAGATGACATGGTATGTTTTAATAAATAAATGTAAAGTGGATCCATCCTTGAAGTGGTTAGTTGTTATTTTTCTCTTTATTGAAGTCTATGCAAATAAGAGTGTTGCTTACTAATATACAAGATTACTTTAATAGCATATTTGGTACATTACTAAAGCAGGCTTGACTCTATCTTACTGATGCCGTTCTTTCTCTGTCTTTTTGTTGATGGATGAAGACACTTCAAGTTTTCCTTGCCCTTGCCCTTACTCAGCACAGACTTTCTATGAGGTTTCTACCCTGCTACTTTATTTGTTGAAGGTTTCCTGTTATTCTCCAGAATCACACATGGACAGTGGTACTGAGAATAGCATCCGTACTTCAGCTGGGTCGCTTCTTCATAGAATTAAGGTGTTGGAAATGAAAGTGCTACAGCTAGAAGCTGCCTTGGGCTTCCTACAAGAAAAAACAAACTTAAGTGAAGGTATCCCCTCATCCATCTTTCATTTTAAACATTTCATATATAATGCCTTTTCGTGTTCTGTTTTTATAATTCTTGCAATTCATTTCAGGAAGCTCCAGATTGTCAAGATTAAGTGAAGTAGTACCTATTTGCCATGCACAGTGTTGTTGTTTTGTGAGAAAAGACAACCCAACCCCGACTCCAAAGGAACATTTTCATCAGGCAAGTGCAAACCTTATGTCTCGCCTTATGTTGCCAATCTTCATTTGCAATGCTCTCCAATTCCTGGCTTAGCTTTTGCTATAATGATGAATCATAATCAATGTAAAGATATATTGTTTCTAATCTTCTAAGGTTTTCTTTGAACAATCTTATTTGTACAAAAATGTACCGTTTAATATAAATTATTAAAGCAGAATGATATGGCATCTTAATGTAACACTAATATACAAATTTGGATATTTTCTACTTTAGGAACTGGTGACAGATGTTAAGGAACATAATATCAACATTTCTGTTGCATCTCCTAATCCATGTGATGGTGAGGTAAGAAAAATCTGCATGCATCTTCTCTTATCTTTATTCAAATTTCTTTACCTATTTCTGTTTTTTTTTTTTTTAAGGAAATGATGCAGTTTGGGTCAAAACTAGTAGCAGCAAGAAGTGTTGATAATTTGCGCCACAGCAAGGAGACAATTTTTGCTGCTGATCTCTGCACTGTGGTTTTTACCCCAGAGGAAATGGCATTGTGTTCCATGAAAGGCAAGGCAAACAACAAATTCCAGAGTTCATTCCGTAAATATCCTATAGATGAATCAAGAGTAAATGGTATAATTGGTATGTTGTTCATTTTTCAGTTTTTATTTCTATTTCTTTTTTGAAATTTTGTTACAAACCCCATGTCATTACAGATTACATTTGCCAATGGAAAGGTGTATACTCTGATGAGTTTAAGAAAAGGATAAGAACTGCTATTGCAAATAAGCTGGGAAATTTTTCTAGAAGTGAGGAAGGCAAAGTTATCAAATTGCAGCACAAGCAAAGACTTCAAGAAAGCGCATGAAATATGGTACTGCAATATGTGTCATGGCGTATAGGTCAACTGTGACCTGCTACGGGGACCCACTCGGTTGGCTATGAAGTGGGAGCCCTGGGTGCGCCATACTTGAACTTGAACTTGTGTTGATTGTGGTATTATTCTTTATGCCCTTCACTATCCAGCATTTTCTTTTTCAATATTACTTATGCTAGATATGAACGAATGAAGACTTAATTAGCATGTACAGCTGGGGCATGAATTATGTTGGAGGTACTTCCAACCAAGTACTCTCTTGATACTTCAGTTAAAATAGTTATACCTTTGCCGTGGTCCTAAAGTGTGAATGTCAATGCAATAAAGTGCACTTAAATTATTGGAAAGGCTGATATTATTATAACAAAAGTCAAAAGCAATTTTGGTGTCCAGAAAATAAATCCATCTAGTATATGGTATCTAAGATTGTTAGGGAAAACTTTGGTTGTTAATATAATTCAGTTTATGTGCTCTGCTTAAAAAGATATTCGTATCTAGAATGAAATTTACCTGATAATGTGCGGAACACCTTCCATAACTTTACAATCTTATCAATCACAGTAAATCTGCTGTGCTTTCCTGCAGATGCTTTTCAACTCTGTTATTCTTCTAGTGATCCTACCCCCAACTCTACCACACTAGTGCATTCATATTCATGCCACAATTAAAGTACAATAGGTTAAAAAAATATTGTTTCTTTATTGAAGCAACCCTTAGGAAACGAAAAGTATGTTTTAGAAACTTGTCCAAATTGCTCAAAAACTATTTGTAACGGTGATAACTTCAGAAAGAAAGAAAAACCTCAGATAATTCAAATTAACCCCAGAGAAATTAGGACACCAGTGGTCCCAACCAAATATCTGATACGACAAATATTAGGATTAGGCTGATAAGTCACTGCACACGAACTTTAGGCATTTGGTTTTAAAATTACAGTAGGCATATCAATATATCATCGACAAAAGGTTTCTTTTCTCATTTTTCAGACGTGGACCAATAATAGCGTTGATGTTACGTTGGTACCACGGTGCGTGAGGGGGAGGGGAGCCCGAGCCCGCACTCCGCCTGGATTCTTGCAGACCGTTGACCGTTGCACTCCGTTGGCGCCCGGAGAAGCGTGTTGTTTTCACAATGGAAGCGAAATCGGCAGCCTCACAGAAAGCAAGCCTGTCATGTAAGTGGTTTTATTCAAAAGGTAAACCATGTGTGGTGTTTGTCTCAGTTCGCCACGCTTTCTATATTGTCGTTCAGGTTAGGGACGCGTTGAGTCTTCTCTGTACCCTGCTCTCTCAAACGCCGTCATCATGGCCGATCATAACCCTTCTAAACGGTCGTTGGGTCGCCCTGCCCGAAATGCGGAGAAGAAAGCTCGCAGGCATGCCTCGAAGCTAATGGAAAACGACTTGGTGGAATGGAGCCGAAAATTGAATGAATTTGACTCTTCAGAGTCAGAAGATGAGGTTGGGAGCATTGCTGCCTCCTCTCCTCCTGTTCCAACACTGGACCTTCCTACCTCCTCTCCCACACCGGTACCACATTGCTCTGTACCAAGTGTTGCAGTTAGCGAGAATGGAGGAGAGCTCGATTCCTCAGTTAAGGTACAGAATAGTTTTAGTGTCGTAGTCCAGGTCTCGGAGACCAGCAGTCAAGACTCTGTGAGGAATGATTCATTTGATTATGCTTTTTCAACTTCTATTATATATGACTGCGATATATGCTTTTACTGCAAGTGTGTTGCTTGTAAGGAGTGCATTCATTTTGATGGACAGTCATGTCAACATTGTGATTATTGTGTTCAAGCCATTGACTCAGATCTAGAGCAGAGCGGTAGTAGTGACGATGAGTTTAATCTTGATGTTGACGAGAATGAACTGCTATCTGATACTGACAAACAGAACAAAGAGATAAAAAAAGATTTTGTGGACATTGTGCTGAAGCATAATATTAGCCAAGAAGCAACAGGATCACTTCTTCAATTCTTCAGAAAACATAATTTTGGTGATTTCCCTAAGAGCCCTTCGACTTTACTGAAAACACCAACTACTACAGTTACACGGGAAGTACCACCTGGAAGATATTGGCATAGGGGAATCACTGAGGAAATCATTAAGTTTGTCAAGCAAAACAAATGCACTAAGGTAAAAGTAACTGTTAGCACAGATGGTTTGCCTCTTGCCAAGTCCTCAGGTGGAAGTTTTTGGCCAATATGTTGTTGTCTGAATGGTTCAAACGAAGTTGTCTTAGTTGGTTTGTATTATGGCCCCAGTAAACCATTGGACTGCAATCTGTTTATGGAAGAATTTGTAGCAGAACTGAAATTCTTAGAAGAAAATGGAATTGACTGTGACGGTGTCCATGCCAATGTGGAGGTGCATCTTGGGATTTTTGATGCTCCTGCTAAGGCCTTTATCCTGAATGTGAATGGTCATGCTGGCTATTGTAGTTGCTCCAAATGCACTGAGGAGGGTGTAAAGTATGGAGGTAGAATGGCCTTCCGACAATTCAACGGCACATTAAGGACTGACGAATCTTTTCGGCATCAACTTCAAGAGGACCACCACCATGGGCCCACTATATTAACCGATTTAAAAACTTTCCGTCCCGTGACAAATGTGGTGCTTGACTACATGCATCTTTGTTTGCTTGGAGTCTTACGAACTCTGGTTTACATGTTCGTTGCTGGGCCAAAGAAGGTCCGTCAGGGTGGTGCAGTACTTGCCGAAATATCAGAGTCAATGGAATTGCTCTATTCTTGGGTGCCGGTTGAATTTGTAAGGAAGAGTAGATCACTGAAGTATGTTAAACGTTTCAAAGCCACTGAATGGCGGATGATTTTGTTTTACATTGGTGTAGTTGTATTCAGTCACCTGCCTAGGCACTTGTATGAATTTTTCCTAGTGTTTCATGTGGCTATGACCATTTTTGCTCGACCAGATCTCATTGAAAATCATCTAGAGTATGCTAGAGATTTAATAATGTATTTTATTAGGAATTATGAAAAGTTAATTGGGAAAGAATACATTGTTCATAATGTCCATAATCTTTCTCACTTATGGGTTGATGTCAAAAATCATGGTCCAGTTCATAAATTTGATGCTTTTAAATTTGAGAATTTCCTCCAAGGGCTTAAGAAGATGGTGAGAAAAGGTGAAAAACCCTTGGAGCAGGTGGCTCGTAGGTATGAAGAAAAAAAACTGAAATCTACTGACAGATTTGACAGAAAAGAAAAACTATTGTCAGGTTTGCACTGTAATGGCCCACTTGCAGCTGGTTGCCTCAGTCCGCAGTATTCCTCCTTCAATAAATCAGTAGACATCAGAATTAATTTATCAGCTGCCAATTGTTGCTGTGTACTGAATGACAATTCCATCATTTTGGTCGAAAATATTGCTCATTCCCAGGACAAGCAACCTGTCTTTGTTGGCAAGAAGTTTCTTGTTGTAGAAGATTTGTTCTCATTCCCTTGCTCATCCCAGCAGCTTGGAATTTGTCATGTCTCAGAGCTTTCTTCTGAAATATCATACTGGCCATGCAGTGAATTGAAAAATAAGTGCTTCAGAATGCCTCACAGGGGTGGATTTGCAATTGTTCCTCTGATTCATGGCTACCAGTTATAATTCGTTTGTGTGCTGCTCGCGTGGTCTTCTGTTATTTTATGGAGTATGCTTTGTTAATGTATTGAATTTCCACCCATTTTACTCTCAAATTCCTGAAAGTTTTATTTTTATTTCAGGGAGGTACTTCTTATGTGACTTCGAGGATGGGCCTCAGGTTTCCCAAGGATGTTGGGTATCTAAAGACAGAACCATGTGTGCATGGCCACCCAATTATGCCTCAATGGATCAGTTAACATATGACAAGTTTGTTCAAGATCCCAACAGTACTCCAAAGGATGACTGGGTGATGGTTAAAGTAGTACGTGTTAGAGCATGTGGAGGTAAGCTTGCTATGATCTATTAATGAGCACTTTATTTCTAAGTACAATTATCTTCATTTTGTGCTCTATTTTCATTTTAACAGATAGCTTTTCCAAGATGCGTCTCAAACTAAGGGAAGCAGAAGAGAAGAATGAAACGGACTTGAATACAGCAATTGAAGATAATGAACCAATCTCAGGTCCCAGGAGGAGTTCTAGAACAAGGCACAAAGGCCCTGATTTGAGTGATAGTGACAGTGATGACTGCATGAGTTTACAGGATAAGAACAAAATTGTACCTCCAACAATGAAAGCGTCCAAACCTCAGACCTTACTGGAATATAAGTGCTCTCAAGGTAACATGTGAAACACATTATTTTTCATTATTGTTCAAAATAGGTTTGACATTATTTACCATCGAGGCTTTATCCTTTTTTAGGGAAAAGAGACAGTAATGGTCAGAAATATCAAGTCTCATGTTCTGAGCCTGGCAAAACAAAGAAAAGTACTGCTGTTGCAAGTTCTGAGCCTGGCAAAACAAAGAAAAGTACTGCTGGTGTAAGTTATGAGCCTGACAAAACAAAGAGAAGTACTTCTGGTGCAAGTTATGAGCCTGATAAAACAAAGAAAAGTACTGCTGGTGTAAGTTATGAGCCTGACAAAACAAAGAAAAGTACTTCTGGTGCAAGTTCTGAGCCTGACAAAACAAAGAAAAGTACTGCTGGTGCAAGTTTTGAGCCTGACAAAACAAAGAAAAGTAGTACTGCTGGTGCAAGTTCTGAGCCTGACAAAGCAAAGAAAAATACTGCTGGTGCAAGTTCTCAGGCTGACAAAACAAAGAAAAATACTGTTGCAAGTTCTCAGGCTGACAAAAGTACTGAATCAGTTGTAAGTTAATACTTGTTTAAGTATTTTTGCATTGTTCTTAGCACCTGGTTGGTGTTGGTTTGGTGATCAATTTTCATTTACCTGTATATCATGATTTCAGGATGTCAATCAAAATGTAACGGATTTCTCAACTCACAGTAAAAGGATGCCTTGTAACAAGTTCAGGTCCATGGGGAGGTTCAGCAACAGTATTCCAGTAAGCAAATTTCTCCCTCTCATTTCAAAACAAATTGGTTCCAATATGAGTTAGCCTTGTGTATTTTATATTTTTGGGGATTTGAACTTCAGCTACCCACATTAGTGAAAGATCTGAGGCAATCATGGAAGTGACAGCTGTTTCTAAAATAACCTTTCAGAACTGTATCTGTGTGCTGTTGCATAAATAATGCACTCTATATTTTTAGTTTAAAGATTCGCTCATGATTATGAAGTATTGTTTCTGATTCATATTTTCCAGGACACTGGTAGTAGAAGTTCACATAAATTCAGTTTTCAAAGAGAAGAGAGTAGAGGAAAGGATACTTCACCTCAACGTAGTTTTGCCACCAGCTCTGATGAACTGCCTGTATGCGGAATATTTAGTTCGGAAAGAGAAGACAGTAGACGAAAGGATACATCACCTCAACCTAGTTTTGCCACCAGCTCTGATGAACCGCCTGTAGGTGGAATATTTAGTTCAGAAAGAGAAGAGAGGAGGCGAGGGAAAAATACTTCATCTCAGCATAATTCTGCCACCAGCAGTGAAGTACTGCATACAGGTGGAAAAGGGGTTACCTGTCAAGTAAGTTATTCTGTTAATTCTTGCCTATTATATTCATCCAAAGTTTTCTAAGATTTCCGTTTTTATTTTAATACTTTGTTTTCTTTTTGTGTGACAGGGAAGTGTGGCATCTGCAGTTGAGTTTCATCCAGATGCATTTGATGACATGGATTTTTCAAGAAACAAATCTGATAATGCTGAGAGTGGAAGAAGTCCTTCTAGAAGTTTGAATGAGTCTAATGTAAGTCATTATTTTGCTTTCTTTTCCCTGTTGAAGTATCTGGTTTAGTTCTTACTTCGCAGTAAAATTTGTTTTAGAAATCGCAGCCTGTCAGAAGGGAGTCCCCACAAAATATCCTCAAGTCATCTGTAAGTTTCATTTATTTTCTACACCCTTTTTTGTGTGCGCATCTTCCAGAGACTCACAGTTGCTCAATATTTCGTGTTATGTTTTGACTATTTGAATTTAATAACTTAACACAATTTTTGTTTTTACAGGATCCAAAAGGACTAGCCACTGAAATGGCAAGAACGTTTGATGACATAGGTGTGTTTACTTTTCCCTGATGTTTTGATTGTGTGACATTTTTAAAGTTCTTGAGGTTGATTGGTACTTCCTTTGAGCTGTGGGCTTGTGTTCATTGTTACTTCCTGCTATTGAAATGCAGTCTCCACCTATTTAGTTGGCTTTCATTAAGTTATGTTTTCAATGTAATTGCAATTTGTATCTCTTGTGCTTAGAGTTCAGAGCCTATATGATTGCAAATATGAATCACCTGAGGGCTACGATGGCTCAAGTGACCAGACAAATGTCGGGTTTGAAGTTGAGCCCTTCTAGTAAGTCCAATGTGATCCATGGTGTCCATTGTGATCCTGATTTGAATGCCGAAGATGGAGAAGATGCCCTCTTTGGCTTCCCTGCTGAGCTGGAAAGCTCTTTTTATGACTTTGATGAAAAACTGGCTACAGATAAAGACTTTGCACGCTCTGTGGTAAGAAAGCAACACTCTTCTATTTCTGTCTTTGCATGTCGAACATTTTTGATCTTTCACTACTACTGAAGTGTTTTTTCAATTTATGGAATCTTTGGGAATTTTTTTGATTAATATTTCTATACTTATTGGTGAAATATGTTGGTTTCTTTGGTGTGAGATCTCTCTTTACAATGCTAATTTATTTTCTGAACCTTTTGCTGCTTGGGTTATATTACTACTTGTGAGTAAGCTATGCTTTAATTTTAGTTGATTGCTTATCTAGTAATTGCTTTTCAGAGGAAGAGTTTGTCAAGTATAGTGGAAGGCATCACGGATATGAGCGATGCTATTCGAAAATGCCTCTCAGCTGTCATGACCAACCATGTAGGATCAGTCTTCAGTCTTTGTGGTAAAAGGGGTAAAAAGTCATTTGAGAAATGTAACTTCTACAATTTTATTCTGGGTAAGGAGTTTTTAGTAGTGACTTTGTATACTTTTCTTTAATGTGCATGGCCATTCATGGTTGTCCTTTTTTGATTAGCATTCGTTACCAGCAAAAAGAAGAAGTTCAGTAAGGAACTAAACCTGAGAGCTATCAGGCTTACAATATCCGATTGGTTAAGGCTAGCTGCCCAGAGGCTTGGAGGAGAAAACTTCGAGAAATATTCTAGAAAAAGGTGAGTTTAATTCCTTACTATATTCTATGGTAGTTACTTAGTTGTGTGCAGATAGCTAATGCAACCATATTTTCAGGGCTAAAATTGTAGTCACTCCAAAAAGGAACTCTACATCGAAGAGAGTGTTGGGCAAGAGAACGCCACTGAAATCTCCATTGAAGAAGAAAGTTCGGAAAGCCCTCTTTGATGAGGACGAAGATAGTCAGCCAGATGAAGCAAGAGCAGCTGATAAAGCAAGAGCAGCTGATGAAGCAAGACAGCCTACTTGGTTCAGGTACATGTGATTCCTTAAATAATTGCTTAGTTGCTTATGAGATTCTTTCTTACAACATTCTTTTCCCATTCCCTTACAGTGACATCGAGAGTAGCCCACCTATAAGCATTGTTTCAGGCTCTGAATCAGAATTTTGAATGTATAGTTGTCACACCAAACTATTCTCATCGTATTTACTTTTTACATTTTTCTTCTTTTTTTCCATGTGATTTTCACAAACCTTTACTCAACTGTGTGGTTTACATGCCTTGGTTGTTTGGTTGTCACACCAAATTATTATTCTTGTATGTTTACTTGTCACGTTTTCTTTCCATGTGATTATCACAAAGTTTTACTACTTAACTGTGTGGTTTACATGCCTTAATTGTATGGTTGTCACTCCAAACTATTCTTATTGTATGTTTGCTTGTTACATTTTTCTTCTATTTCCCCATGTTATTTTTACAAGTTTTACTTCTATTGATTTTATAGTTGTGACACAATCACAAATTTTTAATTCTATTTAAATTCTGTGCTTAGCCATCACAATATGTTTCTCCTAATCTTGTGCTCCTAATAAATAATTTTCCCTTGACTTCATTCTTGTGTACTGTTTCGGATGTACCCCCTGTGTGGGTTCCTGAGCGCCTGTAGGGAAGGCAAGCAAACGCCAAACGTGTGTGCAAAGCTAGAGGCCTACCCCTCAGGCGCTTTGGGCAGTCACACGCGGTACATGATTTGCTAACGTTTCCTTGGCCGTCACTACTGCACATCTAGGGACGTCTTTCACATAGGGTTAGGTTAGGTAGGTTAGGTAGGTTAGGTTTGGTTAGGTTAGGTTAGATTAGGTAGGATAGATTAGGTAGGTTAGGTAATGTGATGCTTGTCCGTTCGTCACGTTCGACTTCAAGGAGTCGGTCACGCGTGGGTCACGCTCGATTAGAGAAGAATAGGTCACGCGTGGGTCACGCTCGATAAAAGACGGATGGGTCACGCGGGGGGGGGGGGGGGTATGCATCATATACAGCAGGGCGAGAATTTCCTAACTGCCCTGCTTTGCTTTATGGTATTACTCATCAGACCGATGCAGCGCTCCGAGCCACACTAGTATACCTAAAATTGACCATTTAACGCATTATTTAACGCTGATTATTTTCCAAGGTGAGCCAACATCAATTTCTAAAATAGTGGTTTTTCGCTGCACCTTATTGGGTAGGTTAGGTTAGGTAGGTTAGTTTAGGTTACGTTAGGTAGGTTAGGTAGGTTAGGTTACGTACGTTAGGTGAGGTAGTTGGGTTAGGTTAGGTAGTTTAGGTTAGGTTGGAGTAGGTTACGCCCCACCATCGAAGAGTGTCACGCCCACGCTAGAGTTGGTCATAGTAGCCCCCCCCCCCCCCTGTCCGTTCGTCACGCTAGAGTGGGTCACGCTAGAGTGGGTCACGCTCGTCTATCGAAGAGTGGGTCGCACGCTAGAGTGGGTCACGCTAGAATGGGTCACGACACACAAATCGAAAAATGAGAGCGCCTGTGAGGTGAAGGACCAGTGCGATCAATCTCCACCTCGTAAACATCGATGCCTTTTACTGGTGAGCCAGCTGAACACGGAAAAGGGGAGTCAGATTGGTGGATGGGTACAAAAAACAATTAGTAAACTGAAATTGCACAAGGACTAACCACAAGGAATTGGGAGACCCCATTCTTGAATTTTTGAACTCATTTGTGGACTTAGGTTCTCAAAATGAAAATTAAGGTCCGTGTCATTCAGGGCAACAAAAAGATGCTGTTTTTTTTTCTTGACAACAGTGGAGACTAATTGTTGATTTAGTAACAATCAGGCGAAAGGGAAATGAAATGCTAATGGTTTTGTAAAAGAGTACTTTATTTTATACAATTTTGATTATGGAGGATTTACAACAAATTCCCAGCGATCAGGTCTCCGAGCGGTTGAGTAACGCGGGGGTCATAGTAAGTGAAGGACTTTAATCGAGTGAGCGAGCGACGCGAATGTTAAACCAGCCCCCAAACATAAGAGGTAGTGAGAAGGAAGGCGCGCCGCGGTCAGCCCTCCGAGGGCTCTGCCTAGTTTAATGTAGTGTCAATAAGAAGCGGAAACCAGAGTGATTTCTCCTAGTCACGGCACACGGCACACCGAGTGCGTGCGGATAGCCCGTGCAGCCTGTGCTCTGGGGCTGCCCATGCCGAGCCCATGCCCCGGGTGTTTGCCTGCACCACACAATCCCAGAGAACCCCTTCAACTGGGTCCGCAGTGCGTTCTGCCGGGGGCGGCCGGGGGCGGCCGGGGGCCGTGGCCGGGGCGGGGACAAGCCCATGATCCACCACTACCCCTAGGCTGGGGTCCGCACACACCTGGCCCGCTGCCCTGCCCCACCCCGCCTGAGGACAGCCCGGAAGGACTGGCATACACGGCGCGTCCTTGCCAAGGACGTCACGCACTTGGCCACACAACCGACAGAGAGGACCCCGGGCCTAACCCAGCCAAGTCAAGGGCCGAGCCGAGCCGCCACACGCCAAGCCCCGGCGGCCGGGGAACTTTTCCGCTGCCACCATTCCATTCCAGTCCAGTGGGAAGCAGTACTCCGCACTCCGCTCCTCGCTGTGGCCGGGGGCCGACAGCGGCCCGCGGCTGCCCGCGGCAGACCGCCGCCCGGCAGGGCACTTGCACTTCATTTGCCTGACCCCAGAGACATTAGGCGCGAAAACCACCCATCACGCCCGCCTTATACGATCAACACCGTCCCGGCGGCGGCAGCAGCGGCAGCAGCGCTGTGCCCCCTCCCGCCAGCGAATTGGTTACAATTGGCGCTCAATCGTCATGGTGAATGGGCCGACCGCTACGCGCGGACCACGGAAACGTGTGTTTGAGCCCCCCCCCCCCCCCCCGCGCCCCTCGCCGATCTTCTACGTCGCTTGGCAACACGTTGTGTTCCCCGCCGACGACGGCTCCACGAAAAACAAATGAATGGCCTCATTGTCTCTGCCCTCCCACCACCACCACCACCCCCCCACACGTGGCCACGCCGGACATTCGGCGCACACTTGCCGGGATTCGAACCCGCGCCTCAGCGCGATAGTCCTTGTCGTGGTCCTGGCCGCTGCCCCGCGCGCCGCTCCGTCACCGGGCCAAAGGGCTCCGCCGGGCTCCGCCGGGCTCCACACAGCTCCAGAGGCCTTTGGGACGCCGCTGGAAACAATGTGTTGCTGGGCTGCTGGGCGGCCCTCAGTCTGGTGCACCGGCACAGGGCGCAGCGCAGCGCGGTGCAGTGCAGTGTGTGTGTGTGTGTGTGTGCACGGCATACGCAAGGCTGTTAACGCCGACCAGCTCTAAGAACGGCTCCCTCATTTCGTCTTTTCTCACTCAATTCTGACTTGAAGTTGAGTTCGTCAAGTTCCAGCCAATATAAAAAGCACGACCCCACGCATTTTTCTTTTGTCAGGGTGTAGATTGGTGGGGCAGAGGTCGGTGGGTCGGAACTATGTGCCAAGCCGCATATCGGGTCAGTAGAGGGACCTTCCGGGAAGGAGAGAGAGATAGAGCGAGCCAGCCAGAGACCTCCAAGGTCAGAGAAAGGTCAGGCAAGGACATTTCGCGCTCGAAAATGACAACACACTCTCGCGGTTGATTAAAATAATGGCACCCGTGTTCTAATTCCGGTGGGTAGGGAGAAATAAACGAGCAAAGAACTATCCGGCACACAAAGAATAAAAAACATGATTTAAAAACAAGCTCGTGGCGAAGACGATAGCCAGACATAAAAATCAAAATATCTCGTGACATGCAGCCAGCGCCGACAGCGGCGCGCTTCGGAACCCTTAATGGTGTCCAGGTATAATTACATTATAACACGGCGTTCGCCGTCACATAAAACACGGCGTGTGTTTTGTTTTTGTTGTGACTGGCTAGCCGTGCAGGGGTCGCCTACAAAACGGCGTAACACGCTACGCCGCCACGTCTCCGAACACATTGCGCGCGCAGGCGTGACGTAGTTTGTGAGCGGACGGGCCCACGCCGACTGCTAAGGGAAGACGACACGGTGCACGTGCGGCCGCCTGCGAGGGCCCGGGTAGGCCAGCCCGCCCGACACGGGTGCGTGCACAGGCCAGCGTGGCCTACCCTCCAGGCGCTCCGCCCGCCACGAGGCAATCTCATGGGAGCAGTCTCATGCCGTCGCCGACCGGGAATAAAAGGAAAAAGAACCGCGCTTCTGGGCACGCTTCTTAAGAGATAAGGCCCCATTTCTATGACGGTGGAATAAATTATACGCCGTCTTAACCGGGCTTCCACGGTCCTGTTCCGGGACCACGTGGTCTCTGCTCGGCGGGGCAGGGGGCGGAGGCAGAGGTGGCGGGGGAAGGGTGCACATGGCACGCCCCCAACCAGCCGCAGTGGGTAGGTCTTCCCCGCGGGGGCCGTGGGGGCCGTGAGGCAGCGGCGGCGCCTCCGAGGCCAGCCCTGCCGTCCTGATGATACCCCGCGCCGCAGAGACACCGAGCCGCCCCGGGGTATCTTCTCTCCTCCTTCCTTCCTCATTCACTTCCGGTCGATGCCCAGCCACCCGTTTTTGCGCGCGGGGTAGGCACGGCCACCTGTGAGCGTGCCCCGGGCAAGGGAGGAGGAGGAGGGCGAGGGGGGGGGGGGGGTCTAGATCAACAGGCGAGCGGACGGAACACTGTCAGCACGAGGGCAAATACAGAGCGATAAGGGGCAAATACAGAAGCTCCTCCCCCTCATTAAGCCGTGCAAACTAGTCGTGAGGTGACGTCGGGGCGCGGAGCAGCGGCACGGCGAGCGCGTGACCACTCGCACGTGAGCGCCACGCCCCGGAAGGCAAGGCAACCCCCACTCCCACCCCCACTCCCACCCCTACTCCCACCCCACTCCCACCCCACTCCCACCCCTACCCCACTCCCACCCCTACTCCCACCCCACTCCCCCGCCCCCCGACGAGGGGCGAGAACGCGGCTAATCCAATCGCCCACATTGCAATATAACGTTCGTTTTCCTTTCCTTAATACCGCAATGGATGAAGCGTTCGTCTCGTCCTGCCCGACAGGATACGGCGTGAACGACGGCAATAATAACGTCTTTATCGGAAAGTGAGCGTCGCGGTAGGGGCAGCAATAAAGCCATTACAGCTCGTGAGCTGGGGAAACTTCCGAAATACTTAGGAAAAGTGTCAGGCCTCTCCTGTTACACTATCCGAGATACTTAGGAAAAGTGTCAGGCCTCTCCTGTTACACTATCCGAGACGCTGCCGTCCGCGTCTTGGGGTTGGTCTGAGGGAGTGAAGGAGTGCAGCAGTCCCGGTGCGCGGTACCGATGTGAGGAAGTGCCGATAACGGCTGGGGGCCGGCGGGGTCGGCAGACACCTGTGACGTCCACAGGGCCGCCGCGGCCGTAATGTGGGTAATGGTGACGCTCACCGCCACTTACCGCCGCGCTACCCGGCCCCCACCCCCGCCCCGGTCCCTGCCCCCGCCCCCGGCCGCGTCAACGCACGACCGGGAAATGTTTCGGCGTTTGTATTGGCAAATGTGTTACAAGGGCGTCTGCGTTCGCACGCGGCGGCGGCAACCGGCTGGGACGGCAGGCCGGCGGCGGGGGGCGGCACGGCGGGGGTCGTAAAACCGTGGTACAGCGCGGGGCAGTGCATCCTAGCGGGCGGGGGCAGGGCCGGGGCAGGGCTGGGGGTGCCGCCTGCCGCCCCTGCCCCAGCCCCTCCCCTGCCCCTGCCCCCGCCCCTGCCCCTCCCCGCCCCGCCCCGCCCCCGCCCCGCCCCGCGATCGCTGCGCAGATGTAACCCGAGCTCATGCTCCGCATCCAGGCCCGGCTCCCGGCTGTAACGCGACGAGGATGACGATGGCGACGGTGTCCACCACGTCCACGTCGGCGCTGCCGCCCTCTGCCCGCCGCCGCAAACTTTTCCATGCGGCTGCAGCCGTCGGCGGAGTCAGCCGCAGCAGCAGCAGCAGCAGCAGCAGCAGCTGCTGCGCAAGCGTCTCGGACTCGGCCCATATGCAAAAACGGGACACGGGAAAAGTTTCCGTCGTCAGGGCACCACCTCAGCAACAGCAGCAGCAGACAGGCGAGGACATGTCCTAATCGACCGAAATTTTTCGGTGTGTGCCCGAGAGAAAGTTTGGAAATTGAGGAATCCTTTGAAGAAAATTGAACGTTATCCGTTTAGAGTCCCCAGAGGCCAGGAGTTCGCACGGTCCCGCCCCGCTCCGCCCCGCTCCCCGCCCCGCCCCGCCCCGCCCGGTCCCGCCCCCCACAGTGTCACCAGCGGGGTCGTAGTCGTTCAAACCAACTCGAACCGAGACATGAGCAGATCGGTTCCGCGGAGACGGAGGAAGCGGGAACAAGAAACTACGCGTTTGTTTGAGTTTTGTGCGGCTGCCGCCGGCGGGCATCGGGTCGGGCGTCGGCTTGGGGCCGCATCACGAGCAGTCCACGCCCGACACGTGCATGTGGCCAATTCATTCAGTCATGCACCGAGTACCGAGTCCGCATTGCAGTTGCGGCGGTTCGTTTCGGAGCGGCGCGCTGCGGGGGGGAATGTATGAGTGTGTGTGGACGGGAGGGGAGAGGGGGGGGGGGGCTGCAACACAAGAGGTACCCGCCACTGCGATGGAAAAGTACCGGGTAACCATTGAATAGGTGCCGTGCCGGTCGTGGCGGGGGAGGGGCGGGGGCAGCGGGGGCAGCGGGGGCAGCGGGGGCCTCGCCTGGACCGAGATAAGGACGGTCCGACCGCGGCGGTGGGAGAGAGAGGAAAGGGGAGCTGGGAGGGGGGGGGGGAAGAGGAAGCAGACAAGGTGCTCCGGCGATGAGGTATCGACGACTCCTGGAAGAGTGACAGGGACGGCAGGAGGGGAGGGGGGGGTGAGCTGTGGTATACCTGACCCAGGCTAATACAGGAGGGAGGGGCCCAACGCACGCGCACACACATACATTACTCCGCGCGAGAAAATAGAAGTGTGAGTGAGGAAGACGGGCGAGTGTAGTTTGAGGTGTGTCGGCAGGTGTGTGGGGGGGGGGGGGGGGAGGGCATCTCCCGGACCGGTACACTAATTTTGGAAGCTATTGACTGGTGTCGTGGGGAGTTTCCATGCCTGGGCAGCGGGTCAGGAACTAAAAAGCGGCGACGGCTGCCTACTATAAGTGGCCGGGGCCGGGGTCCTATCCGGGCTCCTCCGGGGTCCGGCGGACAGCCCTGCGGGCCCTGCAGGGGGACGGGTGGGGAGGAACCTTCTGGATGAGAGGCGGGGGGGGGGGGGGGGGCTCGGCGCAGGGCCGACCCTCAAGTTGGCCGTCCGTCGCTACCCGGCCCGGTAGCCGGCGGTCTAAAACGCCTGTTTGGTTTTGAGGCACAAGTCTGCCAGAGTGACCAGCATTAGTAGTACGCCGTTGGCCGCAACTTCACGGACCGTCCCGTCTTATCACTGGGGAGTTACGTTGGTGCGCGGGCTGAGAGGAGTGAGTGACCAGCCCGTTGCGCAAAACTCAGCCAGCCTCCAGCCCCCCCCCCCCCCCCCGGAACGGGAACACCCGCGCCGCCTCACACACAGGCCTCCCGCGTGTATAAGCATAAGCGTGTGCGTTGGGTCCTGCCCCTGCCGGGTCCTGCCGGGTCCTGCCGGGTCCTCCCGGCGTGACTCATTCCCGCCACGACGCGGGCGACTCGTAGGATATGACACAAATAGGACACTTCATAGAACAAAATTATATTGCGGGTATCCCATATTGATTCGGATTTTTTTCTTGACGACCGCGCATGTACAAAGTTCCATATTCTGCGGCCGCAACGGCCTATCACATCAGACTCCAGAGCGAGCGGCCACAATGGCTTCACTCAATGCCAAGGTCACGGCACGGCACGGCACGGCACGTCATCAGCTGACAAGCCGCGCCGTGTGTGCATTTGGGCCCCGGTTCCCACATACTTCATCGCCATTTCTAACCGTTCCCAGCCCACACAGGAAGGCTTTCGGCAGTAACAAATTGCTCTTGCCTGCCATTCCAAAATCACACTCACCGCCTGTCGCTCGATAGAATAAATTGATGTGCTCCAACGAGAGCGCACCACGTTACGTTATGTATTGATAAGCCGCAAGCCCAGTAGAGCCGGGATTAGAAAGCAACACATGACACAATTAGGAGAGGGCAGTCAGGTCCGAGGTCGGGCCCGGCCCGCAGAGCCTGCAGAGCCTACAGACATGCGCTGGACAGTTCCATTTATTCATTGTCAACCACAAGTTCAATGCTAAGGTCAGAGCGCTGCCCGCGCTGCCCCACCGCTGCATCCAGGATGACCCGGTAACCTCCCGCCCCGCCCCGCCCCGCCGAGCCCCCAGCACTGTCAGCAGGGACAGCAGCGGCAGGCGGCAGGGTCCACCGCACAGCAGATGACCGCACCGGTGAGCTCATCTGGGCGACACCGAAGTCCGCGAAGGGCCCTAATGGAGGAACCGGAGGAACGATACCGCTATGATATCACGGCTTTCCGGAGTTTGTCGTATACAGGCCGATACAGGCGGCGAAAATGACCCATTCCGGAACCTTCTGCAGCTAGTCCCACACTGTAAATTTTTTCGTCATGTGACATAATATTGATGACGAATATTCCGTCACTTGACGAAATATTTGATTACGAAGTGTTCGTCACTTCTAGGCAGAACGCTTAAGAACGTGGTTTTCTATCTGCTGAAGTACAATTGTTTGTTATTTTTGTGAAGAGTTTTTATCGCTACACCATGTGTGATGAATGATTCTTGAACAAAATTTAAGAGTGTATTTTTTGTAAAGTGACGAAGAATAATTTTACAGTGCATTTTCGAATATATTGCTCGGGGGCCGGGGAGGACTGCATTGGCGCGGAGGCGGGGGGGGGGGGGGGGGGGGGATCAACTTTGTCGCATCCACTGCTAACTGCCGACGGCCGCTCTTGGCAAGGCGTCGCGCGAAACATCTTTACGACAGCCCGCTCCCGCCCGCTCCCGCCCAAACCGCACGACTAGCATGAAACCCTGTTGAAATGGCTCAAATATCACCAGCTCCCCGACGGCACTGTGTGCCGAGACACAAGCGGTCCTGCAGCGGCGGGGGCAGGCGGGGTCTGACTGACAGGAGCCCCGCCAGGCGGGCGCTAAACGGCGCAGAACTGAAATGAGAAAAACGGCGCCAACGTTGCTAGGCGCGACCAGCGCTGCCAGCCGGCGTAAGAGAATCTCAAACAGTCCGGGTTACCTCGAACCTCTTTCACGGTCCCTCGTTTTCGTCACTCAATAATTTCGACGTCCAAAATTCAAATCTCTTTTGCGCCGACATTCTTCTCCGTTGTCCAGGACCTCAAGAGTGATGGGATGCCTGCTGGCAGGTTAGGTTAGGGGTGGGATGTGACACGACGCCCCCAGCAGACCTGCGGGGTCGGACTGCGGCCCCGACGACCCGCCCCCGACCCTACAGCGCCTGCCAGTTCCAGGGACCGGCCGCCCGACCTGACGGCGACCTGGCCTGGACGGCTCCGCCAAGCTTTCCGTCGGCGCGGAGGCCGCCCCCTGACGGGTGACCCCCGGCCCCCGGCCCCCGGCCCCCCCCCGGCCCCCGGCCCCCGGCCCCCGGCCCCCGGCCTCCGGGCAGCAGTCGCCCGGTAGGCAGGGCAGCCCGCCGGCCCGGATTGCCATCGGGGGTCTCCCGCACACGCCGACCGGGACGGACCCTCGGCGCTCAAATATGTTCCCGGTGACGGCGGTGAGGTGCTGGCTGGGGGGTGTCAGTGGGGTAGGTCCGCAGGGGGAGGCAGGACGCCGCCGAGGAGGACCCTGTTGAGGGCGGTCGGAGATGACCTTGACCGTGGCAATAGCACTGAGTGAGCCAATTCGTGCGATGCGATGTGATGTTTGTCGTGTCTCTGTCTAACAAGGAGCCAGTTAACTGTCGCCCGTCGTGTGTTTGTTCTCTGTGTGTCTACGAGCGTGTCCGCTCCGGGTGGCCGATCATGGAGGGGCAGACAATGTGCTGAGGGCGCCAGGACATGTTCCCTGACCGTCACCTCTAGGGAGTCCGAAGGATTCCGAGCCATGACTGCTCAAATTACCGTCGCCGTGTAGCCAGACAGTGCGTTTCAGCGGTCACGGTGACAGTTGGGATGAGACGCCCATGTTTGAGATTAGATCGTGGCAGATTAAGATGTCTGTTAAGCATTACTTAGCGGCAAACACTGCAAGTAGTGCTGGAAGTATGTGCGGAGCACCTGGGATGGGAGTCGGTCAGCGCGCCGCGAGGGAGGGGGGGGGCTCCTCCAGCAGAGCGGAAGGTCATGGTCCCGTCCCGCTGGTCCCCGCTTACTGATTCGACGACGGAAAGATACCGCCCTTAACAGATTACTGGGATACACAGCACCGCCATTTAGAGGACAGCGCTCTTCAATTGACGTTTCCGTCGTAAATATCCGCCTGCCACACGATATGGCGGCACAAGTTTCGGCTGCTGCAAATTCAAGTTTATACGAAATTTAATACCCTCCCCCCCCCCCCACACGCACACACACACCTTTCCCTTCCGACAAGGAGGCTACCGCAAATACAGTTTTTTAACCGTGTGCCCGAAAATAGCGAGTGTGGGCCATGCAGACTGCACCGCACGGCCCGGGCCTAAATAGACGAACAGGGATCTAATTTATGTAAATTTCAAGCAGACGGCTGTGGAGTGACATCGGCCGGGTAGAGAGGCGAATTTGCCGCTGCCGGCGAACGAAGCTCGCACACGACCGGGACGCAGAGAGCGAGAGCAGATCGTGCAAACGGAATAAAACACGCGGTGGTAAAAAAAGAATAGGTGCGTGCACGACGCATAACGTGTGCAAAAGATAAGGAAGGGAGAGAGAGAGAGAGAGAGAGAGAGAGAGAGAGAGAGAGAGAGAGAGAGAGAGAGAGAGAGAGAGAGAGAGAGAGAGAGAGAGAGAGAGAGAGAGGGGGGGGGGGGGGGGGGTTATACTTATGATAACTGCAACCCCATTTTAGCACGAACTACCTCTCGACTACGGCTCGCATACCAGAAATGCCTGGTGTCCGTTTCGTGGAACTTTCCCCCTTGTCCCTGTCGTTGTACTTGCTGCACTCCGCGACCTTCACGTGCAGAGCGCAGCGGGCTGCGGGTGGTGCCGGCGAGGCTCGCGGCGGGGTGGCCGGCCATGTCGCAGCACTCCACCTCCGCCCTCTCGCCCTCAGTCCCCAAACAAAACCATTTCACCCGGTCGGTTTACAGGACCCTTCACAAAACAAACGTCAATATCCCCTGCCGTCCGCTGCATAAGGCACTCGGCTCGGTGTGGCCTGAGCCCGCCGGCCCGCCGCACGTGCAGCCGGGCACTACAGCCTGATAGACACACGGCCGGATAGACCCGTCGCCACGACGCAGCAGACGACCTCCCCAGGCCGCCGTTCATCCCCTTGCATTACTTTCGACATCGTTAGTTCCACTCGCCCAGACGCGGACAGGTTCACCGAGACGTGCAATTAATTCAATGACAAAGGGAGAAACGGGGGGGGGGGGGGGGGGCTGGTAGGACAGGGGGAGAGAGAGTCACATTGAGGGCGAAACTCCTCACACGGTTTCTGCACCATTACTCTGCCGCTCTCGGCATCGAATCGATTTCGTCTTTGCTCCCTTGGCGCCGGATGGGTAGGCAGCCTCCGACTCCGCCGCGCTTCCGTGCCCCGCGGGCTGGCCTAACCCAGCACTTCGCAGGCGCTCGCAGGCGCCGAGTGCAGGTTGCGGTTCCGAGGCGCACATTGTGGACAACGAAGAGCCTCCCCTCTGCCGGCATCGGCATCGGCACCGAGGCACCAGCGGCGGCACCGGCAGCAGCCGTCATCGGCAAGGTGACCGTCATCGTATCGACCGCCACACGGTGACGACGCAGAGGGGCTGTTAAATCTTAAATGCTATGGATTTCCGACGTCGCCAAGCGGAAAGGCGTGCGGAGGGGGGGCTGGGGGCGCCAAGTTCAAGGTCGTCGACCGCATCACGCTGCACCCCGACCCCGCCGGCCCCCGGCCGCCCCCCGGCCGCCCCCGGCCGCCCCCCGGCCGCCCCCCGGACTGCATAGACTTCAGGTCCTCGCCGCGCCCCGCGCAGCTTCCAGGACGAATCGGCTGCCGCCGGTTCGCGCCCAGTTCAGGCGAATCGCGGGAGGAGAGGCGATGAGTAATAAACTGCCGGGGGAAACGAAACCGGACGATGACGACAAGGAGGACGGAGAAGGAGGAGGCGGGAAGACCACGACGAAAGTGGCGTCAAGATGGATATGGAGAGCACAGGCAGGCCGCCACAGGCCGCCACAGGCCGCCACAGGCTGGCGTACAACACCAGGAGTACAGCCGCGCCGGCCGGTGTTAAGGAAGATGCCTGGGGCGGGGGGCGGCGGGGGCCAGCGGGGCGCGGCGGGGAGGGCCGCGGGGCGCCGCTCGGCGTGGTGGGGGGGTTGACATGACTTGGCCCCCCTATATAAAGGGAATGGCGGGGCGCGCGCCGACTACAGAATACAACCAGACACGATACCAACTCGACGTAACTGTCAATCGCGATACAAGCCGAGCGCGCGCGTGTTCAAACAGAGTGTCAGTGTGTACGTGCGTGTGTGTGCACCGGGGTAAACAGGAGCCATGTGGTACCTCAGGAATGGACGCACCATCTTCGACAGGGCGGAGGTGAGTTTGGTGTCACTCCTCCAAAGAGGGTGGCGGGAACTGAATAAAATCATGACATCGCTCTCCCTCATCTTCACGCATCACTTCACCATCTCGTCGCCCCCATTCACCGGCACCGCGGCAGCGCCTCAGCGGCGAGCATTTCGAATTTGGCGCGCTTTCAGACCTGTAGCCGGGTGCATTCGGCGCGCTCCTTGGGATAGGTCGCTAGGCCGCACCGAAGATAACCTCGGCTGTCTAGCCGCGTAGATAACGCCGCCAAGACAGCTTGTCGCGGGTTCGAGTCCCGGTCGGGTCGGGCCCACAGTGCCCCCGCCAGAGGGTGTCCGGGAACCCCGCCGCCGGCAGCGCCGGCAGCGCAGGCAGCGCAGGCAGCGCAGGCAGCGCAGGCAGCGCAGGCAGCGCACCGGGAAAGCGGCACGGCGCGGCGCGGCATAACCCGTTCGATCTTTCGAGAAGCCCCCAGCCAGGCCAGGCCAGGCAGGGGCAGGGCAGGCAGGCCAGCACGCTCTACTCGCCGTGCCGTGCCGCGCCGCCGGGCCGTGCCGCCGCCAGCGCTACCTCAGCTACCGCTCCGATAGCTGCTGCTACCCCCACCTCTCGCACATTCTGCTCCGTGGGCACACAATGCTGCGCTCTATGCGTCGCATCGTACTCGCAAAAGAAAAGGCAAAACGTACGTCCGGAGCTCTGACAGGTGTCAGACGAAAACTAACGAGGACGTTTCATTCTCGGTATGCACTGCTTATTCTCGTTGGCACTCTGCGGGTTCGAGGACCGGCTCCACGCGGCGTGCGGGACGCCACTGGCACTGCAGGCGATACATGGCGATACTGATGAAAACGAAACCCGGCATTCGGTGGCGTCAGCCGAGGCGTCAGCCGCGCCGAGCCGAGCCGGGACCCACCCTACCGCCACCCTCCCCGTCCCCTCCTCACCTGTCCGTCTGACCGAGCCGTCTCCGGCGGTCTACAGAGCCAAATGTCAAGATTGCGTTAGAGTCACGAGCGGTGCGAATAAGAAGTGTCAATTCGAGGAAAAGGGGGTGGTGGGAGCGGAGGGGAGGAGGGAGGGAGGGGGAGGGAGATGGACGGAGGGAGGGAGAGGGAGATGGAGCGAGAGAGGGAGGGGGAGGGAGAGAGAGCAGCTAAATATATCAATCACCCGCGTCACCTGCGGTACGATCTTATCGCAGACTTTGTCTTGAGATAACGCAGGAGTACCCGCCTCTCAGCGACGCCCTCTTCTGCCCCGCCCCCTCTGTCCGAGAGCTCTCGCCGAGACGACCTAGACCCTGAAAACTGCACGCGCTGCCCGACCGTCACCCCCTTAAGCGCACAAGCAGCGCACAGCTGATGTTTGAGAGGGGGGGGGGGGGTCTGGAGTCTCCGCGAGTCCCCGCCGCTCGCGCCCGTTGCCATGGACACCGCCGCGCTCCAGCCGCGCTTCCTTTGATCGACGTCCGAACGGTTTAACATATTCGCGTGCCGCGGGTTGGATACCGTCTGTCAGCACGGGGTTGGCCTGTGGTTGGCCTGTGGTTGGCCTGTGGTTGGCCTGTGGTTGGCCTGTGGTTGGCCTGTGGTTGGCCTGTGGTTGGCCTGCGGTTGGCCTGTGGTTGGCCTGTGGTTGGCCTGCGGTTGGCCTGCGGTTGGCCTGCGGTTGGCCTGCGGTTGGCCTGCGGTTGGCCTGTGGTTGGCCTGCGGTTGGCCTGTGGTTGGCCTGTGGTTGGCCTGTAGTTGGCCTGTGGTTGGCCTGCGGTTGGCCTGTGGTTGGCCTGCGGTTGGCCTGCGGTTGGCCTGTGGTTGGCCTGTGGTTGGCCTGTGGTTGGCCTGCGGTTGGCCTATGGTTGGCCTGTGGTTTACCTGCACAGCGCACAGGCACTTCCAGGGACGAACACACCCACGGCATATCGCCCAGTTTTGGGCGTGAAATTGCCGATAAGGCGGGCGGGCCGGGGCCGGGCCAAGCGCAGGCGGGGCGGGGTGGGCGCACCACCGAGTGTGAGCGGCCTCTATCCGTACACAACGCGGCCCCGCCCGGCCCATCGCCGAGTCAGACTAGACCAGCCCCGGCTCCAACCCAAACACGACTATTTCTTGTTTGGGTTCGACTCCCGCTGCCGTCGAGAGGCGGCGGCGGGCAGCAGCGGTAGCGGGGGTAATTCGCACGCACAACTTTTACGGCGAAATCGCAGACCAGTCTTGCCTTGAGCGTTAGTGTGGAGACCGCGCCAGCCGCCAGCTAGGCCGGCTGCCACCGCCACTGCACAGTTGCACAAACATAAAAATTCAGATTGAGATTCCTTTTTACCGCGTGACCGAGTTTGTTGTGCTGGCGGATCTGCAGATGGCAGATGGGGTGGGCGGGGGAGAAAATAAACCGCAGAGTCAGTGAGGCGACGCAAAGCCCAGCATGGTCGTCACGACCCTGAAAATTAGCCCTACTTCTTTTTCTTGCCTTTTTTCGGCAAATGCGTCCGGAAACATTTTTTTGCTCTTCGGTGGGAGTGTGCTATAGAGTTTGGAACAGGACCGGGGCGCACAGTGACGCGCAGACGCGGGAAACTGCGAGAGCCGTGACTTCCCCTCCGCTCCCTCCCCGCCCCGCCGGCCGCACCCCGCCCGGCCCCACTCCGGGCCTGCCCATTAGAGAACAGCTTATTAACGCGCTGTAAACTACACTGCAAAGGCACGGTGTGGCGTACAGACACCCGGGGAACAGGAAGAGGCACATCACGACCGCGACGCCAACCGCGCAGCCCGCCGCAGGTCAGTCAACGGCGGCGCGCGCCGTGCGGTCAGCGGACAAATTGGCGAATTGGGAGGGGAGGCCCGGGCCCCGCAGCACGCCGACGACGTCACACTGACGGAGGCCAATTTCCCTTGATTCGCGAGGCGGAGCCGGCCTCGATTCCAAGGACCGCCTCTTACTAAGGGTTGTGTGTGTGCGACACCTCTGGGCCCCCGGTACGGGCAGACAGACAGACGGCCGACAGACAGACACACCAGATGGGCGTCTCCGAGCCGCCGTACCAAATCACCCGCCACACCCGCTGTCCAAACCGGCGTGATTTTTGCACAGCTGACGCAAAGCGGGGCGAGCATGTGTGACTCATCATAGGTATTCGCGGGGAAGGGCAGGGGTGGAGGGGTGGCGGTGGAGAGAGGGGGAGGTAAGGTCCCGCGCTGAGCCTGACGTCACAGGGAGAGCACGGCGTTGGCGCTGCTCCGCTGCTCCGACGCTAGAGTCCCGAATGGCCAGCCCGCACGAAGCACCCCCACTCACAGTCGGACAAAGTCGCACACCACCTAACCGGGCCTTGTGAGTGTGTCCGCGCGGCTGTGTGTACTCTATTCACACAACTATCTGCATTGCGCGCTCTTCCGTCGTTTTTTTCGCCTTTCTGTGCCTGCTTTTTGCTCTCTCTCTCTCCCTCTCTCTTTCTCTCCGTGTTCTCCAATACCGCGTGTCTGACTGCGAAGGTGACCCGCCACGCCACGCCATGTCAGCGACACCGGGTATGACGCTGTGTGCGAATATTAGCACAGCGACGGCTGGCTCAGTCAGCCCTTTGCGCCCCGTACCCCTGGATTTCTCATATATAGCTCTCCTCTCTCTCTCTTTCTCTCTCTCTCCGTCACGCGACCGAGAACGGTGCCCGCGATACCATCGAACCCACGCAGCCGCTCATGAACTTTGCATCGCCATCGCCGCAGCCTCAAAAGGATTCCGCGTAATTAATTTAAAAAAAACGACATCTGCACGCCATTCGCCGCGTTATAAATTTCTCATAGCGGCCGTTTGCTGGGCGGCGCGTGCCGAGTCCCACGTCGCACGTCGGCGCCTCAGGCGAGATGCAATTCGATATCCAAATTATGCAACGGCCCGCGGGATTTTGAGAGCCAGCAGCATCTTCCGATCGTGCGCGCGTTGGTGTGTGTGTGTGTGTGTATGTGTGTATATGTGTGTATGTGTGTGTATGTGTGTGTGTGTGTGTGTGTGTGTGAGTGTGTAAAACTGAGTGAGAGACGAGGAAGGCGGCGGGGACAGTGACGGCCATGTAAACACAGACGCCGAGCCCCCACAGATACGGACAGGCAGACGGAGAAAGGTGTTGTGCCCGCCTTGACAGGCAGCAGAAGGGCCTCTCACCCCCAGGAGAGTGGTCTGGTCTGGTTTGACAGTTGAGTCGCGCTCTACTCCGCGCCCGAGGCTCCGTTAGGCCCCGTCTCCGGTCCGTCAGTACTCCGCGCTCGCGCCGCTCTCCCCATTTCACTCGCAGATACCCCGCGAGGCCTGAGCGTCGGCGAGGACCGTATTGCGGCGGGGCCGTCAAGGCGAGCGCCTGCCAACGCGGAGGTAGGCAACCGCGACACGGGTGTTGAGCGGGCGGCCTACCCCCACGGCGCTCCGCTCCGCTCACCTCCGGCAGTTCTGGGCAGCCGTGCCCAGCGCCCAGCCCTTCGAGCATGCTGCATGCTCGGGGGACGAAAAGGAGGAGGTCCAACCGGCTCCGTGGCCGTTCGCAGTTTCTCAGTGAGACGCGGAATCGGACCAACAAAGGGACCAATCACAGAAAAACACGAGCCTTCATGTCCCTCGTAGCCTTTCTCCTCCTTATATAGCCTTTAAAAAGGATGTGATTACAACCTCTTCTTCGCTCACTAAAAAAATATCACGTTTTCTTGTTTCGAAATACACACCCGCCAGGGCCCTACATATCCTCATGGAGCAGCTTGCCCGGGGGCTATGTCATAAACTATTGAATAAAAAGTGAGAGAAAAGTGGATAAATGCTTGGTCCGACATAATGAGCCGAGGCTGCCCAGGCTGGCTATCAGTGCCGCGGGGTCAGCGGGGGCCGGCCAGCTGCGAGGGCGGCAGTGCCGGCCTGCAGTCGGAGCCTGCGTGCTCGCCGGCGACATATGTATTTACAAAAACAAGTAAAATCCGAGCAGAATGTCGCTCCTTCTCACACCGGCAGATAACCAATTGTGTATCGGATCAAACACAGACGGAGGCAGAGGGGCGGGGGAAGAAAAAGCGGCGCGCGAGATAGTTGGTTGGAGAGAGATAACGTAATGGCCTGTCCACCCATGCGGCCGCACGGCTGCGTCCGTTTAAACGATCCAAGGAGACATGCGCTCGGTGCGAAAACAGAACGTCTCTGTGCAGTTTGGGCGCAGCGTTCTTTCCATCTTTACTATGAGCCATCAAACTCAGCCCCTCCCGGACATCCAGCGGAAACTGCGATGTGAAGTCTGATCGGGGACGCATGCGCAAAACGGTGGTACGGGATGCTCATAAATCGGGCACATCTGTGGAAAATCTGATGAAAATGAAACCATTTATATTCTACAATTCCACATGAAATTTCGCTTGGCTTTAGGCTTACGTTTCCTACCCTATCGGCCTTTGTTTGCCATTTTCGTTTTTGAAGTTAGCGTACTTAAACATGTTCATCACGGCATTGGCTGTCACTCGTCATTTACTGGGAAAAGGGGACGGAAAAGGGGGGGGGGGGGGGCCTTCGCGGACTAACCAAACCACGCGTACCCTCAGACCTGGTTTCAGACCACACACTACCGGCGGGCTGCCCTCCCAGCACCGTGCCCAATGCCTCTTTCCTGTACCGTTCCAAAGAATTCACTACAAACAGAGATATAACAGAGACCGTCAGGTAACCGCCAGGTGCCGCCAGGTGCCACCAGGTGCCTTCCCCGCGGGGCACGAGTCTTTTTTTACTGCCCATCACCGGCTATTCTCCTCTCCGCGATTATGCTCTCGTCTCGTGTCGCACCGAGATTTCGCTCGCTCTTTGTTTCCCACGCTCCGCTCCAGCATATCCCACACGCGAGGCGATATTCGCCGCGGACAGTTTTAAACGAAATGGAGTCACGGGCTGATGATGTGGGTGTTCGGTGAGGGGAGGTTTGTGGCTGTGTGCAGTACAGCACACGGACGGGCGGGGGGGGGGGGGGGCGTATCCAATTGCTCTCGCGGCGTTACATCAACCTGGCACCGCGGATCCCGGCCGGCACAGCGGACCTCCGCGGCGCCGAGAGCAGGCCGAGAGCTGAGCCGATGCACGCTCTGCCGGGGATTTGTTTTCCTGACCTCCGCGTTATCTCGCGGGGAATCCGGCGCTGTTTGCGTTGCGACATCCGCGTAGAGTAAGGGGAAGTAACGGGTAGGGCGGGTGCGTGCTGCAGCGGGCTTGGGCCGCTTCAAGAAGGCCGCGGTCCCGGTCCCCGGGCGGTGCGGATGCGGAGCGGTGCTACAGCGGCCGCTATCGCCATCACATTTAGTCATTCCCGAAGCTGCCCGGCCCCCAAATGTTATCGGACAGTAATTATTACTATCAATGCGGGTCAGACTGGAAAACATCGAGCCGGCGGCGGCCAGCGGCGGCGGCAGAGTCAGGGCCGCAGCAGCCGCAGCAGCCGCAGCAGCCGCGGGTTCAAATCCCACAGCGAACATGTTTCTTTCTCCTCACGTCGGTGCGGCCGTCTCGCGCAGCGACATGTTCATGTACACGGCCTGACCTAGGAAGCGTAATGGCGATAACCTTCGAAATCAATCAGAGTCCGGCGGGCACGGTGACCCGGGGCTGCGGGGGCTGCGGGGCCCGGGGCAGCGCGTACTACTGCTTACACCAGCACATGCGGCGGCCTGTACTGTGTGCAGGCGGACGCGGGCTGACGCCACCGCGGTCCAAGTCAGAAAACTCACTTTCTCTCTCTCCCTCTCGCTCTCCCCGCACCGCACCCCTCAGAGCGACAAAGACGACAGGTCAAGCGATCCGCCAGTTACCGACCCACGTAACCGGCAGCCGGCACACGCAGTGGAGGACCGGACCCGCGAGTGCACCACCCCGCGGCTACGAATTAGACAGAGGCTGGCCAGCTGCACCCGCCGCACCCGTTAGGTGCTCCGCCCCCGCCGGCCCCGCCGCCCCTCCGTGTCCAGCCCGGCGCGACTTTCGCGGCCGCAGCGACATTAGCGGCCGTGTAATATCTGCGCCCCGTGGCCGGGACCCCGCCGGACCCCGCCGGACCCCGATAGCATGAGGGTTGGCCCGATCCCCTCCACGCACCGCGCAAAAAAAAAAAAAATAATAAAGATTTCTATTTTTAGATAGGACACCTTCATGGATGTCGCCTCGCCTCCCGACATGTGCGCGAGCGTCACATACCAACGCGCCGCGCCGCGCACTTTTTCACACCTTTACCCGCATTTTCCAATTTTTTCCCCTCCTATTCATGTAAAAGAAGAAAAAAGGTACAAAGAGCCCCTCTCCTCCAATGCATTGGCGGTAGTACGCCGACCGTAGCGTCCTGCTAAGTCCGCGTCCGCGAAGCGTTCCTTGGAAGCGGAGACAGGCGGCGGCATCCGAGCTGATCAGGGCAGGGCAGGCACACTGTCAATACTGTGGCGTACTGCGGCCAGTAAACGCGTCACTACAGTGGCTTCGCACTTTAAATGCCATATTTTTGGCCAGCACTTCACTGACGTGGCTGCCAAAATCTTGGCGACCTGGAAAGTCAAAAATTGGCGAGCACGGACAATCGCCAAAAATTGGGGTTCAGAAATGGCAGCCTGCTCCAAAATTCGGCGACCATGGTGGGACTCCGATTCTTTGCGATTATGTTTGCAGCATGATTTACAGTGCAGGCAAACAGAGATGCAGGCATGCAGGCGGGCAGGCAAGCAGGCATGCAGGGAATCAATCACCCGCACGGCAGCGTCCGAGCGGTGGCCAGCGGTGGCTAGCGGTGGCTAGCGGTGGCCAGTGGCCTCACCGCACCGGGCTGCGGCTGCTGCGGCTGCTGCGGCTGCTGCGGCTGCATGCCCTCTCGGTCAGGCAACCGATAGCGCTCTTCAGCAACACTTTCGCTGGGAGTGGATAGCAGCCCGTACCGGGCTCCTGGACCGGCTCGGGGCTCCGGGCCTATCGCTCGTCGGCCACCGCCCTCCCCACCTGTGCTGCCCCAAGCGGCGGGGGCCGGCGTCGGCAGCCAGGATTCCTCGGCCCCGGCGCCGCGCTGCCGACCCCTCCGCAGGGGGGATGGATGGGGTGGCGTAGGAAATTCACGAGATCGTTGCCACGCACTTGTATCTCCGTCCGGCAACGCCGACTTGACGAGGAAGCGAGAGAGAGAGAGAGAGAGAGAGAGAGAGAGAGAGAGAGAGAGAGAGAGAGAGAGAGAGAGAGAGAGAGAGAGAGAGAGAGAGAGAGAGAGAGAGAGAGAGAGAGAGAGAGAGAGAGAGAGAGAGAGAGAGAGAGAGGGGATGGGGAGAAATAGGGGAGAGAGCAGGAGAGGGAGAAAGAGAGCGGCGTGTTTAGTCCACACAATTAACGCCTCGTTCTCCGTCCCACTCCCGACGACGAGGGGCAGCGTGGGGTGTCGGGGGCTGGACGTCACGACAGAGTGCTGTTGCAACACACGGCCGGGGCGTTGCGGTAGGGTTGCTCGCCCCTGTCGTCCGGGAGCGCCCCCAGCGCCTCCAGCCCCCGCAGCCCCCGCAGCCCCCGCAGCCCCCGTCGGCCTCGGCCAGGCTCCCTTCAGTTTCCGACCAGGCAGCATGTCGAGACTATGTTCGTCCACGGCCTCTACCCGCATTGGCCGCCGGTGCACGGGCCGCGGCTGCAGGTTTGTCAGAGCCGCCGCACCCCGTGACCTGTGTGTGACTGCCGTTGTTCTAACGAGACGCCCCCGCGGCTGCGTTGTTCCAGAGGCCGGTGCCCGATGACCATCGCATCTACCGGCCGTCAACATCCCGGCCGCCCGCGGCCATCCTCGGGCTGTCGGGAGGCTCCGCGGTGTCATCCACCACGTCCGTGGCCGCGTCCGAGTGCGGAAGCACCAGCTTGCTGCTGCCGTCCCGGGGCGCCGCCGTCACCCTCAAGGTGCAGCAGACGCAGCGCCAGGACTCGGCGCCCGCCAAGCCCGTGCCCACCGTGTCGTCGGTCACCTCCATGGCGGTGAGCGAGACGGGCAGCCAGGCACTGCTGCTGCCGTCCGGCCCCGGCGGGGGCCTCGTACCCTCGGCGACGCGCGCCCACAAGGCCACCTGCCGCCACCACCCCGACAAGCAGTACCTCCGCGACAAGGAAGGCGACATGCGCGAGCGGAACTTGTTGCTAGCGGCGCCCAAGCTGCAGGGGCTGCGCCACCACAAGGATGACACCAAGTACCAGGGGGTGCCCGACGAGGACCAGTCCGACATCGAGGACCGGTCGGACGTCGACGAGGAGGCCGCCGGCCAACGTCCTACTACCATCTGGCCGCAGGTGAGTGCAGAGTACCAGAAGGGGGTCGGGTAGGGCCGGGGCCGACTTTGTGGAAGGGATGCACCCACTCGGTGTGCCGCCGCGTAAACCTAGCCAAAAAGATTCCAGGCTGGAGCTCAGCCAGCCGATGACCCGGCCCGCCGGGCGGCAACAGGTCCTTCCTGGTCCTCAGCGCCTCGGCTCTCCATTATTCATTCCGCTTCCTCAGGAAGCAACATGCACACGTTGCGCACTCGCCGCTGGACACGGCTGGACACGGCTGGACGCCTCGCCGTTTCGTGAGAAAGGGGAGGGGGTCGCGGAGTGTTCCTGGAGGGGCCGCCGCCGCCGTGCAGCGTCACACGCGCTCGTAAAGGAGGATTTCCAATTTGCGAACATAACCGCCGCCTCTACGACCCGCGCGACGACACGCCACGCCCAGCACGGGCCCCCAGCGGCCCCCGGCGCCCGGCTCGGGCTCAGCTCAGGGCCGAGCCAAGGTCACGATAAACAATACCGTTGTGCGCTCTATGCAGACGCGGGGCTGTTAACGGCGGGGGACGGGGGCCGCTCTCATCCCCACCCAGCCCCTCTCCGCCTGTTCCACCTTTGACACGCAGAGCTGGCCGGTGATATACGGAGAGGGTAAATGGCTATGACGTTCGCGCTTCCCGTGGTGCAGCGGGGCGGGACGTGGCGAGGCGGGTGGACGCGCGGGCGGGAGGCGGGCGGCCAGCCGGGCAGGCGGGCGCATCCACCACCGCCACCGCCGGCGTGCGCGCTGTGACCGCCGCCGATCAGTGTCGAAAAGGCCGCCGACGAATGCGCTCTGGCCGCACCACCAGTCCGTGACCAGTCTGTGACCAGTCTGTGACCGCACATAAGGCACTCCCGCGTCGCCGAACCGCCGCAGTCTCCGCGCAGCCGTCCAACCGCCACCACCGCCACCATGGTCAAGGTGTTGATGCGTGCGGACACGCACGTCAACATCAACATCAATGGCGACGAACCCCGCGCAATCTGCACCTGGTCCCAGGTAGGCCCACCGCTTCACGCGCAGGGCGCCAGGCCAGCGCCAGGCCGGCGCCAGCCAGCGCCACGTTTTACACCAGACGTGGACACGCAGAACGAGACGGGCCTCTCTCTCCGTCACGATTCGCCGATACGCAGCAGGGGAACGTCAGCCAGGGGCGCCGGGGGGCCCGCACGTGTCGTGATAGTGCGCCCCTGCCGCGCACGCCCGTTCCACATACCCGCCGGAGATGGCCGCCGCCACGACCTGGCCGAGCCGACCTCCAAGCGTTTCAAAACGGGGGCACCCGAGGTGCCTGCGAGCAAGGCACGCCCGTGGCGTACGAGGGTTCGGCGGGACGGCCTACCCACAGATCGCAGGGGCTGCCCGCCTGGAGGGTAGGCACGCCCGTGGCGCACGAGGGTTCGGCGGGCCGGCCTACCCACAGATCGCAGGCGCTACGCTGGCTGGGATAGGCAGCGGCCGGTTGTGGGGAATTTGAAACGCTCCAAACGTCGTTAGCCACCGTCCGGGGCGAATCGCGGCGGTGACGGAATGCGCGGACAAACTATAAACGCCACGGGTCCGGGGGCCGGGCCGCAGCTGCCGACGGCCGGATAGCCGCAGCAGTCAGAGCACTCGGCTCGTGCTCATCACGCTTGTTCTTGTTCAAATCATACATCGCACTTTGTGCGAGAGCGTAGTCATTGTGGGGCCTACTTTCCACGATTGGAGGTCCACGGCATGTATTCTCAACGCAGCAAGAATAATATTTGGTGGGCTCGATGCGTATTACGGCCTGGTGCGTCCCGCCGACCAAAGTCCGAGCCATGGCAGGCGATGGCATCCCGATGGGTCATTAGAACGTATCGATAAGCCGCGCGGGGTCGTGATTGGCCAGCGGGGCCGCGTCCGAAGGCAGCCGGCCAATGGGAGCGTTCCGCAGGGACGCGGCCGACCAATGGGACAACGGCATAAGGGAGAAACAACGGGGCTACCGCGGCGAACGCGACCGTGACGAAAGACACCACGCGTCGAGAAAGCCGTCGTCGCGAGCCCGTCAACCCCCACCGTCATCGGCTGCTCGAGATAAAGGAACCCCGAGATGAAGTGCGTCATAAACCCAGTCAAACCAGAATGGGGAGGGGGGCAGTTCCACCCCTGTCGCTCTGGGGCGTTACCTTGAGCATTACCGGAATTGGCTGAGGGCGGCGTGCGGGGCTGACGTCATCCCGATACAGTCCTCCTGGGGATGCGCCTAGCCCCTGCCGCTGCCCGAGGTGGAGGTGCCGAGAGGTGCCGAGAGGTGCCGAGAGGTGCCGAGAGGTGCCGAGAGGTGCCGAGAGGTGCCGAGAGGTGCCGAGAGGTGCCGAGAGGTGCCGAGAGGTGCCGAGAGGTGCCGAGAGGTGCCGAGAGGTGCCGAGAGGTGCCGAGAGGTGCCGAGAGGTGCCGAGAGGTGCCGAGAGGTGCCGAGAGGTGCCGAGAGGTGCCGAGAGGTGCCGAGAGGTGCCGAGAGGTGCCGAGAGGTGCCGAGAGGTGCCGAGACGAAGTGCGGCTGGGCAGCGGAGGAGCCGTGGGGACCGTGGGGACCGCAGACGGGTTGGGATAAGTGCCTGAATAGACAAAGTGGCACGCAGCCACACGCGGGGTTCGACGCACTCCCCGCCCCGCCCCGCCGCGCCCCACCGCGCGCTTGGCAAACCCGGCGTGTCCGACACGCCGCCGGACCGCGGGTCACGGGCCCAGCCACTCCCGTGCCAAACATGGAGTACAGGGGAGGGAGGGAGGAGCTCCCCGCTCAAAGCAATGGGTTACTCCTGGGAGGGATGAGATTAACGCTTTCAACAAGCGGCCGCTTTTCTCACGGGTCGGTCTCTGTTGCAGGTCATGGCGGCCCTGTCCGTCTCCCTGGGCTCCATGGTGGTGGGCTTCGCCTCCGCCTACACCTCGCCTGCACAGGAATCGATGACCGATAAACTCCACCTCTCACCCTCCGAGGTACGTCACAGTTTGGCTCCAAAAGCCCCAGACTGGTCTCCCGACATGACCCGGCTCATGCTCTAACGATGACACGCTTTTGCTTCCCTGCAGTGGTCGTGGGTGGGGAGCATCATGCCCCTGAGCGCGCTGGGCGGCGGCATCGCTGGCGGGCCCCTCATCGAGGGCATCGGCCGCAAAACCACCATCCTCGCCACCGCGGTGCCCTTCATCATCTGTGAGTTCCGCGGGTTCAAATACTGGCAGCGCCGCCAGCATACTACAGATTCGACTGTAGTATGTGAGGCACCTCTGCGGCGTGTCGCGTGTCACGTGTGGCGGAGGTTTCCGCCGGCACGCGCACGCGCAAGGCCAGAGTCGGCGCGTGCGTGAGGTGTGTCTGACGTGTGTCTGACCGTGTCTGTCTGCCGCAGCCTGGTTCCTCATCGCGCTTGCCAACAACGCGGCCATGGTGCTGGCGGGCCGCGCCATCGCCGGCTTCTGCGTCGGCATCGCCTCGCTGTCGCTGCCCGTGTACCTGGGCGAGACGGTGCAGCCCGAGGTGCGGGGCACGCTGGGCCTCATGCCCACCACGCTGGGTAACACCGGCATCCTGATCTGCTTCCTCTTGGGCAGGTTCATGGACTACAGCCAGCTGGCCATGGTGGGCGGCGGCATCCCTGTGCCCTTCCTCATCTGCATGTTCCTCATCCCGGAGACGCCGCGCTGGTACATGTCCAAAGGTGAGTGTGAGGCCGCGGTGACCACTTGAGCCGCCGGTATTCGAACCCGCGCCCTAACTCTCCTCTATCTCCCCAGGCAAGCCCAAAGAGGCCCGCAAGGCGCTGCAGTGGCTGCGCGGCTCCAAGGCGGACGTGTCCCACGAGATGGCCGATATCGAGCGCGTGGCCGCGGAGGCCGAGAAGAACACTAGCGACTCGTCCCGGTTCGGCGAGCTCTTCAGCCGGGCCAACCTGCGCCCGCTGGGCATCACCATCGGCCTCATGTTCTTCCAGCAGATGTCGGGTATCAACGCCGTCATCTTCTACGCCACCAACATTTTCGAGGTAACAGTTCGCGACACGACTGCTCTAACCGTTTTACTTCATGTTTCGAACGAGTATTGACAACCGTGCCTCCCCTCCTGCTCAGACGGCCGGCAGCACTATTGAGGGGTCGCTCTGCACCATCATCATCGGCGTCGTCAACTTCATGTCCACCTTCATCGCCACCATCCTGATCGACCGCCTGGGCCGCAAGATCCTGCTCTACATGTCCAGCGTGGCCATGACCATCACCCTGGGCTGCCTCGGTGGCTTCTTCTACGCGCGCGTCATGGGCGTGGACGTCAAAGAGTTCGGCTGGATCCCGCTCGCCTGCCTCGTCGTCTACGTGGTCGGCTTCTCCATCGGCTTCGGCCCCGTGCCCTGGCTCATGATGGGCGAGATCCTACCAGGTGAGTCGTGGGCGCGGCCGGGCGCGGCCCCCAGCCCCCACACTGTTTCGCTTTCCAAAAAGGCCAGCTCCCCTGACGAGCCCCTCTATCGTGTTGCAGCCAACATCAGAGGCACGGCCGCCTCCCTGGCGACGGCTTTCAACTGGTCCTGCACCTTCATCGTCACCCTCACGTTCGAGAGTCTCATGAAGGGCATCGGCCAGCACAACGGCTTCTGGCTGTTCGGCAGCGTCTGCCTGGTCGGCCTGTTCTTCGTCATCTTCTGCGTGCCGGAGACGCAGGGCAAGAGTCTGGAGGACATCGAAAAGAAGCTGACCGGCAAACGCATCCGACGCATGTCCAGCGTGGCCAACCTCAAGCCCATGCCGATGGCCGTGTAGACGTCGCCACGGTGCCCAAGCACGGCCCGCGCACGGCCCGACCCCGAGCCGAGCGGAGCGGGCCCGCTGTGGGGGGCGCAGGTCGTACTTTGTACTGCACCCACCGAGCCCACCGGAGCCCCATGGCCTCCCCCGGGTCCCTGGCGGTCCCTGGGCCACGGCCGGCCACGGCGCCGCCGTCCGGTCCCGCTAGTCAGCAACACACCAAAGCTCTCTGATATGTAGATAAGCATCATGTCCTATCATACGGAAGGAGGAGGCCACCCATTATTCTTCTTGTCAATTCGACTATTTTGCACAAAAGCCCATAGGTAAAAAATTTCCAATTGACATGTAAAGTCAGCAATAATAATTTGCAAAGTTGCAGAGAGAACTGGTGGTGCAAATGCAACATTTTTAAACTTTTCTTTTCAAGTGCAGAGGGGTGTGGGACAAGGGCATTACTATCCCCTTTTGCCCCGGCAGCGTGCCGCAGTGTTATCAGCTCAAACAACTGAAAGCAAACGGCCTGTATAGTTCCACATGAATCTAGCATTCCTCTTATTAGGTACCAGTAGGATAGGATATTTGTAGAAAACGTGATCTGACTAATAGTGTGATTTTTTTCTTGTTTTCATATTTTGAGGTGAAACGATAGGAATATATCACTGTCAAGTGACATTTCCTGTGTGCCACTCAATAAGTTTAGTCTTATCAATTATTTATTTATTACAATTATTGTAGATAGGTAGATTTCCAGATTTCTTGTTGTCAACCCACTTCTCACCACACTCACTCAACAAAATTGAATTTATTTGATGTTGACTATGTGACTCTCACTCTCACACTGTCAATACATTCCACTTTGTAAATAGCCCATAGGAGAAGTGACCTGATTGATGTGTTAATGCATTTTCCCTTCCCCAAATGTAAATAACATTATGAGATTCATTTTATGTCGGCTGTGTGTCAATTCAAGACTGGCAATATTTTAGCCAAATCTCTGATAATAGTAATAATAAAGGTTATAATAATTTTAATTCATATAACAATAATAAGCAAACCTAAGGAATTTAATAAATTTTTCTTGTTGAACCTAGTTTATAGTCTATACTGTTATATAATTTTTGAGATTGTTGACTGTTGTGGTGTCTTTGGGGTAGGGTGGCAGCTATCACATTCCTGAACAAACTGTACTTAGATTCTTAAGTCCAGTCCCTTGGCAAATGAATTCAACAATCCCGTGATAATGTACGAATGGGTTATCGTTTAGCCCTATTTAGGGAATCAGAATGTGATTATAAAATAAAACTTGTTTTAAAAACCTCTTGTGATGCCATCTCTGCATAAAAGACTGTGATGTATTTAGAAAATTGTTTCTCCCAATCATGTTATGGTCTAGAGGGGTATTATTTACCCTCGGATGGTGCAAACCTGACAGTGGTTGGAGATGTCAGCTGGATACGAGTAAAAGACGCACACGGTGCTGCATTTCATGTCAATAATATTTTTTTTTGTAAATACATGAATGGTTATATAATTTAAATTTTTGTACATGTTATGTTAAGTCAGTTCTTCTGTGTGAGGAGACACACATTCATTCTCTTTTGCCTTTTTTGCAAATGGAGATGAAAAATAAATATATTTTCCAAATTTGTGTTTTCACTCCAACATACTCCCCAAGACCAACAAATCAATCCGATACCATAAAAATCATACACAGAACAGCAAATAAATGAGCTCTCTGTGGTAATAACTAGGGGAGTTCAAATCATGGATTTGATAGCTCGTTAGATTCGTATTCACAGGCTTTCTTTCATTTGAGAAGCGATACAGTAGGTGCAGTAACCTTTCCACATACCTTAGTCCTCAACTATATTTCCCTCTATGGGTAACTTCAAGTATATACCCTGACGGATCAGATAAAGTGATTTAGAAAGGATTCAGAACTTTATTTCGGAAATAAATATTACAACCCTAACCTTTTGACAGATCCAATCCCAGTTGTTACCGATCATGTGCTACCAAAATTAATTTCTTAATGTATCAATATTCTCCCAGGGGTAATAATAAATGAACTATCATGATAGGGAGACCATGAGCATTCAAAATTGTTAAGGAAACCCTTGGTAATATTAAACAAAATAAAGGTAGAAAGGACATGTCTAAAGGAAAACAGAGGGTTCCAACGTTATTGAACAGAAATATGTCAGAGCCATCTTCCCACAATATTTTCAAAGGTGTGGGCACCTAAATTCTTTCTAAAGTTAAAAATTAATCAAATTTAACAGCTCTGCATTCTGGATTAGACAACAAACATCCAATTGAACCAAAACTACATTAAAAGTTAAGGGCAATGTGTAGAACAAAGTGGTCGCATATTGGTTAGCAAAGTTCATCTTTTATCTCGTAAGGTGTTCATTGTCAATCAAACAGATTGGTTCCTCCATGCCAATGGCACTTTGGGTGCTATTCAGCTCTGCCGTTCTATTCAAACGACAGCACAAACTGACCATAAAATGAGTTGTGAAATCAAGAGGACAATGGACTCAAACTATAAATAGATGGAGATGTCAACCACACGGAATATACTAATCCCGAAGTGACCAGAGCAAAACAAACGCAACAAAGGCATAGAAATTTAAAACTGGTCACATTCTGACCATTAAATCACATATAGCAAGCGAAAACAAGGGTAAAAGGGGCAAACACTGAGGTTATGTCGCCGACGACTCGAGACTCACCCATGACTTGCACCCGGCAAATGGCACAGGTGTCGCACTCCACGTCCCAGCTCCACATGGCCACCGCGTTCCACTTCTTCAACGTGAACATCTTCTCGGGTTTCGGGGTTTCGCCGTCTGTTCGATCGCTGGTATCCTCGTCCGCCATCGCTTCTGTCACTTTCTGAAACACTGGTGTACTGACACTTCTACCAGATTCAAAAAATAAACACACTGCGGACGACAGACAAGTGAGCGGCGTACAAGTCAGAGGTGCCAACAACGCGAGCTCCACATCACTGGACGCCTGGGTCAGCCTGCCTCCAGTTCAGCTCTCAAAGGACACACATTAAATAAAACATTAATATTAACCCGTATCCGCATGCAACAAGAGTGCAATAGCGCGTACAAGTGCGTGATGCCGACACAATCGCTGAGATGTCAAGGTTTTCGGTCTGGTTGGTGCTCCAGTGACAGGTCGGAGGGACGAAATTCAAACCAGGGAAACCACGCAGGCACACGGCTTTTTTTTTTTTTTTTTTTTTTTTTTTTTTTTCAATGTTGATTCGAATCTGGTAGACCGCATAACTTTCGTGGCAACGCCGACATCGTCTGACACCTGCCCTGCCATGCCGCTGGGCTATCCAATAACGCCAGCCTCTGATGATTTCATTCAGACGTTCGGTCATCGGCCACTCCTTGCGAACAGGAAAAGTCGTGTTCACAAGCTTTTATCGTGCCCCGGGAATTCCCCGGTGCGACCTGTCCAACCACTACCCGCTCCGGTGGGGGGGGGGGGGAGACGTAAGCGAAGGAAGTGGGGGGGGGGGGGGGGGCAGCATATCCACTCACCCTCTCGTCATCCGATCATCGGCACAGCAGATATCCCACAGGATCGTTTCGCTACTTCGCGCGGCCGGCCCGACGAGAAGCGCTGAGTAAACAGGTAAACAGCGCCCGCAGCCGCAGCCGCAGCCGCAGCGTCACAGGTCTGTGGGGTCCGACTGGACGCCGGCTCTTCGTCTCCGCAGCTGGTAAACGGACACCACATACTCACCCCGGTCCGGTGTGTATCCGCAGTGACATTTTTTTGTAGAACACATTTATTGCAGAAAGATGTGAAACTTTCCATTCAGTGTAACGTTGCAAAAATATGATGACAGTGTTTCCGAAGAAGAAAACTCTATAGAAAACCACAACGTTACCGAGCTCAAGACATTGAGAGCCGTGTCGAGGTTGTGCGGAGTGCAGCACGGATGTGCCGATGAGAGCTCGAGTGCCTCAGACGTGATCCTGGCCAGGGGGAGGCGCTCGGGCCGCTCAGCGCTCAGCCACGCCTGCAGCATGCCTGCAGCCCGTGACGAGGTGGGTGATGAGAGCTTGCGATTTCTCGTCCTCGTCTCCAGGGTCTCCAGGATGTCCCCGCACGCTCTGCTCGTGGCGGTCGTGGCCGTGGTGGCCCTGACGGGCGTGGCGGAGGCGGCATCAGTACCAGCACGTGCAGCAGCACCTGCAGCATCACCTGCAGCATCACCAGCAGCAGCACCTGCAGCAGCACCCGGCCCGGTGCCGCCGGCCACAGGCATCGGTGAGTGCCGTCTGGGTTCAGATACCGATGACAGCGGCGGCGGGTGCGTGGGATGACAACTCGTGTGCATGATGTGTGCTGTCCTAGGTCCCCGGGCCCTGCTCTGCTACATAGCGAACTGGCTCCCCAAGTTCAAGCCCCACTTCGTCAACCCGGACCTGTGCGACATGATGCTCGTGTCCTTCGGCAGACTGGCCGCGGACGGCACGCTGACCGGTGACGCCATCGCCAACAACACGGACACAAGTGAGCGGTTAGGGTTGATACGACTTTGGCGGTGGAGTCGATGGGGCACCGCGTTTGGGCAGGACACTGCAGGGTGCAGGGCACCCACCGCTCGCACGAGCAGGTTGTGCTGCCTATCCTCCAGGGGCCGAGGCCGAAGCCCCGCTCTGCGCTGTCGGTACCTAGAGATCGAAAAAGTAGAGCATATGGAGATGGAGTCTAGTTGGGCTGTGGGCTCAGCACATGTAGCCCCCCCCCCCCCTGCAAGTACAGGTGGAGCTCCAAGAGCGGGAACTCGTTTCTCCTTTCGATACTATCATCTTTGCCCAGACGCCTTGAGCTGGGCGTTGGCTCTGTGCCACCAGCCGCCACTGACAGCGGGGCCAAAACGACGTTATGCGTGAACCCTGTGGCCGTGGCCGGCAGACAGGACAGTACAGTACAGTACAGTAGTCCGTCCAACAGCGCCATCAAGACCCCGCGGCCCAGCAGCACCCGGTCCGGCCCGGCGCGGCGCGCACTAAACAGCGAGGGGTCTCGCCGCGGAATACCCTTTGTCACGGACTGTACCCAGTGACCCTTGTTTTTCACGCCATGTCATGTCGCAGTCAGCCTGGGGGCCATCGCCGCCCTGAAGGCTTCGACCAAGTCCTCGGCCTCGCTCGGACTGTCCATCGGCGGGTGGGGTGAGGGCTCGGAGAGGTTCTCGACGATGTCAGCCGACCCGAAGAAGAGGAGGGCCTTCGTGGACAGCGTCCTCCGGACAGTCAAGTACGTCCGCCTGCCCGTTCCGAGCGGTTCCGAGCGCTAAGGGCGCGTGCTGATCTGGTGCTGTCGGTGCTGTCCGCAGGCGCTACGACCTCAAGGGCGTGGAGCTGGCCTGGATCTCGCCCACGAATCGCGGCGGCAAGCTGGGCGACTTCTACAACTACAACTTGTTGGCCGCGGTGAGCTGATCGCTAGCGAGCCCTAATCAGGCGTGCCCCCCCCCCCCCCCTCCGGGGTCCACCCCTCATCCTCATGCTGTTCCAGGACATGGCGCGCGCGCTCCGCCCTCTAGGAGTGGCCCTGGGCGTCGCCCTGCCTGTCATCAACGACGCAGACGTTCTCAAGTCGATCGACGTAGCTACGCTCTCCAAGCTCGTTGACTGGATGCTGGTGCAGGGCTACGACCTCCACGGCCACTGGGATCCGTACACGGATGTCAACGCCCCCATCAGCTCGCCTCGGCCGGAGGACAAGCGCACCGTCGTCAGTAGAACCGCTCCTCCGCCTGGTCCGGTCCTCACCCGACCCCGGGTCAGTCTGACGTCGCCTTTCTCTTCCCTTGCAGGTCGGGCTGCTCAAGATGTTCTTGGACCTGGCGCCGGCCAATCGCCTGGTGCTGGGCATGCCGGCCTTCGGCCGCACTTGGGTGCTCGCCGACTCCCCCGTACCCGGCGGCGTGGGCGCCAAGGCGGAGCAGGGCTCCATGTTCAGCGACTCAGGGATGCTGGCCTACAACGAGGTGACGATGCCCTGCCATGGCTGGGATTGGACTGGGCTAGCCAGTTCACCCGCTGGTGTAGTGTTTGTCATCGGCTGGGGTATTAGGGGCGGTGTTTGTAGGACTGGAAGTGCTTAGAGTCCTAAGGTCCGGTCCTCAGAGAGAGAGAGATGGGGGGGGGGGCGGCCTTGAATTGGCATGGGGTTTGGGTGGGTGAGTGGGTGGTGGTGGCAGGGCTGTGAATGGGGGGTCGCGACCAAAGCAGGGAGGCCTCGAGGGGAGGACTGAGGACTGAGGATCGGGGGGGGGGGGGAGGACGAGAAGAGAGGGCGGTGGCGGATGAGGGAGAGGCAGAGGGGCGAATACTCGGAGAAACGGTCGCGCAGGATAGTATCAAAGCAGGAGCTCGCGGGGAGGGGTGCGGGGGTGGGCGACCCCGAATATGGGGAGGGGGGGGGGGGGGTTAAAGGCGGCCTTGAATTTGTCGGCGGTGGTGATCGTTTGCCCTGGAGCCGGAGAGGTGAGGTGAGGGTTGAGGCCAGGCGAGGCGGTTCAATATCAAAATCAGAGTGAATTCAAACCGACGGCTTTTGCGCATTTGTCGTCGTGGTCCGCACTTTCTTGCGGTGGAACACTAGACAATGGTGAGACTAATGCCGCTTTTATTTTCTTGGTCCCGGTCTAGATTTGCCCGGACCTGCACGCGGACGAGGAGGATGAGAGGAGGCTGGTGGAGGCCAAGGACCCCATCTCCAAGACCCCGTACGCCGTCACCAACCGCTTCACCCGCCGCGGCTTTGTGAGCTACGACGACGCCCCCAGCATCCGCGCCAAGGTAACCCCGGGTTACCGTTCAGCTCAGGATTCGTATATTTTAGACGAAAACGGCCAACAAAATCCTCGCATCGGATACGAGCGAAGGGAATACCGCCTAACTCATGACCTTGGGAGCGCGGAGGGGAATAGGAGCATGTCCTTGGCACTGTGGCGCCTGTGTCCGAGCTCTTGCACCACATTGCGCTGAGAACACACGGTGAACGCCATTGCGCGGAATGGCGTAATATTGCGTGCTCAGTCCAGACGTTCGAAATATACAACCACCTTCTGCCCTGACAGATCTCATTTTAACCCCAATATACTTCTTTTCTTGTCGTCCATTGAATCGATTTTGTTGACTTTGCTCTTCTCTAATTTTAAAGGTCAACCTGGCGCTGGACTACGGCCTGGAGGGCGTCGGTCTCTTCACCATCGACAACGACGACCACGCGGGCATCTGCGGCGAATCCTACCCGCTGCTCAAGGCGGCCAAGGAAGCCCTCAAGGACTAGCCCGCCCACCCTGCCCGGCCGGCCTAGGCCTAGGGTGCTGCTGCTGGGACTGGGACCGGGACCGGGATGGGATAAGCAACATTGTGTCTTCGACACTGGCGCGGGCGGCTTCCACTTCCAGCCCGCCGGCCGAGCACCACGGCTACGGCTCACGGCTCTCACGGCACAGCAACAAGCTGAACAAGCGCAGCTAGCACAGCTAGCACAGCTCAGTGCTCCGCCCCCGCCTCCACCCAGCAAAGAGCGGACTTCTGCTGGGCAGATACACTTGGCCAGGCTCAGGCTAGGCCCCAGGCGGCCCCAGGCTACTGATACTGGAACATCAGCATCGCCACCACCAGCAGCACCGCGATAGGCGCGGCCTCCTTCCCGTCAGCGACATCAAACCAGCGCCAAAATAAAGCATTAGTCTTTTTAAAAATAGAGAATAATCCAAACAAAATGGAAGAACGATGAGATGGCAGCGTGGGGATTCGCGATCATGCGCCACAGGCCACAGCCGGCCACAGCCCTTCGCTGCGCAGGCTGACCCGGCCGGTCCCGCCAGCCGCTGTTGTTGACTCGCCATTCCGGGAACGTGGTGTGATGTGACGCCTTGACAGTAACGACAGACCATGACGGTAACAGCAACATGGTGGGATTGTGGGGAAATCGTGACGAAAAAGAAAACCAAAATAAACCGAAGTAATTATTGCAACGTAAATGTGACAGGTGTTGGTTGGTACTTCCCCGGCTAGGGCAGAGAACTCTTGTGGAAAAAAAATAAAATAAAATGACCCTGGAAGATGTTCGATAAGTATTTATTTCACTCCAAGCCCCTTGCCGAACTTCACATACGTGAGACAGATGGAAAAATAAAATACAAAGTGGCCCAGAGCAGTTTCCGAACGTCGCACAGACGGAGATAATGTGTTGGATAGGGGAGGGGGAAACGACGATAAGTCTTCTGCGCCCAGCCGAAAACAATACACAATCCTCGAAACCTCGCCATAGCGGAGGTACACGGGAGGTACAGGTACCGTACAGGGAGACGCGGCTCTGGCAAATGTATCAATGCGTGTTACGATATTTCCGTTTCGACTCTGGCACCGGGTGCTCACCCTTGAGAGTTGGTCCAGGTTTATCCTCGGCTGGGACTTCCCCGCCCCGCGCCGACCGGTCCCATCACGCGACGTGTACGGGATTGTTTTCTTTCCCTTTTGTCTGCGCGACGATTTGTGATTAGACAGCCGGGCCCGGGCCGGGCCGAGCCGTCGTGAACCTTACGGCCTCCCAAGACCCCCTACTCCTCCTACAACCCCCTACCCCCGCCTTCCTTGGCCGATGGCCCGCGGGAGGGCAGGGCAGAGCAGTGTGCTGTTGTGTGTGTTGTGGTGTGTCCGGCTATTGCTGTGCATGTGTGTGTTACACACTCGTAGACGTTCCATCCCCGGCCGCGGCCGCAGCCGCAGCGCAGCAGAGGTGCAGCAGTAGCCTCAGCCTCAGCTCGCCCTCGCACTTGCTCTCGCAGTGCTCGCGCCCGACGTCGTCAGTCATCAGCTTTCAGCTGATCAGTCACAAACAAGCACCATGGCGGCGACTACGGCAGCCCGTTCCCGTCCGCTGCTGAGAGCGGCCCTCCTCGCTCTTGTCCTGGCGACTGTCACCGCAGATTTCGTCAGGTGGGTCATCGGAAAAGGCGAACCGTTTTCAGATCGCAGGGAAAGGCCACATCAGCCGGCAGAGGGAAGTGCCTTGTTTCTCACCGGCTAGGCCGGTAGGTGGATGAGGTTAGGGACATCATGACACATCTGAATCAATCGGAGAGGCAGAGGTCAAAATGAAAATGTCGTCAGGGGAATCCAACGTTGAGGAGAGGAAAAATCGCAGATGTTCCCTTCGTTCAAAGTCGTTGTACTTTGTCGGGTTGAGATCGGTTTACTTTATCTCCAATTGAACGACTGCTACAACACTTCTTGACACTTCCTTTGTTCCATTCAAATGTCAAAAGTCTACTAAACTATTACGTATCTGTTTTGGCAGACCATGCATGCAAGACGCAAAATTGGCAGACTTAATGAAAACATTTTCTCATTTATCATTATTATTGATTTTGTTCCTACATATTTTGATAGTTTTACTTATAATCAATTTCTTTGTGTGTTTGGCATAATTTTGATCATTTGGTGTTCATGTGATTGCAGAGTTCCTCTGTTTCGAGTTCAAACAGTTCGCCGACAACTTCATGAAGTTGGTACAGCAGTTAAACAACTTCGTCTGAGATATGGAGGCCCTACCCCTGAACCACTCTCTAACTACCTTGATGTAAGCCTGTATTGTTTGCGTTTGTGTACACATCTTGCTATATTGCAGTCAATAAAAAAAACTGAGGTTCGTCAAAATACTGTAATAACATCTGCTTCAGAAGTTCAAATTTATTTCGTGTTCTAGGCGCAGTACTATGGCCCCATCAGTATTGGTAATCCACCACAAAGTTTCAAGGTTGTCTTTGATACTGGCTCGTCAAACCTCTGGGTGCCATCAAAGCAATGCCATTACTTCAACATTGCTTGCAGTGAGTATCAATTCCAATTTCTGTCATCATTGAATGCTAGGTCAGTATTCTGATGTGTTTTCTTTTTGCAGTGTTGCACAATAAGTATGACAGTAGCCGATCAAAAACATACAACAAGAATGGAACCAAGTTTGAAATTACCTATGGCTCTGGCAGTCTCTCTGGCTACCTCTCCACTGATGTTGTCACTGTATGCAATTATCTTATCTTATTGTCTCTCTTGTACAAACTTCTGTTGCAAAGATTTAATATTCCTCTTTCCTATCTTTACCAGGTCGGAGGTCTTGCTGTTCAGAACCAGACCTTTGCAGAGGCTATCAATGAACCAGGTTTGGCATTTGTAGCTGCCAAGTTTGATGGCATTCTAGGAATGGCCTACAAGTCCATTGCTGTAGATGGTGTGTTACCTGTTTTTGACAACATGCACAAGCAAGGATTAATTCCTGCTCCTATCTTCTCGTTTTATCTTAGCAGGTATAGTTGTATATAATCATTAAATAATACCCACAAATCTTTTACAAAAAAATTCCAAACATTTGTGTTCATAAATGAACCAACTCAAATATTTTGAATGCCCCTTAAACCTTAAACCCTATATTATTTTAAACAATTTTCAGAGACCCTGCTGCATCTCAGGGTGGAGAGATAATTCTTGGTGGTTCTGACCCTAATCACTACAAGGGTGACTTCACCTACATTCCTGTTGACAAGCAGACCTATTGGCAATTCAAGATGGACAAGTATGTGAGCTAACTCAAGTGACACGTACCCTCGTACCCTTTGGTCCAAAATAACTATTGCTTTTTCGTTGTAGACTTGTGGTAGCTGGTGGAAAATATACATTCTGCCAACAAGGTTGCCAGGCTATTGCTGACACTGGTACATCACTCATCGCTGGACCAGTTCAGGAAGTCACAAAACTGAACCAAGCCCTTGGAGGAACACCGATCATGGGCGGGGAATATATGGTAAGTGTATTTTAATTTCTGAAGAGTTCAAATTTTGATTATTTAAATTTCAAGGGGAATTTTTTTCTTCTCTTTTTCACTATTGATAAAAAAAATCTTTTGCAGATTGACTGCAACCAGATCCCACATTTACCCAAGCTTGACTTTGTGCTTGGAGGAAAAGCTTTCTCATTGGAAGGAAAGGACTATGTTTTGAGGGTAAGTATTTTTTGTTGTGGCAGTTTTGTTTACATTTTCTTATTGTTGAGTGGTTTTTATTTTTCTGATATTTTCAGATTGCTCAAATGGGAAAGACCATTTGCCTCTCAGGTTTTATGGGTATTGACATTCCTGCCCCATTGGGCCCTCTTTGGATCTTGGGTGATGTTTTCATTGGCAAATTTTACACAGAATTCGACATGCAAAATAATCGGGTCGGTTTTGCTGAAGCTGCTTGAAATTAGTGAATAAGAAAAGAATCTCTCTAATGGTAGTTATATTCGTAGATTAAGGATGTTCTTCCCTTTTCTGCTTAAGTATGCATGCATAATGCAGTATCCATTAATGTAAGAACTAAATTTGTGATCTGTTAGTATCCTGTTTTGAAATACATTCTTTTCCATATTTAGTTGGTATTAAATGTCCTGATCTTTCGTATTGTATGGCTGTGACAAAGGCCCAAAGAAGTCAAACATTCATATCCACACTTCAATTTTCCAATAATTTGTGGGGAGTGGGGTAAAATGTAGCATTGATGAGAAGAATAAATGCTATTTAAAGTGCTCAGTATCAAGCTCAGTTTATTCAAATTTGAACTCCAGTGAAATCATTCAAATTTGACACCAATGGAGGAACAATTACAACAACATTGCATGGAAATCAACTCTTTATTGCCATAATGAACCATAATTTATGTATGCACATGGCCAGGTTGTCCAACTGTACAAAGTAGTGCTAAAGAAAAGAACTAATACTGTGCAGCAGTAACTTGTCAAATAAAGACATTAAAAAAAATTAAGTACAAAAAAATAACTGGTAATGTTCATGCCTGATGCACCAATTAACAGGTCAAAACCCCCACAAACAGAAATGAACACAGTATGGTATGTACTATGTTCAAGTCAGAAGAAGGAACAGCCCAGACATCGATAAGTGGCCATGCTTGCAGGACACCCGCGACAAAGAGTCAAGTTCCAACGACCACCATAAAACTCCACCTCTATCTTACACAGCGCCATTAAAACACAAAACAATGTTATCACGGCTAACACCTAGTAACGATTTGGGGACAGGGTGATTTCGGATATCCAGTCAAATATGTAATTCAGGTACCATCTAACTACATCAATAGATCAAATACAGGCCTCTATGATATAGGCCGTAGGAAAGAAACGAAAAAGGAAAAAAATGATGTAGGAATGATCTTTAAAAAAATAGTTCACTCAAGTCGAATGATGCAGCAACTTGAGTGAACCACAGCAAATAACACATACAATGATGGCAGTGGGAAAAGATCACTGATGTCCACCAATATCCCCACATGCCACCACCATTTGTAGCTCAGGTTGACTTAGGCAGTAGCCTCGGCTTCCACTGTGCCGTTGCTGGCTTCCTTCTCTTCTGATTCCGCAAGCTTGGCCTTCTTCTCCGGGCTGACTCCCTCAGGTGCGGCATCGGTGGCTTCATCTCCACCAGTTGACTTCCTCTTGGTGGCGGTCACTTCAGCTGAAAAACGAAAGAACATGAGCACACGGCACAAAACAAAGACAAAATGGGCAAGTATGAACAGACTCTTACAGGTGCCATTTTCTGTCGATTCAGCCTCCTTCTCCTCGGCTTCTTCCTCTGCTGTGCCGTTTTCTGAGGGCTCCTCCTCAGAGGCCTCCTTGGAGTGGCCGTTCACGCTCTCGGTGGCGATTGAGGGTTCTTCAGCAGACTCCTCAACCTTCTTTTCTTCCACCTTCTCCACCTTCTCGACCTCCTCAACCTTCTCGGTCACCTCACTGGAACAAGAGAAACAAGATGTCAGACAACACCAATACATGAAAAACCTCAACACCATCATCCCCCTCCCGGCAGTCTGAATAACGAGTGCGATGCCGTTGACGGCAGCGGGAGAGGGGGGGAAGGGGGAACGACAGCTCCCGACGTGAAAGCCGCTTCCAGAAGTGTTCAGTTCGCGACGGAAGAGGCAGAGCAGGGCACAGGAAGCAAAGGTAAGCGAGGAAGGGGGGCCAAGCCGCGCCGCACCAGGCCGGGCCCTTACCGCACGGCTTCACCTCTCCGCTCGACTCGGGACTCGCCAAGCACGGCGGCGGCGGCGGGCCAGGCGTGCAGCAGCGAGCGTGCCCAAGCCGTGCCCTGCCACAGCAAGCCACCCCGCGGGCGTGCCGTGCCGTGCCCGCTGCGCTCGGCTCCGTGCGGACCGCTCCGCACCGCGTCCGAACAAATGACAGAGCACGCCACCCTCCCCCTCCCTCCCGCACGGCCAGGCCGGCGTGGTGCGCTGCTCGCTGCTGGCGCGCTCCGGTTCGCACGCAGCCGCTCCCTGCTCCGCTCCCGCTGGTCCCACGCCTGCCCACTGCGCCTGCGCGGCGCGCACTCACTGACGCCTCAGGCCCTAAGGCACGCAACGCCAATTTCGCTTCCCGATTTCCAGCATCTGACGACACGCGCGCACGTGTTCGAACAGAGAGCAAGAAGAACGCGCCAGACGCCAAGAACGCGACGCAAGCTCCGAGACCGGGCCAAAAAGCGGCGTCGCCAACGGCGGCAACATGTCGATCGATGCAAACCGACCCAGAACCTCAGCAACACGGTGCTAAAGCGTATCATTAGTCAGCAATGCAGATCGACATCGTTTAAGCGAAGCACTGGGAAAGCTAACGGCCCCACGCCGGCACAGGAACTCCCACAACTAGAACAAAGGCCGGCTCTGGCCAGCGCGTCTGCCATCTTGCCGCGCTCGCGCGCGAGGCCGCCACCACGCCGGCTCCCTCGCGCGATACAACCCTCTAACGCTGATTAAACGTGCGCAGCGGAGGCAGTACTTACGGGGTAGCAACTGCGGTATCAGCCATTTTTGATTTAGTAGGTTATCACACCACTTTTCACTTAGAAGTGTAGAGTAACTGGAGAGCTCGACGCCGACGCTTCCACGCACAACCGTTCCAACCGACTGCTCGACAGGGAAGGAGAGTGGGAGCGGCGAAGCAGGCGAAGCGGCGTCCCCGGCCCGGGGCTCGGCTCGGCTCGGCTCGGCTCGGCTCTGCCCCGAGCCGAGAACCCCTCTCTACATTTTCCCGCGTCAACCAGATCGCGCTGACGGCTGCCCCCTCACCCCCGCTCGCCATGTCTGTCTCTCTCGCACCGCCGCCCCCCCGCCCCTCCGAGTCCTGCTTCCTCACCCCTCGCCCGACACCCGAAGTGGAGCCGAAGGCTGCCGAGCCGAGGCCACCCCGGGTCGCCTGTTGCCAGCGTGGTCTGTGCGGCCTGGCCTGGTAGGGCGGGAGGTCGCCTGCCTCGTCTGTCCGGGGCTTTGCCTCGCCGGCCGGCGGCAACCGGGGCCGGGGCATGGCCTGCTCTGCCCCGCCGGGTGGGTAGGGTCCTCCCCCTCCCCCTCCCCCCGCACCGAGTAGCTTTGCTGCCTGGTGCGGCCGGTGTGCTTTGCGATGCCGAATGCTTCTCCGCCAACAGAATCGCATCAGACCAACCATTCCAGACTTGGCTCAAAAATTTGCTCATCCTTTAATTTAGTTGTATGAACCAATACAGTATCCGAGGGCGGCAGTGGCCAGGATGGCGGCGGACCGTGCCTGCTGGCCCATGGTGCCCATGGCTGGCTGCGGTGCGGTGTGGCCCCGCCGGGCCCGCCGCAAAGGGAGGGGTCGCAAGGGGCCGTTGCCCCCCACGGCGCATGGAGCGGATAGGAAGAGGTCGGCACCAGCAGCCATCACCGGTCTGGTGCATCGTCTTGGCGACATTCGCAAATGGCGATACGAACTGGACCGGACCACCACCGCGGCGGGGGGGGGGGGGGGGGCGCGTGGTCATGTCCTCCGGGAGGCTCATGGAGCAGTGCGGGGTGCCATCTGCTGCAGGCTGCACTGTGCACTGTACCTTGCAGTCCACACTTAGGACGCGTGTAGCCCTTGCATTGCAAGCCACAGACGCCACGGCACGCCACACCGCACCGCGCGGGAGTGAGTAGCAAGTGGCTTCCGAAAGATACGGTTGTGGTCTATTTTTAACGGCGTGCCCCGTTGCTGGAGTCTCGGCACACCAGCAGAGCCGGTCGTGGGGCAGAAAACTGAAAAGGGGAAAGCGCTCCCACCCCCACGCCTCTAGAAAAAAATTGGAAATAATTCTGGGTGCAAAGGAATACAAGGCGCCATTGTACTCTCATGGTCAAGGCCTTGAACTGAAACAGCAGGAGACCTTGAATCAGCAAACACTTCTTCACAGCCTTGGCTGGATCAAGTCTAGGAATACTATACTGTACACACTACGTCTTCTTGCGCCAACAAATCACGAAAGCAGTACTTGTTTGTGTTTTTTCTTTCGCGGAGAGACTTGAATTTTGGCTCCTTTCCGCGAGAAACTGGCAGGGACAGGACTGAACAGTCAGCGCCCTGCTGTCGGCGCCAGTCGGCGCTGTCCGCTGCCCCGGCTGTGGCCCCGCGGGCACCGCCCCGGCCGGCCCCAGAGGCCCCGGGCGTTATTTATTAACCCCGAAGGCGGTGCATTAAACACGTAACGGCCCATGCCGAGCCAAGAGGGGGCGCTGCCGGGCAGCCGTGGTTTGTGCCCGGCCCCTGGATCGTCGACCTTTCGCTTGAATGTGGCGTTTATTTCAATCTGCCAACAGAATATTTGAGCGCGCGACTCCGCCGAGTTGTGTATTTTTACTTGAAACGCGACTGGGACGCCGCGCCGTTGGTGCGGTGCGCGGTCCGGATGGGCTGGGGCAGCGGCAGCGGCAGCCTCGCGCCATGAGGTGGCTCTGGCCGTGCTCATGGCTTTACCCATGGCTGCCCAGACCCTGCCCCGCTAAGTGAGTCTCCGTTGGGATCGAATCACCTGTCATCTGCATTTTAGGACTTTTTCGGGACTGCCACGAAAATCGGAGGCGGGAGAGGGGACCGCCATTGGAAAAGTAGCAACTCGTTTTTCGGTGATTTTTCGACACCTCTCCCGTGACAGAGCAGAGCACCAGAGGCCGCAGAGCCCGACGGGATGGCCGAAGTGTAGGCGCACGCTGGTGATCGAACCCACTTCCACTTCGACGACCAATCGATAGTGTTAGCTGTAGACTCTGCGTACTCGTCGGGCGCTTACAGCCGCGGTGCTCGGCAGGGCTCATCTGGCAGCAGCCGGCACAACCCCTTTGCACAAAAGGGGTTTCCATACTATACCACCCTCTCTATGCAGGGCTGACCCAGTTCACCGTTCGGTACGCGGGGCGGAGGGGCGCGTGGAGACGGAGTGAAGCGTGCAAACACCGGCGTATGTCACACGGCCGAGTATTTCCGGCGTGCAACTTGGTGTGCTTGCCGCTGCTCGATAAGGCCCTCATAGGGCGGTGTGTCTGAGTGCGTGCGTGTGTGTTCGGGAGCGAATGGTTCGCAGCTCCCTCTGTGGCGTGGCCAGGCGTGGCAGAGGGCCCGGCCGCTAGGCCTTCCGCGCCACCGCCTGGATCTGTTGCTTCTCTCATTCGACTTGATCATAAGTTTATTAATAGCCTTTACGGGCCGTGTCAATGCGACCAACTGCCGCTTCGCCGCCGGCGACCCGCGAAACTCGATAAGTCCCATCAAAATAAATTGAAATCGATCTTCTGTCGGCGCCGTTGGCGACATCCTGTGCCATGCCGTTCGCGCCGCACCCGCAGGGCCCAGGCCCCCCAGGCCACGCTTCTGGCGCTGTACCGACCAACTGAAAATGCAGGCCGCAGTGTAACGAGTCGATGTGCCCTGTATATATTTGTGCGTGTTGGAACATGTGTGTGATCGGGATAGAGCAGAGCTCGCTCACTTCCTCTCTCGCTCGCGCACGCGCGCCCTTTCTGCGGTGTCTCTCTCGCTCATGAGGGTCGTCCGTCTCGCTCTCGCTCCCTGATCTGCCAGCTCTAACCCCCCCCCCCCCCTTCTCTCTCTCTCTCTCTCTCTCTCTCTCTCTCTCTCTCTCTCCCTCTCTCTCTCTCTCTCTCTCTCCTCTCTCTCTCTCCGCCCCCCCCCCGCACTGTGTCGCTCCGGCGTCCCTGCCTGCCTCACTCACCCTCCCTTCGCGCTGGCTCTCTGTCGCTCTTGTTGTCGTTACATGGCTCTCTCACTTCCTCTTCTCTCTCTGTCCCGCCTTCCTGCACTGCCATCGCCTCGTCTCCCTCGCACCCCCACTCCCCTCCCTTTTGCGTTCTCTTCCTGCTCTGCCTCTTCTCTTCTTCCCTCCTTTGCCCCCCTCATTCTCGACCGTACTGGTTTATTTCTGGCGTGCTCCCCCCTTCCTCCCTTCCTTACCCCGCTGCGCCCCGGCACGCCGCCCGCCGCCTGCCGCACCGCGCTCTGCTGCTGGCCGCGCTGGCAGCGCTGCGCCGCGTCCGCTCGGTCCCGTGCTGTACTGTGCTCCGTGCTGCGCCACGGGCGCGACGCGCGTCGCGGGCAGACGGGAGGAGGAGAGCGGGGGGAGGAGGGGGGGGGGGGCAGTGCGGGCAACGAACGGGCCGACCTTGCTTCTCTTCTCTTCTCCGCCGGGCTTCGCTGTTCGCCGGGCTTCGGCTTCGTCCGGTCCGGTTCGGGGGTCCGGGCTAGGGAGCTTCGCGCTTCGCCTCCACTTCGGCCCGATCCCGATGATCCGCCCGAAGTGTAGACGAGCCGAGCCGGGCGCTGAGCCGGGTCTTGCGGAGAGCCGAGTCCGTCAACCGTCAGTCCGCCGGCAAGAGCAAGAGCCGGCCGGCGAAGCCTGCAGCCTAGCGAAGCCCGCTCTCCTCTCCTTGGCATGGCCGGGCATGGCACGGCATGCGCTCTCCAGCATTACTGGCATGCCTCCTACCTTGTCGCTCCTGCTTCTTTTGGGGGTCGACTGCACGTGCGAAAGAGACAGCTGCGATTCCGCGACATCCTTCCTTTTCGCTCCCGTGGAGGACTTGTCCGCCCTTAGCTCACGAACTGCCATCCTTGTCGCTCATGTGCACACTGCCCATGGCGGGAGGGAGAGGAGAGACGAGCATCCACTTCACACCCCCGCCTCCCTTTGAACGCAGCGGCGTCCAGGATGACGTACAGGAAATAGCACGGGCGTGGTGGCGAGCCCCGGAGTGGTGGCCCCGTAAGGAGCGCCTGCACGCCCGCCCGGTGCCACGCCTGGCCACGCCAGCCGCGGAGGAGGCGGGAAGCGGGGCATCGGGACGGGATGGGGCCGGGGCAGCCGGGGCACTGTCCTACGGGACGAAAAGAACAAGGGCGTTGACATGCTGAGCTCAGTCGGCTGAGCCGCCGTCCAGCCAGCCCAGCCTAACACGCATGCTCAGCCTGGTGTACACTAGTACGTGCGCGCAGCAATAGCCGACACTCACTCATCTGAGGGGAGGGCATCACAACGAGGCAGCCGTCGGTTGGGCTGAGCAGCTGCGGCAGATGCAGCGGCTGGGTTGGCGTGCAGCTTGCTGCAGGACACAAAAGCGCCGGAGCCGTAGAGACGAAGGCGTACTGTTAGTCGGGGGGGGGGGGGGGGGGGGGGGCACGGAGCCCCGCGCCGAAAACCACGGAGCAAATTTCCTCCTCGGGGGACCAGCCGTGCTTAATTAACCCGGGACAGACGGGCCAGGCAGGACTTCCTGAGCGTGCCTCGGAGGAGAAGATAGATAGGGCACCGCTCGCACCGTTCCAGAACACTTCCGAAAACTCGGACCGGAGCAGATAGAAGCGAGGAATAGGGGATGATTTTCGTGCACCGGATAGAGAGGTTTGACCCCCCCCCCTGTCCCGCTAAGGTAAAGCTCTTGATCCAACCTTGCATACATCACCATTCGTTACCTCGCGACGTGCAAATCTCGTCGCTCTCGCGGGGCGGCGCGGGGCGGGGCCTCCGACCGACTGCTGACGTCGCTCACCTGGAGCCAAGAAGATGAGGACCGTGACGGAGCCGGAGGAAGCTGGAGAAGAAGGGGGAAGTGCCGCGGTTGGCGCCTCTGCCTGCTCTGCGTGCTCTGCCCAGCCCCTGCCCTTCCGCGGCCCCGAGCAGCCCACTGGGCACCGCTGGTACCGCTGGGCTCCGAACGGCACACCGAACGGCACCGTGACACGGCCCTGACAAGGCGGCTAGGTCCTCCATCGCTGCATGCACCACACCGTGGGCCACACCGTGGGCCACACGAGCAGCGTCGTGACGTCATGGGACGTCCTGGAGCTGCGGGGTGGCTAACGTGCCGACAGGCCCGCCAGGCACCCCCGTAGGCCGTAGGCCCTGCAGGTGTGCGCGTCCACACGCGCGGCGCACGCCGGCGCACGCGGCAGCCACGTACCACGCCATCCCGCCCCGTCCCGCCAGCCACACGGCGTGGTGGCGCGGCCTAGGCCGGGAGGAACCGGGAGGGGTGGGTGGGTCCGGCCTGTCCTGTCCTCTACCCCTCCCTGTCCCCCCTCCCCCCCCCCTCTCTCTCTCTCTCTCTCTCTCTCTCTCTCTCTCTCTCTCTCTCTCTCTCTCTCTCACCCTCCTCCTCTTCGCCCCTTCTTTCTTTCTCCCTTTGCGGGGTCCCCCTATCAGTCGTGTGACGAGCGAGCGAGAGGGTGGTCTCCTGTCGCGGCATGCTGCACGTGCGCCTGACAAGGACAGACAGACGATGGCAGGAGTGGCGGGGGAGTCGGGGAGTGGATAGGGGAGGGGAGAGGGGCGAGCAGAGGAGGTGAGCCTTATTTGGAACACCCCGGAACACGCATAACGCTTTTCTCGCAGCGGGGTCGTCAAAGGCGCGGGGAAAAACTTATATACTGAGCACTGAGCCGGGGCAGACGGGCACGGCATAATCCACAGCGCCATGCCGTTCTCGCGAATGGAGGCTAAATCGGCTCGCGCTGTAGTATCGCTGCGGGCTCATCTGGTCCGGTCCGGTCTGCGCCCGCCCCCCGCCCCGCCACCGCCGGCGGATGCAACAAGCTGCCCCGCCCCGCCCCTCTCTGCCATGGCAAACTGGAATGAAATCCGTCGCCTAAATTTAGCCCCCGCACCAGACCAGAGAGTGTCCACGCCCGCCGCGGCCGCATCGCCCCGGCCCGGCCCGGACCGCCCGCCCGGCTTTGGCACGGCTGGGCCACGCCGGGCATGGACAACCTTGTTTGCCCGGGGAATGGCGCCCAGACTGAGCCCGGCCCTGCCCTGCCCCGCCCTGCCCCGCCCTGCCCGGCATCGCCATGGCGAGCCCACGGGGCCGCGGGGCTCACGGGCTGGATGGCTTTTGGCTTATTATCTCTGTCGGTTTTCGCACCTGGCGGCGCTGTTCCGGCTCCGACTTCGCACACCCGGCACCCGGCACCCGGCACCGGCGCGGGGGACAAACTCGAGCCGAGCTAGCCAGCGGCACAGGCTCAGCCGGGACTGGCTCGTGTGAGTCGTATGACCACACACCACACATGACCGACAAGCTAGGCCCAGGCGGCGCCTCCGACCTCCGTCTGGCCTGGCTCCGCGTGCCTCTCACAATGGGTATGAGGGGTGCGGGGTGCAGGTCCAGTGCGTCTCGTCTCGGTGTGGCAGCGTGGCGTGGCGCTGCGAAGTGTGGCAGGTGGTGAAGGCGGAGGCGCTGGTATGGGGCATAGCAGGCATGGCGTAACAGTCTTACCCCCCCCCCCCCCCCTCCCCCTCACACACACACAAAGGGGGCAGGGCGGGGCCGTCCTAAGAGACAAAAGAGCGAAAATGCGCGGGAATCGTCGCAAGATGTGTTTGAAAGAAAATGTTTTCACTTTTATTCTAATTTGTTTCTGAATCACTACCCTCCCCCTCCCCGCCCGCGTCCATCAAATCACACGTAGTTCCCCGCCCCCTCCCCCTGGGAGAGGCGGGGTGTCGGCCAGCACCCACCCCCTCATCGCCCTGCGCCCACTGCCACTGCTCTCCCTCTCGCTCACCCCTTCCTCCTCCCCCAATCTTTCCATCCCATCCCCAACAACATCATCCCTGAAGTGTGCCGTAAAAGCTGCCTACCCTCCAGGCGGAGCTGCATTGCGTAGCTGTTACCCCCACCCGCCTCTCACCCCCAACCCCAATCCACCCCCCTGTCCGTCCTATCTCCCCGTCCCTCGTACCAAGTACCTCTCTGTCCCAGATCGTCCCGCCCCAACAGTCGTGCAGACCCCGCTGAGTTACACGGCTTTGACCTGGGCTCGTCGTAGCCAGGGCCGCCAGAGCACTGCCGAGTCCAGCACAGAGTTTACAGGTCCACCAGGTTCCACGGTCATTAAGTATGCACCGCACCTGCAGCTGAAAACTGAGACACCTGCCACCTGACCTCTCTGCTCACCCCCGACAATTCCACATGCTATGCAGGCATGGCCTAGAGAGGGCGCAGTCACCGTAACCCCTCCCTTATCAGCGCCCAGCGCCATGGGATGCGATGCTCCACCCCAGCCCCATCCTTCAGACTGCGTTTGGGAGCTGCACAACGTACGTCTATCTCTGTCGCCTGAGCCGGCTTCGTCCTGCGTGGGAGGGAGACAGAGACAGCGCGATGAGGGGCTGCCGCCACCGCAGGGAAACCTATTCCCAGAGCCCGTTCAAGGAGCGCGCCACGGACTCGGATCCTTGGCGAGGACTACGCGAGTCGGGTGCGGCCCCCGCAGCCGTCAGCGCCCGCCCTGCGCTCACGCCCAACGGCCCCAGTACTTCTACTGCGTGGCTGGTTAAACCTTTCATAATTAATGCTGGAAACCCGTTGAGCCATGACCGCCTTGCATATCAATATAACGGGGTGCTCCGGAAGGACCCTGATGAACCTCAAGTATTGATCCTGCAGACGATGCTGCGCTCACCGCACCGTGGCACCAACACCAGAGGATGTTGAAGAATTTACATATTTTGGAGTGGAAATCGTTGTTGTGAGGGAAAGCCTGTCATCTGAAACAACACATTTTGTTTCGTCGGTTAGTCCTCGAAATTGGGAGAAAGTGCCACATTTCTTGTGTCGTGAAAGCGACAAAATTGTGGGTTTGGTGTTGAGGAGTTGTGACTCCGTCGTAGTTTTCACGACCGCCGAGAGTGGCAGCACTGTCGCCGCCACTGTCTAGTAATGCGCCCTACCGGAGAAAGAGGAAACTTTTAATTGACCCATCTCTGTATTTTCTCCTCTGACGTCCACTGAAAATCGCCAAAAGGAAGACGTTTCAAGTTGGAAATTTAGTGGTGTTTATAAACATTTTGTTGTGTTGTGCGCGCGGGTGGTTGGAGAGCGAGTTAAAGTCGGGTGTAAGATGAGGGTGGTATCCTGGTGGGTGTAGGTGTGTAGAGGGTCGCACTGTGGCTGTCTGCTGCCTAGCCTCTGCCTCTGCCAACCTCCATTCCTCCATAACAGAACCCTCGGTTCTGGTTTGTAGGTGAAAAGAGAGGCTGTCGGAAACCAGCGGGAGCCCTGGAAGGTTTAAAAGTAAAAACCATGGGCAATGCCGCTACGGCCAACAAGAAGGGTGATTCCGCCGAGAGCGTCAAGGAATTCCTGGACCAGGCGAAAGAAGAATTTGAAGACAAATGGAAGAAGAACCCAACCAACACGGCGAGTCTGGACGACTTCGAACGGATAAAAACTTTGGGAACAGGATCCTTTGGGAGGGTTATGATTGTTCAACACAAACCAACCAAAGAATATTATGCAATGAAGATCTTAGATAAGCAAAAAGTAGTTAAATTGAAACAGGTGGAGCATACCCTTAATGAGAAGCGCATTCTGCAAGCTATAAGCTTTCCTTTCCTTGTTAGCTTAAAATTCCACTTCAAGGACAATACCAACTTGTACATGGTCCTGGAGTATGTACCAGGTGGAGAAATGTTTTCTCATCTAAGGAAGGTTGGCCGCTTCAGTGAACCACACTCACGATTCTATGCTGCACAAATAGTGCTTGCCTTTGAATACCTGCACTACTTAGACCTCATCTATCGAGATCTGAAGCCAGAAAACTTGCTCATTGACAGTCAAGGATACCTTAAGGTTACTGACTTTGGGTTTGCGAAGCGTGTCAAGGGCAGAACCTGGACACTTTGCGGCACACCTGAATATCTTGCACCTGAAATTATCCTCAGCAAAGGATACAACAAAGCTGTGGATTGGTGGGCTCTCGGTGTGTTGGTGTATGAAATGGCAGCTGGATACCCTCCCTTCTTTGCTGATCAACCAATTCAAATCTATGAGAAGATTGTGTCTGGCAAGGTGCGCTTCCCATCACACTTCGGTTCCGATCTGAAGGATCTTCTCCGCAATCTCTTGCAGGTAATGAATACTTTGTTAAGAGGAGTTGTTTTCTTTCTGTGATTTTGTGATGTTGTCATCTCTCATCCATATATTTTAGACATTGGTCCAAGGAACTGAGAACATAACCCTATTTACCTGTCTGACATTAGTTTAAAATAGAAGTTGTGGGTAATTTATAAGTGTGATGAATGTGCTGCTCACTGTGCCAAAACTTTTAACCTTTGGAAAATAGATTTTCATAAATTAGCATCTAGTCCAACCCTAAAGCACTAACACCTATATAAGTGCATCATTGTAGTTTAAAGGTACTGGTGTGTATCTTCTCTACTACCTCTACTTCCTTTCTCAATGAATTTATTTTATAAAAATGTTGAATTAATTTTCATACATGTACCCATAATGTTCAATCATCAATGTGTTGTGAAGTTTAGAAGTTAAGTGTGACAAATCTTGGTATTTTTCTCTCTTTTATTATATCAAGAAAATTTAACAAACCTCAATTTAATCATATTTTCTTAATTCGCACTTTAGTCACACAGGTCACAGACTTTTGGATCGAAGTGGCATGTGTCTTTCAATTTTTTTGAATGGATTCTCAGTGTATCAAATCACGCTGGAAACAATCTGGAAGCACAAAGTGGCTGTAATTTATTTTTAAGGATTCCATTATTATCTCAAAACAAACATGCACATTTTGGTTTGGATTAATTATTCTTGATAAGTTGTCTATGTTTACCCCCTTCTCTCTTTAATATGATGTAAGATCAGATTTAATATAATCTAAGAGGGAACTTTCTTCTTTTTTTTTTTTTTTTTCTAAATTGCTGATACTCAGAAATGTAAAGAAGGGACAAGTTTTGTTGCCAAAATCATTCATAACTACCGAAATAATATTCAAGTCCTTTGGCAATTTTCTATTTAGTATCTTCAGAATTGGGATAGTGGGGCTACCATGATGTATAACTGTGTAGTCAAATTTTTATGTATTATTTTTTGCTGTTCCAGGTGGATCTGACCAAACGCTATGGAAACCTGAAAAATGGAGTGAATGACATCAAAGGCCATAAATGGTTTGCATCAACTGATTGGATTGCAGTTTTCCAAAAGAAAATTGAGGCTCCATTTATCCCACGGTGCAAGGGTCCAGGAGACACAAGCAACTTCGATGATTATGAAGAAGAGGCGTTGCGCATCTCATCTACAGAGAAATGTGCTAAGGAATTTGCAGAATTTTGAGTGATCCCCCTCCCCTTAGTGAGCAGACATTTTATTGTAGGTTTCTCTTAATTTAGATAAGAAAAGTGTGACTAATTACAATATTGAACAATCTGATGCTCCCTCCTCCCCTTTGAAGGAAAAAAAACCCTGGAAAAGTCATGAAAAAAATTAGTCTAATTGGCCTCCTGGTGTTGACCGTGGCATGTTATGACCCAAAGGAGTGATGTTTGCAGAAACTTGCTGTGCTCTGTGCTGCGTTGTGCTGTGTTCTGTCACTCTTTGTGCCGTGAGAGGAGGTATTTAAACTGTCCCTTCCCTGCCCCTATTTTCCCTTACGCTCCCTGTCCCTCCCTTCCCTTATTGTGTGATTTACAGTGACTTAGCTGCATGGCAATGTGAAGAATTTATCAGCCATCACACATTGAACCTCTTCCCCTATCCCTTTTACCCTAAGCGCTTTGCTTCCAAAAGTAAGAAAACAAGATGTTGTTTAAGTAGTTTATTTTCCTATGTGCTAAGTATGCTATCACTAGCTGCATTCTCATGTCATATCAGGAAGTAAGATGAGCCACTTGTCTTGTAAACAGGGTTTATATCAAATACTGTATATCTGTTCCTATGGCTCCTATGTATAAAAAAAATCAAGTATACACCATTTGTACCCTTTTGCAGGCTGCGTAGATATATTTGAAGATTTGTGTTTGTTGTGCAAGGAATTTGGCATTTATAGAATTAATTCAGTGAAGTGTGGTCGATTTTTTTTAGTGTGGCTCTAGCCTTCCTATCTTGTTGACTGCCTTTCCAACATCACCCATGCGCTCATAATATATTCAAATACCCTATACTATGTATGATGAATTATATTATTTTTGTTTGTGCTTACAATTATGATCAGTTGAAACCTGTGCAATGCAAGATTGTGTTGTTAAAAATATGGTGGAGATGTGGTCGCAAAATATGTTAAAATTTATTTGTTACTAGTCGAAATTGATGTGTTTAGTGTGAGTGTGGACAACATAGGACCAAATGTGAGAGTAGTATTCCCCTACTAATATCTTACTCTTAACTTAACTTCAGTATTTACTAGTAACAGTTTGTTTTCTGCTGACAAGACCTTGGAAAAATGTGCTGCTTGCGAGAGGTGGCTGGACCCTGTGCCATATTACAGGAGTGACAAGTGCCAAAGCCTCTTGAAAAATACCACATAGGTTTCAGTTTGAGCTACTGCTTACAGATGCAGCTTGGTAACAGAATCTGGTGTCTGTGGCAACACTGATTTTATTCTATCAAACTATTGATGTATTTTCCAATACATATTTTTATACTTTATTTTCTGAGCTTTAAAATTGAAATTTAAGATTAGTTAACTTCCATCAAGTAACAAAATTGTATATGCAGATGGAATGAAAGAAGTCAACACAGGAATACTGACAAATTGACCAAATTATTATTTCTTCAGTCTCTTCTCTGGTCACACAATGCCTGATGTGAGTACTTGAGGCAGTCGCTACTGTATGCTAGAAGCCATATATTTTTGTTTTTGTTTCATTCAACGGTGTACGTCTTCCATGGGGAAGATTTTTAGGCACATAGACACTGGTGAGGCCGGGCCAATCAAGCTAAAATGCAAGCTAGCAGGAGCCTCTAGCGTGCAAATGTGTGTATGTGTGTCCATGTGTAAAAGAATTTGTATGAATGTGAGAGTGAATGGTGTTTTTGAGGACGGCCACTTCTCTGAAGCGTGCTGGAGGCCGCACTGGCACTCAGTGGGAGCTGTATGGGAACCTGATGGGATCCCTTTTTAATCCTGGTGGTTACAAATGTTTTGTTGATCGTTTTCTGTAATAGCTAATTATAATAAATGTATGTACATGTATATATATACGTCTATGTATGTTCTGTATGATATATATGTATATGTGTATATATATATGTATGTATATTTATTGAAAACCCATAAGAAGAATCAAAACTGATGATATAACTTGTTTGAATCCTTTTTATATTATATGTATTTGTTTTGGTCTATGTTGTAAGGTCTTGTGTGATATTGTGTTTTTAGGACTGGAAGTTCGTTGTACAATGGACTTTAAACAATTGTAATAATTAATTAGTATCTGTTTGTACACTACCATATGGTACATGTAAGTACCTGTACTGCTGAGGTTCACTTTACCATGTAAATGTGAAACTGGTCATGTTTAATTTCTACATAGTTGTAGTGTTTTACCTGTGCAATCCTTGACCTATTCTGTTAGTATTATGTTGACCTGTTGGTATTAGGTTTTAGCCTGCCCCTGTGGCGCAGAGCAAAGCTTCTTCTATCTCCATCCCCATCACATTGTTGTTTTGATTGTAGAAAGATTGCCAAAACTTATGTTTGCTGTATAATATGTTAAGTTTTATTTTTGTTTCTCACTAACTGTTTAAAGTGTCATTTTGCTTTGCAATGAGTGAGGCTGAGAGGTTTATTTAAAGTGTTTTAAAATTGACAAATAAAAAAAGCGTAAGTAGTACTGTTTGTGTTTTAGTCGATGAAGTGCCATTTCATTTCATCTCTTAATAGAATTTTCTTGAATCATTGAAATCGTTAATGAAAGGATGAAAAATAGCATGTGACCTGCCTGAGTACAAACGTAAACAACTTGTTTGATCCTTGTTGTTAAATGTTCCATGTTTAGTTTCTGAGCAATTGTGTTGCACAGCTATCTAGCATGGTAATTACTTTTCTTTGTATGGCAACCTTTCAAATCTCATTCAAGCAATAAAGCAGCTGTGGCCACAATTGCATTAAATTATGGAGTAGTTAATTTTGCTTTGGGACCTTTACCGAATTTAAAGATGGAGGTGTTATACTTCTTTGCATTTATTCTCACTTTCTAATTTTATTGCTGAAATGTCTGCTGTCACTAGCACCATATATAGCCTGCTCCCATTTTCAGTAAAAGTATTGGATATGTTTTAAAAAACACAAACTGCCATGATACTAGACTTTTTCTGAAGTGCATGCTTAGTGTAATGCCTTTCTTTGTGGGATGCACATGCATTCAGGATGATTAAAATAGAATATATGTATGTCAAGAGATTTTCTTGGAAATCTTATTACTGCAAATTTTAGACCCATTATCAAGTTGTATAAACTGCGTGATAGATCTTCCCCTCTTACTTTGATTGCATTGTGTAGGCAAATAAGAATCTGGTATGTTAATCTTTCAGTGTCATATCTGTGACATTCATGTAAGATCTGTCGGATCTAGTGGAAAAGATTTTCAAACTTTCATTAATAATACTGCAGCATGGCTGCAAAAATTTTCACAAAACAATTTCTTCTACTCCTGTACTGAAGTTGTTGCATTGGCGAACTTGATTGAGATCGAGAGAAAAGAACAAAACGAGTATCAATGCTGTTTCCTGTAGACAGACTACAAGGACTCCTTTCAACTCATATTGCAAATATAGTGTCTGAATAAATTGCTCCAATGCTTCTGTGTTTGGTGAGTGTGTGGGTGGTGCGGAGTGTGAGTGTATCGTTGCTTTGGGCGGGCGCCAGCTCCGCCCCTGGCCTGGGTCTGGCACAGCACAGGGCTCCACACGCCCTCTCCTCTCCTCTCCTCGCCTCGCAGAGACATCAGAGGCATTTCGACGTCGTCGTCGCCGTCGCATCCCCACCAACTTCCTCCCGCGGACTGATCAGATAGGATCGGGACGGAACGGTTCTCGGCCGCCGGAAGGTAGGCAACCTATCGAGCACTGGAGCCAAGTGGATGCCTACCCTGCGGGCGGCCGAGCCGGGCCGGGCCAGAGCTGAGCAGGCCGAGCTGCAGCATGTGCGGCTCTACGTGCGCCGCGCCCCGCGCCCCGTACCGTGTGGCCAGTGCTGGGGCAAACCGACACGACGCCATACGACTTTCGTAGGTGGTGATCATCATGTGAATTTTTTCCTTTTGATATACAGGATTACCTGACTGTATTTCGGCTGAAATCTGTTAAATAAAAATACATCTAAGGGACTCATGTTGAACGCCTGCCGTTTTTTTGTTTACTCCATCCCTGCTCCCCAATCCCTCCACACACTGTGCGGTGGGCGATATGCGCCCGGGGCAACACAGAACACAGTGCCGCTTAGCATCCAGTATCGAAAACCACAGCGTTTAGCTCGAAAACTGGGCTGAACGCACTTGCACACGCTAAGCAGAGCTTGGCCGAGCTTGGCCAACAGCGTGTGTGAACGGGGACGTCAATACCCCGCGCCTTGGGGAGAGCCGCGAGCAGCGCCGAGAGCGAATCCATGAAAAACAAGCCGCGTTCATAAACACCCCAGGCAAAATTAAGATTTTCTGGCGCGGCGCCAAACAAGGAGGCCAAATCAAGATGCGACTGTATCAGGTGGCACGGCATCATAAGCAAAACGCGTGCAATTTACACTCATGATCTCACTTAAGTATTCTCTGTTTTAAATGGGATTCTTTAAAAATCGTAATCAAATAACATTTTTGGCAAGGGGTTCGTCAAACCTTAAAATTTCGTACAGGAATGGTAATTACAAATAACTGGATGTGGCTGGAGAACGGCTGTAGAAATACTGGAAGAAATTAGTAAAAGAGACTGGAGAGCGAGGTCATAGGAGTTTGTTCAGTGACCCTTCATGTGGTGTGTGAACGGTCCCCAGTGATTGTTTCAATACCGGGTGTTCTACGAAGGCGCATGTTAACTCGACTTCTCGAGAAGGCAGGCGGTTCGCAGATTCCCCGGGGACAGCCTCTGCCCTGCCCCTCCCCTGCCCACTTTTCATTGATCGCAAATGCAGTAAAGAGTTTCCACTCAGAGTCGAGTTCTTTCTGCATCCCATTCTGTTTTCCGTTGAGGCCGGCGCTCGCTGCTCTCGCTCTCGGTCCTTCAGGCTTCAGGCCGCTTCAGGCCGCTTGCCAGCGCCGCGCCGCGCCACGCTACGACGGCTACGGCGGGGCGGCGAGCTCAGAGAGAGGGCTCCCTCACCTGCCCCACCCCACTCCACGCCCCTCCCACACCGGCAACATCAAAGGCGCCGCCAAAGGAAGACTGCGGGCGAGAGGGGGGCGGAGGGGAAGGGCTGCGGGGCCGGGCGGGGCGGGGCTGCCCACAGTTCCGTCAAGTCAGTGCCTAAATCAGGTAGTCGGTGATCACTTTGTCGATCAGCGGCGCGGTGGCGGTGGCGGCGGCAGCGGCGGCTCGGCACGCCAGGGTCGCCTTCGCGGGAGGCTGAGGCCTGAGGCCGAGCTTACACGGCAGGGGCTGTGGGTAGGATGAGATGAGATGGGTCCAGGGCCCGCTCTGCGCTCTGCGGGCCGGGCCGAGCCGCACGGAGTCTGCAGCCAGTGTGTCGCTGGCGTCGCTGCTCTCCGGACGGGACGGGCAGGTCGGCGTGCGAGTGTGTGTGCGCGCAGTGCATGGCGCTGCGAAGGGTGCGTCGTGCACGTCGGGCTCCTCTGCCTCTGCATGTGAGCCGTGATCGCTGTCGCGCGGCTGCGCCGGGAGCCCCAGGAGCAGGCCGCGCCACTTGAGCTGGTTCCCCTCCTATCCGCCAACCCACCCGCACATCCTCCAGGGACCTGGGGGACCTGGGGGCCCTGTAACATGCCAGCGCCCCCCGCAGCCGCAGCCGCCCGCGGAGAACAAGAGGACGCCAGGGCCAGGACGTCGCCGCCCCCGAGTGGGTGACATCGCCGGCCCCTTGCGGCTCGGCATTCGTCGCTGCCGTTCCGGACATCGTTGTGGATCTCCCGGTGACCATTATTGCCGCCGACGGCTTGGTGGTTGGGGACCTCGAGGACTAGGCACACTCTGTGACCCAAGATGACGCCCTCGCTGATGGTAAGTGCGACCAGCACCGGTAGCCGGCACCACGGCACCGGCCCGTCCAACAGAGTCCACAGGACTGATTGTCATTTAACGACATCATCCCTTTCGTGTAGTCATCAGGGCCGTAGCCGGCGGGGTCTGAGAGATAACCCCCCTCCCCCGAAACCGGCGACCGGGGTAGGCATCCTGCATGACAAACGCATGAACGTAGGCAATTAGCGAGACATATCCCCCTCCAAAACCCAAGTCTGGCTACGGCCCTGGTAGTCAAGCGGAAGCTCTGGCATGGCACGCATGCAGGCACGTAGCTGGCCGGAGTATTCGGAGGGGTCAGGCCGCGCTTTTTGACTACTCACAGGCGGGATGTCACGCTGGTTGCCTACCTGCCAGGCGGTGCCCTCTGGCCACCTCTGGCCACCTCTGGCACGACGGCAGGGCAGCAGTGTGGATTATGATGTGGTTGCCAGCCCGGAGCCGGTACCCGCGCAGCCTGGCCACGCTGGGGGCGGCTTGCGACTGAAGCTTCCCTGGAGCCTCGTGCGAGATCCTCAGCAAGTTCGCGATGTTCCAGGCTTAAACTCCAGTCGTTTCTGCAGGACGGCGTCCCTCGATGCTTATTTGTGTAATTATTAAATAATGCATACCATCGCGTCCTGGCGTTTACGCGAAACCTAGGGATTTGTCAGAATTTTACGTATTATATGCCATGTATGCTCCGCTACACACACGCTCTCTTCCTCTCTCTCTCTCTCTCTCTCTCTCTCTCTCTCTCTCTCTCTCTCTCTCTCTCTCTCTCTCTCTCTCTCTCTCTTTGTCTCTGTCTCTGTCTCCTTTGTGATGGAAATAAAGAATGGATGCGAGCCGTTTATCCGAACGCAACCCCGACCCGGTCCGAGCCGAGCGAAGCTGAGCCGAGGCGAGCTGAGCCTGAGCCGAGCTGAGCCCAAACGCACGGCTTGTTGGGTCGGCGATTTCAAAGGGAACCTGATTAGGCCTGCATGTGGCCGGTGGCCGGTGGCTGGTGGCCTGTTGCCGGCGTGCCACGGGGCCTACGGGCTCATGGCTCACGGAGCCGCTCGCACCAACGCGCCCGCCCGCCCGGTTACGCAGCCCTGCTGCTGTACTTATCCTCCTTGTGTTGCCTACATTTCAGGCGTCGAGGCCAACGCCGCCGCCAGCGCATCCGCTGAAGCCGCTGCTGCTGCTGGGGCTGCTGCTGCTGGTGCTGTGCGGTGGGCCCGGGGGCTGCGCGGCCACAAAAGCCCTGCACCGCGACGAGAACGCCGTGTTGCCCTCCCCGCACGCCCCCGCGCCCCCCGCCTCCCCACGGGCAGCGCCCCCGGCGTCCCCCCAAGCCGCCGTCCAGGAGATGATGATGGAGGTGAGTCACGGAATACTCGGGGCGGGCGCTGTTCACAGAGCACGTGACGCCCCGAGCTCCCCGAGCTCCCCGAGCTCCCCGAGCTCCCCGAGCTCCCCGAGCTGCCGCCCCCGGGCATCGACCGGAGCGCTTTCTGCTCTGCATCTCTCCGACCCCGCCTGAGACGTCTCTTTCTCCTCGCAGGCCATCAAGTGCTGCCCGGCGGACGAGCACCGGGGAATGCGGAGGGTCTTCCTGTCCAACCCGAACGTCACCTGCAACGACGGCTCGCCGGCCGGGTAAGGGAAGGAACGCGGTGGAGCCAGCGACGCCTTGTGACAGCAACCAGTAACCATGTTGATGTTACAGCTTCTACATCCGGAGGTCCCATGGCAGCCGGAAGTGGATCATCTTCCTGGAAGGTATGGGACTAGCGGACCCCCTGTCCGGGGCTGTGTCCAACGTAGGCTGCACGCATCTCCTCTCCTCAACTCTCGTCTCCTCCTTTGCAGGCGGCTGGTACTGCTACGACACGTGGAGCTGCCACCACCGCTGGCTGCGGCTGCGGCACCTCATGACTTCCAAGCAGTGGCCGGACGTCCGGAATGGTCAGTGTGCTAGTGAAGGGGCCGGGCCCGGGACCCGTCTGCGATGCTGAACACCCTCTTACTCCTTTGCAGTTGGCGGGATCCTGTCGACGGCACCGGAGGAGAACCCCTACGCCTGGAACGCGAACCACGTGTGAGTTGTCTTGTGGTGCCTGAGGCGCGGGCCGCCCTCTCCTGCGCGGTCCTTGACTTGCTTCTGCTCAGGCTGGTGCCCTACTGCTCGAGCGACTCCTGGAGCGGAGCCAGCCCCCCGGGCCGAGACGCCTCCTCGTCCTCGCCCTCCTCCTTCAGCTTCATGGGGGCCCTGATCGTGCAGGAGGTGGTGCGGGACCTGGTAGCGCACGGCCTGCACAACGAGTCCCACATTCTGCTGGCCGGCACGAGCGCGGGCGGCACGGGTGTCATGCTGAACGTGGACGCGGTGCAGGAGCTGGTGCGGGGCCCGCTCCCGCAGGGCCTGGGGCTACCGCAGGTGTCGGTGCGCGGCCTCGTGGACTCGGGCTGGTTCCTGGACCGGGCGCCCTTCTCCCTGGACGGGCCCTACGGCTCCAATCGCGCCCTGTCCGCGTCGGACGCCGTCCAGCAGGGGATGAGCATGTGGAGGGCGCGCGTGCCTGCCGCCTGCGCCGCGCACTACCGCGCCGAGCCCTGGCGCTGCTACTTCGGCTACCGGCTCTACCCCACGATCCGAGGTACAGTACGCTGTCACTACCCCCCGCCCCCACGGGTCCACGCGCCCGCCGCTAGGGGCCGCCACGAGACGGCCGCGGTCCCAGCGCGGGAAGCGGTGTAGCTACGAACAGCGCCGCAGGGACGCATGGCGCAGGCAGGGCCGCTCCCCCGGCCAGGCACTCTGTGATCTCTTTGTGAACACTCTGTGAACACTCTGTAAACACTCTGTAAACACTCTGTAAACACTCTGTAAACACTCTGTGAACACTCTGTGAACACTCTGTGAACACTATGTGAACACTCTGTGAACACTCTGTGAAGACTATGTGAACACTATGTGAACACTCTGTGAACACTCTGTGAACACTCTGTGAACACTCTGTGAACACTCTGTGAACACTCTGTGAACACTCTGTGAACACTCTGTGAACACTCTGTGAACACTCTGTGAACACTCTGTGAACACTCTTTGAACACTCTGTGAACACTCGTGGTGTTCTGCTTCCAGCGCCGCTGTTCATCTTCCAGTGGCTGTTCGACGAGGCGCAGATGACTGCGGACAACGTCGGCGCCCCCGTCACCAAGCAACAGTGGGACTTCATCCACAAGATGGGTGACAACTTCCGCACAACGTTCAAGAACGTCTCGTGAGTGTTTCCCTGCTGCGCACGGCTGCACACCTGCTCCCCGCCCCTAGGTCCCGGGTTCGAATACCATTACCCGTCGCGTTTCAGGGCCGTGTTCGCGCCGTCCTGCATCGCCCACACCGTGCTGACGAAGAGGGACTGGGCCTCGGTGCGCATCGACCGCGTGACGCTGCCCGCCGCCCTGCGCTGCTGGGACAGCCGCCACCTCGGGCTGGGGACGCACACGTGAGTACAGACGGCTTCCTGGACACAGTGGTCGTCGCCCTGCTGACTTTGACCCCTCGTCTCTGCTCCGCGCCCTGCAGGTCCCCGTCCACGATGGTGTCCGACTCGCCGGCCGGCGCCGTGCCGGAGGAGAAGCATAAGAGGAAGAAGAGCAACAACCGGAAGCAGCGGAAGGGGCAAGGCGAAGGCCGGGCCAGGGCGGCGCGGGCGGCGCCCAGGGGTGCGTGCCCAACGCGGCACGTGGAGATGTGCTCATGGCCGCAGTGCAACCACTCGTGCCCAAAGCTGCACAACCCCTTCACTGGTAAGTAGCAGGTAGTGCCCACGCCTGCGAGCGCTGGAACACACCCCTCGCCCCTCACGTCGCCCTGCCGTATGTTCCAGGAGAGGAGATGGACTTCATTGAGCTGCTCAAGTCGTTCGGGCTGGACATGACGAGTGTTGCCAACGCTTTGGGCATTGACATCAACACGCTCAACAACATGGACCACGAGGAACTGCTCAACTTGTTAACACAACAAGCAAATTAAAACTTGGTTTCTTTCGAATTTTTGTCCAAAATTGAAGGTGACGCTATTGTTTTGTGGCAGAGCTGTGACATACCCACGTTTTCACATACATGCTCATACATTTTTTCTCTCTAGCCAAAAAAGTAGCAGACTTCAATACTCTGAACTATACCTTGTAAATGATGTGTTATGCTAAAATATTGACATTACTACGACTGTACAAAGTATTTACCTGTGTAAAATTTTCTTAAGCTAAGTAAACTCTCGTAACCGTGCGAAAGAAAATCCCCCAAGGATAGAATTTTAAAAATGAAATTCGCATCCTTTTTTTTTTGTAAAAAAAAACCTTTTGTAAATAATGAAAACGAGAAAAAATAAACTACATAAATTACAGGACGTTTAATAGCATTCGTCATTCTCACCCATTCACAAACACGCAGATAAAAAACAAAACAAAAAACAACAAGGCAAAAATGGGTGGGTCCTACCTTATGCGACTTCCGTCCAGCCGTGTGTCCCATAAGGCGGTCGGCAGGGGGGCACACAGTCCCTAAAGCTGGTGTGCCCCCAATGACCCGTTAGTAAATTCAAATTCTCTGCCTAATGCCAAAAAGGCATGTTTAAAGAAATTTTTCGGTTCTAGGTCAAAGAATCATTTAAAAGTGCCTTTTCGTACTTTCAAAACAAAATCAAGGAATTAATGAAAAAAAGTGGACCTACGGCTCCCGGCCCTGAGTATTCCGCAAGGGCTCTCCAAGGTTGTGCCATCCGTGAGACACCAGTCGTGCCGTCCGTAGGCCCCGTCGTACCCCTCCTCGAGGGGTACTCTCTTGGCAAGCGAGAGAACTCGTACATGCTAGAGGTGCACTCCTACGTCCCAGATTCATAGGACTTACGGTTAACGAAAGATCACCTTTCGACGACGAATGGCCGAACCCTTAGCCATTCGCCCCAGCCGAGTCTCGCCAGACACACTTCCCGGGGTGGGGAGTCGAACCAGTGAAAGTTCGACACCGGGAAGCGCCGCGGCCCTGAACGCTTGACGCGTTACTGTCCACGGTTACTTCGGAGTGCACACGTGACGCCCGTTCTTTTGGTATAGTTTACCCTCCGTTAACGCCCGTTCTTTTGGTATAGTTTACCCTCCGTTAACGCCCGTTCTTTTGGTATAGTTTACCCCCCGTTCTCGGTCGGCGGACTTGCAGAAAATTTTTTACTCCGGCAAAGAGTTGAACCCCCACATTGATATTGCATTTATTCTCCGGATGAAGGTTAAAACAATGCACCATGTGCGCGAAGCAACATACTTCTCGGCGAACGCATCACCAGTGAATTGGCACTCTCCCTTCCAAAACCCACCGGAACCAATGGGCTGATCAGACCCTGAGCGCAGACGGAGCACACCGCTCGCAATTCCGGCCCTGTACGAGAGACAGCGGCGAATGGCGAATGGGACGAGGCGGCTGGCCAGGCTCAGCGCGCGGACATAGCACCCTGCGCGAGCCAACGGTTCTGCTCTCTGCGGGACAACAGTGGCTAAAGTATCAAGAGCGCGCTGCTCCTCTCCATCATAGCTGCGTAACGTAGTGATCAAGCGGACCGGTCGGTGACCGCAAGGTTGGGGGTTCAACTCTTTGCCGGAGTAAAAATTTTTCTGAAGTCTGCCGACCGAGGATGGTGGGTAAAATATACCAAAAGAACGTGTTGAAAGTGTGTTGTCTGAGTGACCGCGGACGTTGGGCCGCGGCCAGTCCCCGGAGGTTGAATACACTGCTGAGGAACAGTGGTTCGACGCCCAAGCAGGGGAATGGTGCTTGCCAAGACTCGGCAGAAGTTAAATGTAGAGGCCTAGGGTTCGGCCTTCCACATTTTTCAAGCGTAAGGCCTCGGAATCTGGAGTAATCGGGCAACATCTACTCGGCCGGTCCTGCCTCGGGTTAGGCTTGCTGGGTAGAGTACAATCGGCTTCGGCCGTGTACGATCTGGGCATCCTACCTCCCTCTCAATCCGCGAGGGAGTGGCCTCAGGGCCACAGACCAACTGGCTGGTCGAAGGGGGTTGACTCCTGAAATCTGGTCAGCGGAAGGGGCGATGGTGGCCGTTGCGGAAGCCCGCCTACCAAGGGGGCTGCGTCGTGCCTGTGTCTTAGTGGCGGTCAACTCCTGGTACATCGGTTCCCATCCGAACACCGAAGTTAAGCAGGAACGGTTCCGGACGGAAGTCTGGGACGAGGTAGGACCCACCCGTCCGTGTCCATGTGCCCCCCTGCCGACCGCCTTATGGGGGCACACCAGCCCCAGGCCCCCCGCTGACCGCCTTATGGGTGCATATCAGCTGTGACGTTCCTTATACGCGATGATTGAAACTGATAATTGAAATATTATTCTTGTATATCTTGTATGTTGTTGAATATTTATTGATTAACTACAATCAAGCGAGTGAGCGACGCGAATTTTGAACCCTAGGACTAGGAGCTACCACCACGAAACACGTGACACAAATTCGCCCGCGATTGGCCTCTGGGCAGCCTAGTCTATTATCGCATTTTGCTTCGGCCCACAGAGAGGATTTTTAAGTGTCGCCTTTCGGGCACGTTGCCTTGGCGGCCCATTGCGGGCCCAGTTCTCGCTGAGCGTGCGCCCGGTCAAATAAACAAGGGGTCTAGGGGTACGTAAGCGTGACGGAAACGTGATGGAAGCGTAACAGAATACGAGGGGCTTATCACTTCGACTGAAGCGTGACGGAAGCGTGACGTGTTGCGACGCATTTGTCGAAGTCAAAAACAAGTGTACAGAATTTGTCGAAGTGTGCAGCCCCTCGTGGACGCTACCACCCGGCCTCGCCCGCGCCCGGGCCGGCCCGGCCCGGCTCGGTACAGTGCGGTGAGACGCCAACGCGTCAGGGTTGTTTCAATTGGGGAGACGCGTCTATATTTGTCCGCCTCTATAATTCGCTCTGGCCACGAACAGAGTGTGTTTTGGCCTCTTGTGGCTTTTCATTGCAGCGTCGTTGCTGTCGAAGACGAGCCGCACCGCGGGTACGTCCCGCACTGCGCGGGCGGCTGGGGCGGCCGACCATAGCGGGCCCAGCGGGTGTGGTGTAGGGACTGCAGGCCGCACGGCTACAAACACCAACAGGATGAGTGACGGAAATCCAAATCAAGCAATTGGCGCTGGCGGTGCTGGCGGTGCTGGCGGGCTGGCGGGCTGGCGGGCTGGCCGACTGGCGGGCCTGGCTCTCGCGCCGGCGTGGCCAGGCCAGGCCGGGGACCTCGGTTAGGTCGCGGGTCCGCTGGTCCGCAGGTCCGCAGGCTCTGACGGCGAGGGGGACCCCGGGCCAGGCCGGGCCTTCATATCAGGGCGGGGAGCGCGCCGCCGGCCATAGACTCGGCCGCCGCCGCCGCGACCGGACGCCGACCTCCATCGTCGCGGCCACCATGCCGTCCTCGCGGGTGCTTCTCGTCCTCGGCGTCGTCTGCCTGCTCGGTAACACATTCGGGGGTATCCGGCACCCCTCGCGGCACCCCGAACCCAGGGCGGTGCGGTTATCGAACAAGCACCTCTGATCTCGACCCGTGCGTTCCGTCCCTCCAGCGACCAGCTCGGCGGCGCCCACCGACGACCCCGAGGTTACGGACGACTCGGAGGTGGACTGGAGGCCCAACCCCGCCGCCAAGCAGCTCTGCAGCGAAATGCTGCAGGTCGTCATCTCCCCCCTGATCGTGGAGAGGAAGCGGCGCATGGCCGAGGTGCTGTACGACTTCGAGAAGTGCACGGAGACCCCGCATCGCGCCGTCATCTACGAGCAGGCCCCGGGCAGCCCGGACCGCGAGGACATCCAGGACGCGCCCTTGGGTCAGTGGCTGTGGGGGCCGCGGGGCCGCGGGGCCGCGGGGGCCTCTGGTCAGTGACAGGGACTCATGCGGGCGATGCCTTGTGCTGTGCCCAACGACAGCCTGACCTGACCTGACGCTGTGGGTGGCTTTGTGCCCTGCCGCATATGACCCCATATGACCTCCAATGTGTGCGAATGTGTCTTATGGAGCAGCGACTGTATGCCACTATGGGATCATCCATTGAGTACGTCCACGATGCTGTCGCAAGGGAAGACTTAGCCGGTCAAAGCCCTGCTGGGTAGGCAGCCACGACTTCTGCATGCACGCGTGTCGTGCGGGCTGGCCTACCCTGGCACTCGCAGGCGCTGCTCTGCCTTCTCTGCGCTCTGCGTCTGCCGTACAGATCCGGGAAACGACTTCAGCTGTGCTGTCCGGTTTCAGCGTGGAGCGCGGTGCTGCCCAACCTGAAGGGACGGCTGCTCAGCAACTTCAGCGTCCCGCGCGCCCTGCCTGGGAACTGGGACAAGGCCCTCCAGAACAGGACCAAGGACCTGGACGGGGACCTGTGCTTCAGCTTCCGAGTGGCCCTGGTGTCCGCCGACGGCAGGGTCGTGAAGAGCGTGTGCCTCAAGGCCCAGCCCCTCTGGATGACACAGCTCATCTACAGACGGTGAGTGGGGGTGTCCGTGCCCGGCCCTGTACCTGGTCCCGTGCCCGGCCCCGTGCCCGGCGCTACCCCTCCCGATGCCTTCGGCGGACTTATTGAGACGGATTACTGGTGTTCCAGCCTCGGTAACCTGGGTCTGACGGACATGATGATCCCGGGGACGCACAACTCGGGCTGCTTCCCGAGGTACGAGGACGAGCTGGAGCCCAAGATCCAAAAGTACCTGCTGACGCAGGACCTCAGCATCTGGGAGCAGCTCGTCATGGGCAGCCGCTACTTCGACATCCGCGTCGGATACTACCCGCACAACATGGGCGACCAGAAGAACGAGTCACACCCGGACTACAATGAAAAGCAAGTAGAGTTCATTCATTCATTCATTCATTCATTCATTCATTCATTCATTCATTCATTCATTCATTCATTCATTCATTCATTCATTCATTCATTCATTCATTCATTCATTCATCATCCATCCATCCATCCATCCATCCATCCATCCATCCATCCATCCATCCATCCATCCATCCATCCATCCATCCATCCATTCATTCATTCATTCATTCATTCATTCATTCATTCATTCATTCATTCATTCATTCATTCATTCATTCATTCATTCATTCATTCATTCGTTCATTCATTCATTCATGGCCAGGCTCTGGGTGAACCACGACATGGTGCGCGTCCAGCCGTTGCGGCCGCTTCTCCAGGACATCCGCCTCTTCCTGGACGAGACGGACAACGAGGTCGTGGTCCTGGACTTCCACCGCTTCCCCGTCGGCTTCGGCTCCGTGGATGAGTCGACTGAGGACCCGGACAAGCCTCACGAGATCCTGATCGCGATGCTCAAGAGCATCTTCCAGGACGTGCTGGTCGACAACACCAGGACCATGGCTGGGGTGCCCCTCACCACGCTCGCCCACCTGCGAAAGCGGGTGGTCATCTCGTACGGGGACAGGAGCTACCAGGTCAAAGGTGAGGCAGTACTGCGGCTCCCTCAGAACCGAGCGGCTCGCCGCCCATGACCGCACCCACCGCCACTACCACCCAGGATGGTGTTGCAGAAAACAAGTACCTGTGGTCTTCGATCCCCCAGCAGTGGGGCAACCAGCAGCAGCTGGACGGGCTGTACTCGTACCTGGACAGGCAGCTCGGCATCATGGTGAGCGGCAACGTGGAGTGGTTCGCGCTGATGGCGCAGCTGACGCCCACCATGTTCGACATTTTCCTCAACGCGCAGCGCTCCAGTCTGCGGGTCATGGCCGACGCGGTAAGCCTTCGCCAGCTGACACTGACCTACGTTACGCCCCGTGAGGTTTCGATGAAAAACCATTCTGGAAATCGTGTTGCGTGCTTTTTAAAATCCGCCATCAACTCCGCCAGCATTGAAGGCCTCGAAAATTTCCAGGCAAATCATAAACATTTCGGAGGTATTTCTGTGTGGGAAAAATGCGAAAAGCATGGCAGCCACTTTCTAGGTAACGCCGGTATCGGTGTTGCAGGTGAACGCCAACATGACGGCGTCCGCGCGCAGGCACTTCTGGAAGGTGCACGTCAACATCATCGCAGTGGACTTCTTTGAGGGGACGGACATTGTCAACGCGGCCATCGAGGCCAACACGATGCGCTCTGGCGACAAGGGGGCGTCGAGGAATGAGCGGAGATACGCGAGATGAACGGGTACAGGCGCCGTCTCTGTTTGGCCTTGTGGGGGTCCGCTGCGGTCCGCTGAGCAGGACAAGCCGATGTCAAGCCGAGACTGGAGGCTGGAGGTGAAGAGGGTAGGGGGTCTGGGCTATGCATCATCGTCGCTGTGTCGTCTGTCGTTACTCTTAAGAGTCTGAACTGAACGGTTGTTTTGTATGTGTTGTTGCCTTCTGTGATATGGTTTTTCTCAGCGTTACTCGTTAATGTAATCGGAAAGTTGCGAAATCCGAGGGTAAGAGGAGAATGACTGGAATACTTTCTGTGGCAAGTAACATTTTAATTTCTCAATTCTTTTATATACTCGACAGAAACAAAAACTGTAGTAACTGCAGCGATTATACACGGTAAGTAATAACGTAACGGAAGTACAAAAGACTGCCTTCTTGGTAGTTTCGCATCGTCAATGAGCACGGTTTACAATCGGAACGGAATTATGCTCAAGTTCTCTAAATTTGGTTACTAGCTCGGCAAAGTGCGAAAAATACCATTTACGATGGGCTCCGCAATTGTAAGCAGTGCTACGGTCACTACGAATTGAAACACTTCGTTGGCAGTAAGATATATTTTTACTCATTCCCATGAGTGTGTACTTTCAAGCACACAATTTATGGCGGTATTTGGCCGTGAACATTGAAAGAACGCGATGCTAAATGAAAGAAATTTACTGTGATAACAAAAAATATAATAGAAATCAATGCTTTCTAGACTACTAGAGTCTTTTCATGCGGATCATCTTGAAATTAGACAATTGTTTACAATGAGACACTGCCATCCATAAAAATTAAGTATTAGGAAAATGAAGGAGGGTATTTATTAAAACTTAATAAGTTTGTATGTGTAACCAATACCAAGGTACCAAGGAAGAAGTGTCTTTGGCCTCACAGCTAAAAAGGAAAACAAAAAGAATTGGCCCACAGGATTCTTGTATAACCAGAGTATCCTTTAAGCCTCTTCTGGTCTCAGTCATTACTTTACAATAGACTATGAAATGATTTATGTAAGGGGTCAAAAATGTCATGGATACCTTGAACCTAAAATAAGATACAAATTTGTTTTCAGATAACAATAAAAAATCAGAACATAATTTCTGGGTTTACAAATAAAAAATCAACATTTTAACTATGAACAACTTAATAGTAAACTATTGCACTCTCATAAGAACGTGGCTTACTTACAAATAAAATGTTCATTTAGTCTGCCACTGCTACTGCACACATGACGCAAACAAAAAAAAATTAACCCTCTGCTATGGTATACTATATCATATCACAAATCTAAACAATTGCACTGATAGAGGGCAGAACAACGCACGGTACTTGTTTGGTCGACTCTGCCTTCCCAGAGCAAATTCGATGGTTAACAGTGCCCTCATCTCATTGCCCTTCGGTCTTTGGCCACTCGAGTTTTAATTTTAAGGGAACCTAAAATTATTAACTTAGGGAATTCTGAGAGAGGAATGCAATCACTCGAGTGTTTGCCACAATAAGTTATGGAATGGAAACAAACATTGAAATATCTTTTGGTACAAATACTTAAGTTTTGCATAACAAAAAACATAAACAAGACACTATCACACATCCAGCTCGTCATCTCAGTAATACATCTGTATAACTCTTACAATAAGTATATTTACAGCTAAAATCGATTTATGGAACAATATTTACATGGTGTACGAGGGACACGGGCCATTGGTTCTCACTCAGGCTCACCTGTGCGATGCGGATCCATCCTTCATGTCACATTGGCAAGCAACAAAAAATGCTCAATGGTTTATTCTCCAACGAAAAGAGGCGGGCCTATTTCCGCTTGGGAGAGACAGACGTGTAACGGAAATCAACAGCATGTAAATTCTATCAGCAGCAGAAGTCCCGCACCACGACATGCATGGCAATGTTCTGGACAGTTTCCAGGTGAAGGCGTGGCCGAGACTGGGGGCGGGCCGGGGCTTGGGCTGGGGTCGACAGGTGGACAGCGGACAGAAACGACATCACACAGGATTGGATCCCAACCCATCGTACAAACAAATTGCGTTTTTAACACGAGATCACATTGGATATGTAGTTGTCCAGTCAGTGCGACCGGGGAATGGTGGGGCGTCAGTGGTCATCTCCTCACAAACGGTTTGCGGATTTTAAAATCACAGTTGCAACTCGGGATTCCGAGCGAGTATTTCCACAATTCAATTAGCCTACGTCGGATCACCGCATTCTAACGACCAAAGAGGCGCCTGCAAAAAGTGCCTTTACTACTTGTGGAACGCCTAACCACATTTTGTCAGCGAAACTACTTAACAAAACTTACACAGTAAACATCAAAATGAGCTCAAAAAGATTCCCTACATAAGTTCATAACTAATACTGTACACGTACTTCATGTTGCAAATGTCATCGATTTTCGAAGGTCTCTCTCGTCGGCTTGCGAAACGGTGTCCCTCACTCCCAAAAATCGCTCACTGCACACGATGTCTTTTTATTCGTATATCTTTGCATCTAATGAACATTTGGTATATCGAGTTTTTGTACACACGCACGCACACACTGCTGGGCAGGGACATGCCACTAGGACGGCGCTGAGTACCAGGACGCCGCGGGCCCGGCCGCCTGCTTGGGGTGGTACAGGTGGAAGCCGTGGTTGTAGAATTGGCTTTGGTCCAGGGTGCCCGCGGACGCGGCGTAGGCGGCCGCCGTGGCTGCGTCCAGGGTGCTGTGGTACGCCTGCGGCTTGAGGGGCAGCTGCTGGGCGGGGGAGCCGTCCATGGCGCCGTACTGGTGCCGCAGCACATCCGAGTACGAGGTACCGTCGAAGGCCCCCGTTGACGCCGCGTTTAGCTGCTGGTGTTGGTGCTTGTCGCGGGGCGACACGGACGACGGCGGCGTCATGGCGGAGTGGTAGTCTACCGAGTAGCCGCCCGTGGCCGAGTACGACGACACCAGGCTGTTGAACGCGTCGGCCGTGGCCGAGCTGTTCGGGACGGACTTGTTGTTGTGGAGTAGGAACTGGTGGTCGCCGTACGAGCCCTCACTGCCAGGGGGAGTGGGCAGCGGCCCGACGTGGCTCACGTCCCCCGTGTAATACGAGGCCCCCGTCGGGCCGACGGATCCCGCCCGGCCACCGAGTCCGGAGGTCGGACCAACTGGGCCGACACCAACGGGACCGCCAGCGTGAACGTTAGCCCGTATCACCGACTCCCGGTTGGCGTATAGCTGCCGCAAGAGCGCCGTCGCGGGCAGCGGCGCCGCCGACGAGTGGTGCTGGTGATTGAGGTGGTTGAGGTGGTGGTGCGCGCCGATCCACTGGATGGTGCTGCGCTGTTGCTGCTGCTTCAGCAGCGTGTCAGCGCTGAAGTCCGTGGTGCCGTGGGGCGGCAGCGACAGCAGCGGCGGCGAGGAACCTGGCAGAGAAAAAGCAAACCCACGGGGGAGGTCAGAAACGGAACGGAGAAACGGAGGAGAGGAAGGGACTCTGACTGCTATTTTTGAATACAGGGCGTCGTCCAAAATGATGGATGCATTGTCCAGTCGGTGTTGCGGGGTCGGGCCGGGGCGGGGCGGGCCCACGGCGGACGTGAGCCGCGTCAGTGATAGCGTGGGGAGGCGCCAAGAGACACCCAGCCACAGGCACATACTCACATTTACTCAGCGACACGGCGGGCAGGTGCTTGGACATGGCGTGCTCCAGGTCCTTGACGGAGGTGGGCGCCGCTCCGTCCGCGGCGTCCTCGGCTGCCGGGTGGTGGTTGTTGGCGGAGGTCGCCGCCGCGGGGGTTGAGGACGTCGGCGCTGACGTCTTGGGGCTGGTGTCGGCGGTGGCCAGGCCCGTGGAGTGGCAGGAGGAGGACGCGGGGCTGAGCACGCCCCTGGCCACGCCCTGGAGGTGGCCGGGGGCGCCAGGCTGCAGGTGTGGCTGCTTGGCGGGGGTGGGCGCGTCGTCCGCATCGTCATCCTCGTCCGATGTGCACAGGCTGCTGTCGTCCTGCTCGACCAGCTTCCGCTTGCGCCGCTGCTGCTGCAGCTTCTTGAGGGTGGGCCGCGGCGCCTGCAGCGGCTGCTGCACCTGCAGCGGCTGCAGCTGCGTCACATGGCTGCCTCCCCGGTGGCCGCCCTGGTGGTCACCCGCACCTTCCGAGGAACCGTCGTCCAGGTCGGGCGGCGACCGGTGGGCGTCGTGCTGGTTGGAGGGGCCGCCACTGCTGTGGCCTTCTGCGCCGAGACAAACACACACATAAGCACGGCGAGCGCCTGTGACTGCCAGGGTAGGCCAGCCCGCTCAACACGCCGGCATGCAGAGGTCGTGGTTGCATACCCAGCAGGCGCCATCGTGACCAGGCCAGCCGCCTTAATGAATGGTCCCTAGCAGGGTAGGCAGCAGCCAGCAGCCCTTACCTCCTCGGTCGGTGTCCGGCGAGCCGTTCTCCGGGTCGTTGCTGTTGTCCTCGCGCTTCACCGTCTGGATCGAGTCCTCCATCTGGCACGTGTCCAGGATCAGATTGCTGTACTCGCGCGCGCTGCAATCACACGTCAGTGTCAAGTCATGGCGGACGAGCGCTGACAGGCGAGTGGGCATCCCATCCCAGACAGGGGGGCGGCGGCGCGGCGTGGCCAGTGGCGGCCAGTGGCCGGCCGGCCCCACCCTCTCCTCGCCACCCCCGCGCCGCTCCGTCGTCACTCAGCAGATTCCGAACCCAGATGCACACTCTACACAATGCCTTTTGAGCCCGAGCGCAGCGATATGCTCTTTGCAGGGTGCTCTTTGCTCTTCGGACGCATCCGACCCAGCCCTCAAGGGCGCTCACCTGATGACGTAGTTGACGCAGATGATGTTGGTCTCCTCCGCGTTCTTGGAGCTGCACACCACCGTGGCGCACGTCTGCATCCAGGTGAAACCGCCGTTCTTGTTCATGAGCCGGTAATAGTGCGTCAGCACCTGCCCCTTGTGGATCACTGAAACAAAGACGAAAACACGTTTAGCAACGACGTGGGTTCAAATCCCGCCGGAGCTGGGCCAATTCATTCAATTTGATCCGGCGTCTAACGGAGAGGCCGTCCCGTATGATCGCCGCCTTGCCGCGCCGCCCACACTGCGGGCCCTGGCATGGCCTGCCCTGGGAGGGACAGCAGGACAGCGCATCATTATTTTATATTGGCAATTCCATAAGCACGCCCTGACTGCCCCGGCTGCCCCGGCTGGACAATCCGACCCCCCTCCCCTTCCCTCCGCCCACTGGCACGCCAGTAACAAAATAGCCACCTGGGAAAAATCGGGCAATATTTGAGCCGGGTCGGAGCGCCTCCGGCAGTCTGGGTAGCGGCACGGCGGTGTGGCGCCGGGGGTGTGTCGCTGCTGATCCCCCTGCAGAGCCGGGGCGGGGCGGGGCGGCGGGTGGGGGGCGGTGAGGCCGGGGGATCGCGAGAGGTGAGCCCTGCCTGTGACTGTGACGGCCAGGGCCGGCGGGGCCCGGGCCCAGCAGTATACGCAGGAACAAAGGTAAAAGCGCAACGATACAGGAGAGGAAACAGCCACTGTGTGTCTGTCTGTGCGTGCGCGTGTGTGCGTGCGTGCGAGGGCGAGGGGGGTGGGGTGAGGGTTACTGCCAAGTTGGGATGTGCGTCACATCCACGGCGCCGCGACGTGGTTCGCATACTAGTAAGGCGCCCGCTCCCCCGCCACCCCCCTAAAGCCGCGCCACGCCGCGAGGGGACCGGCCGGGGCCGGAGGAGAGCGACAGGCCAGGGGCCGGGCCAGGCCGGGCCGGGCGGGCAGACAGGCCAGAGGGACACAAGAGACGACGATGATGAAGAGACGAACAGTGATACGAAGTATCCGACGGCTGCGGGCTGTGGCCGAGGAGCCGGGCCGGGCCGGGCCGACCGGGGGGCCGGGGGTGGGGGCCGGGAGTCGTTTCCCCGCCACAGCGGCTGTGGGGGGTTCAAATCCCGACGGCAGGATGCCACCACTGCACCCCCAGACGGACCATTCCGACCCTCAGCCTCTGACCGCGGACGGCCAGGAAAATAGCGGCGCCAAGCGGGTCAGTGAATGGAATATCGCGTGCACGTGCACGTCGGGACGTCGGGTCGGTGCGTGCGTGCGAGCGGGCGCCACCCCGGCGGCGGGGCCATGAATGGATCTAGCAGGTGCACGTCCATGCCGGCCCACCACGCCGGGCCTCGCCACGTACGCCACGACCTGCACGTCGGCGCCCCCCGCCGTCCCGGCGTACGGAGCGGCCTGACGGCGGAGTCTGCCGGCGTCCGCGCAAGTTCTGGTCCCCCGCGGAGCGTGCCGACCGGCAGAGCAGCGGAGCAGCACTAAGGACAGCAGCATTGGGTAGATAGGCCGCCGGGCTGGCCCGCCCACACCCCTGGCCAGTCCGGGCGTAGGCGTATAGAGGATGAGTGACGGCCGCCTATCTGACCCAACTTAGCCCCACGAGATCCATGGCAGTGCGAGCTCTGGGTGACCTTCCATTCGGACGGCTGTCCCGGGCTGCCCCCGCCCCCGCCCGGCTCGGGGAGGCGGGGGCTGCGGGGGCTGCGGGGGGCAGCGGTGCAATAATTCCGACGGGGTGGTTGGCGCTGACGGCGCCTGAATGTAAAGCGCCGCGGTCCGGACGACCCCGCAGGCCCGCAGGCACGTCGGCCAGGGGTCGGGTCAGCGTCCTCCTGGACCCCCTCAACATCCTCCCCCCCCCCCCCCCCCGGCGGGCTGCAGGTTCTGCATCCGGACGGACCACGAGTGCAACGACCATGCCGACGGCCCGATGGAGGTTCGGTAGAGGTCCGGCCGGAGGCAAGGCCGCAAGGCCACGACAGGGGCGTGACACGCCACCGTGCGCCGCGGGGGGCCGGACCTCGCGGGGGCACGCTCACGTAACTCGTGGTCCTCTTGACCCGCTCTCACGCACGCACGCACGCACGCACGCTGGCACCGCGCACGCACCTCACGGCCGCCGCACGTGTCGCGTGCCGATGGTCCCGGGGGCCGCGGGGGCTGGGCTGCACGTCGGCGTCGTGGGTCGGCGCCTCCGATCGATATGCGGAGCAACGTGGAGCGGAGCGGACCTGGAGGCCAGCCCGGCCTGGCCTGGACCTGCTGGGCCTGTGGCCCGGCCGGGCCGGGCCGCTCAGCTGACTCCGCGGATCACAAGACTAAGCCCTGGCCGCTCGGCCCACCACATAAACACTCGAGGAGTACTCACGGTCCAGGTGGCACTTGCGGAGGCGGTTGGCGTCCTCGCCGTGGCACAGCGTGTACAGGTTCTTGCCCGTCAGCTCCTCGGCGGTGTAGTCCAGCAGCTCGGACACGCGGGGCTCGCAGTGAGCGATCCGGAAGTCGAAGTTGATCCTGGTGACGAACATGTCCGAGTCGAGTCGGATCTCGTGCACGGAGGGCGGCGGCAGGGCGATGGCGATGGCCACCATGCCCAGCAGCGGCGGCGTGGCCTTGCGGCTGTGCGAGAAGGTGCACTGCGGCCTCAGCCGGCACAGCACCTGCACCACCTGCGGGGACAGGGAGAGGACGGCCGCGTTAGCTTAGCTCGTCATGGCCGGCCACCGGCCACAGCCCGCAGGGAAAACAGCTTCCGAGCAATGACAGAGAGAGCATATCGTCTTTAACGAGCGAATAAAATAAAAAGAAGCGCTCTACGATTTCCCGACAAAAACTTTCTTGTGCGCCATCACGACCCTACTGGTGCGGCGGCAGCACCAGCTTACCGAAGACAGCCGGCTAAGGAACTATACGTAATATACTCTTTACCGAGTAAGCCACGCAGCAACAATTTCGTTTCCTTGCTCCCCTCCCCTCCCGGCCCACCCTCCCCCGCCCCCGCCAACCCTCATTCTGGCTTCTCGCCCTTGCAAATAATAAACCTCGCTTATCTTCACGGCGGATCCGGCTAACCCTTTCTGCCAGTGCGCCGCCCGCCGCCCGCCCGCGCTCACATGCTCACGGGCCCGGCCTCCCCCGCACACGGCAAGGGCTTATCATTAGGAAAGGCCGCCCTCCTTAACCGCCGGCGGTATCATCCAGCGGGCCACACACACACTCATGCATGTCTTCCTATCTCGAGTACGTTCGCACACACACGTGCTGCGTAACAATAAAAGCACGCGCACAGCAAGAGTTGGCCGCATGCGTGATACACGGCGCACCGCATCGCGACCTTTACCAGCACAGATCTGGATCCAAAGATCGATACGCTAGGAACAAAACAAAACGCGAGTTTTCGCCGTTGATCACGTTGATCCTCCGCCTTGGCTTCTGATCCACTGCCTTGTAATATGACACGGCAACATTTTTTGTTCCACCAGGGGGTTGACCACATCGGGTGGCCTTCGGGTGGCCTTCGGGTGGCCTTCGGGTGGCCCTTCGGGCGGAGGTCGTCGGAAGGGGAGTGACGGCCAACTCCCGAAATAAGAACTAAGCCCGTATATATACGAGCTCATTAGGTGGGCCCCAACAATTAACTGGATGCGGACAGACATCTTTGCCTCTCTCCCTCCCTCTGGTCGTCTCGTCTCCCTCGGCCGAGGCGTAAACACCGTGTTAAAAAGACGTGTAATGGCGTAGAACTTTGTGGCACTGCTGCGGTGGTGCTAATCCCCAGCCGGGACCCGCTAACCCGCCCGCAAGGGCACAAGTACGTGCCGGGCGCTGCCGGGCTGCCAAGCCGCTGGCTGTTCGAGATCGGAAGCTGTTTTCGCATAAGGAGGAAATAAAGCCGAACCAACAGACAGAAACAAATCAACACGAATTAACTGTTTCGATTGCTACTTTACAATATTACAACAATTTTAATTTATTTACTCAAGTCTCTACAATAGATTTTAAGTTGATAAACCATTTCGGTGGGCATTGAAAAAATAAAGAAAAGGAAAGTTACGACCTCTTTGCAACACTTTTGCACGACCATGCAAGTAGCGCACAACTAAGCCTGTCCCGATCCCTTCCTTTTTAATTTCTCGAGGTGGACAATGATTTCTAGTTACACTCTTGAAAGACATACAATAATTAGAAAACCTTCACTTGCCAGCTTGTATCACACATCAAACGAATTAGAATCACAGAGAGAACTCTTTTCAGCGGGATGTATCTGTCAGCAGTACGTCAAGACAGAAACATAGCTTCAAAGCAGTCAGCAGAGAAAATTTGGAGATATCTTTGTCTGAAAATAATTTTCTGAGGTACATAAGAAACAGTTTGGTGAGGGGTTGTGGATCCTTGGACCCGGAAATCATCTGTAAAAGTTGGATCAGCTTTGATGGGACCGGGACAGTCCGCGCCAGTCTAGTCTGAACACAAACCATGAGAACTTCTCCAGCCCGCACCATTTTCATTTCTTAAGAGAAAGAAAACTTGCAAAATTTTGTTTTATTTTTCTCGGAAGAGGCGGGATGGAGGTCTCGGTCTTACCTGGTATCCATTACACTCGGATGGGAGGCCGGAGCTGCCCTAGTAGTCGGGAAAAGAAAAGAGAAACAGGCATATGGGTATCAACAAGCTGGCAAGGGCATTCTCACTGACAGTCACGCTTTACAGAGATGAACAACTAGAAGAACAACACGCATATTTTCTTTCAAGAAACTCCATTTTGAACGAAGTTTTCTTTATCTGCACCATGATCATTGTCTACCCGGTCAAACCAAATGTACTCCTTGAGCACCTCGTGGTGCTCCTCCGCGTGTACACCGTGCCACACTTACCCGGTACCCCGACGACTTGAAATGGCAGCCCCGCTTGGTCAGCGTCGACTTCATCCGCACGCAGAACGACCGCTCGAAGCCCTTGTAGCCCGTGTTGGTGCTGAGCGCCATCTGGGTGGCCACTGCAACAAACGACATCATCAAACCCCCGCTCAAAAGTCGAAAACGTTGAGTAATGGTGCTCCCCTGCCGGACACCGCCCTAAGCCGCCCTCAGCCGCCCTCAGCCGCATTTATGCATCAACGTCATCCACCCGCCTCACCACCAGACGGCGCGCCGCGGACGGAGCCATGCATTTCTCATACCAGCGGAGGGGCGTCTTGGGACAGGGCAATCTGACGGCGCCATCCACCGTCACATCGAAACAATTTCCTATATATAGACCTGCAGATGGTCGGGGTGATAAACTGGTGTCGCGGGATGGCTGGCGAGGCGTTTGTGTCGGGGAGGTGAAAGGAAAGGGTCGCACCAGCCCCGCCCGCGCTCCCCTCCCCCGCTTAGCACAGCTTTCATTTCGCCGTCCCTGCTCCGGTGCCGGCCGCCCCGGGCCACCCGGACCGCCGGGGCCGCCGATGACGTTAGGTCACTCGAGCAATCGCCCTGCCAATCGCGCGCTGGGCCGCACTGTCGAGTCGATTTCAGATTGTCCACGCTGATCAGGTCCTGGCGCTTTGGGGCCGGCCGGCCGGCGCTGAGGCCGAGCCCGATGGGCCCCAGAGGGGGGGGGGGAGCGGCGGAGCGGCGGAGCGGCTGTTCCATATGATGCGCACATGACTGATGGTAAAGACATTCCGCCAGATTGGGTCGCAGCCTGCATCGCGGATTCCGCACACATCTCTGCCCGACAGAGACGCCCAAAGGATGCGTCGTGTTATTTCCAGCGCCTACTATTTTTAAAACACCGCCTCCTTCCAGCGCCAATTTAGACGTAAATTGGAAGATAGGCAGAGTTAGCGGCATCGAGGTGTCCGGATCTGACCGGTGTGGCTGGAGCCGTCATCGGGGCCTCGAGATGGGGAGGGGGGGGGGCTGACTGCTGGCGGCGCGGCGGGGAAGTGGAAGTGGAACGGCATCACCCACTCTTTTCCACTATCTATACAACATTTCTAAGTTGGGACCGCTGCATGCGGCAGCACCCCGACCTTGGCTTTGGGATCAGCGCTCTAGACGATGATGGGGGAGGAAGAGGAGGAGGAAGAGAAAAACCAAGCGACGCACGCCTCTCTAAGCAACAAGCTGAGAACCGAACGTGAGGCGCTGCCGGCCCGCTGCCGGCCCGCTGCCGGCCCGCTGCCGGCCCGCTGCCGGCCCGCTGCCGGCCCGCTGCCGGCCCGCTGCCGGCCCGCTGCCGGCCCGCTGCCGGCCCGCTGCCGGCCCGCTGCCTCCGTGTTCGGAATGCCCAATCCTCCCCGCGCGCCGCCGTGCCATCACGGACGTGTCCCGTCGCCATCCGCGCCACCGCATCCGGTAGCCGTCATTATCATACCGAGAAATAAAACTCGTGGCGCGACAATGTCGAAATCTTATTCCCAGAAAGGCTCCGGCGACGTAAGGGAGCGCCTGGGAGGTAGGCACGGAGCAGCGGCCGCACAACACGCGTGTCCGGCGGGCTGGCCTTCCTCACGGCTGCAGCGTCGGAGTAGACGGGACGGAGCGCCCTGTGCGCCTGGGAGGTAGGCACGGAGCAGCGGCCGCACGACACGCGTGTCCGGCGGGCTGGCCTACCTCACGGCGCTCTCTCTTCGCCACGCGGCCGCGGCGGCCGCATTGCGTTTCTCCGGCAGCGTGATGCCAGCGGTGGGAGTAGGGGAGGGAGAAAGGGAGGGAGGGAGAGAGAGAGAGAAGGAGAGAGAGAGAGAGAGAGAGAGAGAGAGAGAGAGAGAGAGAGAGAGAGAGAGAGAGAGAGGGGGGGAGAGAGAGAGAGGGAGAGAGAGAGTGAGAGAGAGAGAGAGAGAGAGAGAGAGGGGGGAAAGAGAGAGAGAGAGAGAGAGAGAGAGAGAGAGAGAGAGAGAGAGAGAGAGAGAGAGAGAGAGAGAGAGAGAGAGAGAGAGAGGTCTGCCCTTGAGAGAGATGCCATAAAGCGCGAGCGACAGGAAACGAGCCGGAAATGGAAGAACAAGGCGACGCAAGGAGCCTAAGCAGAGGGCGGCAGCAGTGCGGCGGCGGGCCCTCAGCACAGGCCTTGGCCCGGCCCCAAGACGCAACGCACGGCACCGTGCCGCGCATCGCCAAAGTGCTGCCCTCTCCTCAGTCAGTCTGTCACCTTTCCTCTCGATAAACTTTCTCATACCCTTCCCCTATCTCTGCCTGTTCTGCCCTCTGTAGTTGGCCCCTTCCGCTCCATGTTTGTCCGGACAGCGCCCAGCCCAGCCCAGCCCAGCCCAGCCTGCTCCCGGCGGGGCCCAGGTTCCCGTTATCAGCCTATCAGCCGAATAGGTGCGAGAGGCGAAGGCGCCCCCAGCACAGCAATAGGGGCCGCCTCTCCGGCAGGGACCGCACTGCGGACGGAATGCCTGATAACTCCAGCCCCGCCGGCAACAGCCAATCGCTGCCCTTTGTCTGGCCGCGGTAGTATCGTGGTAGCGGCGCGGTGGTGGCCGTGGTGCTTACCGTCCGGGTTCATGGTGCCGGTGTTGGAGGCGATGCCCTCCTCGGAGCCCGCGCTGGCGGGGGAGGCGAGGCCCTGGCCGCCTCCCTGCGGGGCGAGTCCCAGGCCCAGCTGCTCCGCTACCTCCTGATGGTCGGCGTGGTGCACGTAGTCGAACACGCTCGAGCCCGTCATCTCCACCTGCAACAGCAACGACAAGGTTCTGGGTTCAAATACCGGTAACGGTGCGCATTCTAGCCTGCCGGAGGCGGCAGTACACGGGCGCAAAGGACTCGAAAACGACGGCATCAAAGTGTTGGTTCCCCGGATTGAACGCGGGCGTGACGACAGCGGCGGTGGTAGCGGCGGTGTGGCGGCGGCGGCGGTAGCGGCGGCGGCGGTAGCGACAGCGGTAGCGGCGGTGGACGTGACGAGATAGCCCCGTGCAAAACGTAATATCGCAAGGGGGCGGAGACTTTCTATGCGTACGTGACTGGCCGGAAGTGGCAGCCATTTTGTTTGTGCGCTGCTGTCCGCCCTCCCCCCGCCCCCCGCCCCCCTTTCCCGCGCACTCCCCTTCTCCGCGGCGCTCGTTGCCCGTGTTCGCTTTCTCTCTCTCTCTCTCTCTCTCTCTCTCTCTCTCTCTCTCTCTCTCTCTCTCTCTCTCTCTCTCTCTCTCGCTGTCTGTGTCTCTCTCCCCCTCCAGCGCCAACTCCCTCTCCGGGTCGTACCTCGTGCCCTGCCCTCCCCCTCAATCGCGCTCGCCCGCTATTCCGCTGGGTCTCATATCCTATTTTCACCTCCTAACTGAGCTTCGTGTCTGCAGTACGTATTTCAATTTTAACCGGGATTCGGGTTTCCTGCTTCCCGTAGTCTCATATTCCCCCGCTATTTGCAAAGATGGCCAAGTCCACGTTTGTTCCACAGCGAGGTAACGAGGTGGTTCGGTTCCGTCACTAATCATGTTTGTGCCCATCGGCCACTGCCCCCCCCCCCAAACAACGCCCCTCCGCTTCCTCACGCAACGCAGCACGAGAGACAAAACAAGCAGACAGTAAAAGGGTTAGGGGATGACCCGGATGGGCTACGCTGGCTGCGCTGGCTGTGCGGGCTCATGCCGTCGTCACCTCGGCTGTGATGGCGCGCGTGTTCTGTTGGCGGCTCTGCCCGGCCCCGGGGCCGTGCTCTGCCGTGCCGTGCCGTGCCGTGCCGTGCCGTGCCGTGCCGTGCCGTGCCGTGCCGTGCCGTGCCGTGCCGTGCCGTGCCGTGCCGTGCCGTGCCGTGCCCTGCCGTGCCGTGCCGTGCCATGCCGAGACGATGTCGCGCATACCTGATAACAATGAAGCTACATACGGTATGGGGGACGGCGCGCGCTGTAGCGGCCACCATACGCCACCACGGGCCGGGCCGGGCTTCAAGGCGGCGGGTTGTGCCGGCTACGCGCCGCGAACAGCTCGAGTCTTTTTTTAATCCCGGGATTAAACATTTCCCTCTGCCAGCGTTGTCTTCCAAGAGGCCGGTGTCGGCACGGGAGGGCCGGAAGGACCGTTTTAATTTGGCTGCGACGACGGCGATGAATTACCCTTCGGAATGTCCTGCGAATGTCCTGCGGTGCCCAGGGGCTGCCGGGAGGGAGGGGGTTGTTTTCGGTGCATTTTGTTCCCCTTCACAAGCTGCATGATGCTCCTGCTGATGTTCGTACGTGTGCTTGGGGGAGACCGGCGGGGGCTGCGGGGGCCTCGGCCTGGAGGGTGGGCCGGCAGGCCAGGCTGCCGGGGCCCTGCCTGGGGACCTTGGGGGTGGCGGGGCGTCGGCGCGGCGGGGAGCGGCGGGGCCCCATCGCATTAGGGATGGGCGAGGGAACGCCCGCGCCGCGAACGTGAGGTGAATTCTGGGCGGCGCCCGTCCCCGACCACCCCCCGCCCCGCCCATCGCACCCCCCGCCGAGGCCCCGGCCCCGCGCCCCGGCCCCGCGCTCCCATTGGCTCACGTGCGCCCCCTCCCGCTCCCCTCGCGCTAGGCCCCGCCCCCATCCACCGCTCACTCACTCCCTGCCTCTCCCTCGCTCTCCCGCCAGCTAGCACTTCCCGACTCTCTCCTCGGCGCCGACTATGGGTGTACCACGTGCAGCTGACGCCGACGGTGTGTTCGACTGCGGCCATGTTCCCAGTAGTACTCCTTTCCAAGGGGGTGCCCTCGTCGTAGAGGTCCGGGACCCACCCGGGATCCAACCGGAACCCGATTGCAGCGTCAACGAGTCTTTCCCTCTTCGGTGTCCGGATTGCCCGGCTCGGCCCGGCGATGGGGTGCAACACGGGGCAGACGTCGAGGTCCCCGTCGTGGACTCGGCCAGGGAGCACGTAGCCGTCGTAGTGTTGTGATACACGAGGGGGCAATAGCCGGCTCCAGCGTGGTGGGCGGGGGCCGGGGGTGGCCGGGTGCGGCCGGGGGGTTGCCGGCAGCGTGCGCGGCGCGCGTAGAGAGTGGCGCGTGATGTGCCTGCGCCCCGCTGCGCCCCGCTGCGCCCCGCTTCGCCCTCAACAACGGGGACGTGTCTGCACGGCGTCGACACCCACTCCCTGCTGGCCCGGGTCAGGGGCAGCCCAAGCAGGCCAGGCCGGTCTAGGCGGGCCAGTAGTAGAACCCCGGAACGGAACACTGGCACCGCCACGCCACGCCACGCCACGCCACGCCGGGCCGGGCCGGGGCCCGCCGCGCCACAGGGCGGTCACGTCGGCGGGGGTCACGCGCAAGACGGACCTGCCCGCCCCGCCGCGCCCCCGTCTGGCTACCGCCGGCCGCGGTCGGGTCAGGCGTTCCCGCGGCCCGGACTGAATTTTAAGATAATGACGCCTCACACACGTAGCGGCAGGCCGCCGGGGGCAGGGGGCCGGGGGCAGGGGGCAGGGGGCAGGGGGCCGGGGGTGGGAGGCCGGACACACAGCATCCGCTCAGCCCTTTCCCTTTCGCAGCCCGTTCAACCCCATCGATGTACCCGGCCATTATCCTACCCCCTGAGGTGACGGCGGCGCATGTCGCGGACTGAGCTCAGCTCCTCCTCCTCTCCTTCCCAGCCCCCCTCGTGAACAGCAGCGGCAGTGACCTCCGGCCGGCAGGGGCGGACTGGGCTGTGCGGGCTGTGCGGGCCGGCCACCGCGTCAGCACGTAGCGACAATCTGCTCCCGCCGAAACACTGCGCCGGGCCGGGGGCGGCGGGGGGCGGCGGGGGGCGGCCAGGGGCCGAATCAGGAGAGGAACGCGCCTTTATCAATCGCTCCCTGATACGTGGCGGTGGGGTCGGTGCGGGGGCGGGCGGGGTGGCGGTCACACGCACGTCCAGGCGGGGCTTTAGGGGCTCACTCCACGGGCCGCGATCAGCCAGAAGGGAGTTAATTTCACTCCCGCTCTCCAAACCGCACGAGAATACGAAATCGGAGGCGTGCCGTCCCGTCCAGCGCCAGCCTGCCCCAACGGACCACGCGCAGCCCAGTTCTGGTGTGACCCGCATCATCGGTGCGCCGCGGACAACATCGTCCTGCACGAGTCAAAATGGTGGCAAAACTGAAACTTACCTGCGACAGGCCCAGGTATATTGAGACGGTCTCGGAGATGTACAGAAACCGGCCGTCCGCACCGAGGGAGAATGCGAACCCGTCCAGACTCTGCAAACAAAGGTGCACAAAGCAAGTCAGAAACTTGATCACTTTAAAACTCTCGTGGTGAGATCAATTATGAGCGTTTCGGTGTATGATAATGCACGGCATTCTACATGGGGATTTGTGGTGGCGCGGGGTATCGCGGGCGACCCTTCCGACACGGCTGCTGGGCGGGCTGCCTACCCAAGGACCAGCAGGCGCCGGCCGGCGGCAGCGGTAGCAGCAGCAGCAGCAGCAGCAGCAGCAGCAGCAGCAGCAGCAGCAGCAGCAGCAGCAGCAGCAGCGGCAGCAGCAGGCCCACGGGCCGAAGACCTCAATAAGACGGCTGGCACGTCGGCAGCGGGGCGTAAAGCAAGAATGCTGTGGACGGGAAGAGAGCCGACGGGGGCCGACGGGGGCTGACGGGGGCCGACGGGGGCTGACGGGGGCCGACGGGGGCCTCACGGCCTCGGCGCCGGCGCCAGCAGCGCTAGCGCCGACGGACATGGCCGAGTTACGAGCGGCGCGAGGGTGCGTCCCAGAGGTCGAACGCGAGTTACGAGCTGAGAACGAATCTAGTCGTCTACTTGAACGGTTGCCATCTCGTCCGTGGGCGTCCACGGTCCGTTCTGGTCATCCGTCATTTTATGCACCACGTATCACACGTTTTGCACAGTTGGCTGCACTTTGCAAACGACTGCCGCGCCGGAATACGACACTGACCTGCAGGATGTGGGTTCCCTGGTGCTGCTCGAAGAGGTCCATCGCCATGCCCGCTCTTGACCGCATCGGACCTGCAAACACAAGGAGACACATTCTCATTCAATTTTCACGCGAAACGCAATACTTCTTCGTTTTTCCCTACGAGGGGTGGCCGCCCTGGCCCGTGTGCTCACCGGGCTGCTCGCAGGGCTGCCACCCCCTGTAACACACTGTCCCTACGGCAATAGCCCGCCGCGTCCATTGGCGCCGTTATTGTATTTGCGGTGCGGTTGGCCGGCCCGCCTCCGCAGCCAGGCGGGGCAGGCGGGGCAGGCGGGGCAGGCGGGGCAGGCGGGGCAGGCGGGGGGCAGGCAGCCGGCGGCTCAAGTGGCCGAAACTACGTTTCCCTGCAAGCCGACCCGACCCTTCCGGAAGCTGCAGTGCCGCCATAGAGGATCACACCGGTTCCGGCAGGGCGGACAACAGAGGCGCTGATCCCCTCGGAACCAGCCGCGGATTAGAGACTTTCGCGTCGAACATTGCCAGACCCGAACCCCTCCGCACCGCCTGCACTCGAGGCAGAGACCGTCCCGTCCGAGTCTTTGGAGCGACAACTTTTACCACTTTCTGAGGCCCCGAAACAAAAAACTAAGTTTCCGGCTCCGGCACAAGGGGCACGGCGGGCACGGCGGCGGGGGCTGCTGCAGTCGGGGCCCGATATAAACAACTTGGGGCCGTACACCATGTGGAGCCGGAAGCACGCAGGCCGACTGCCGATCATGGTGCGCTCAAGGACTGCGGCCGTAGTTCCCAATGAAATCAGCCAGCAGCCTCTGCTAGCCTCTGCCCTGCTGTCGGCCCGCCCCGGCCAGGGTGTGGAGGGTGGCAGGGAGAGTACCAGCGGCACCAGGTGTCTCAGACCGCAGCGCCACAGCCGAGCAGCTCCCAGACCAGTTGATACTAGGTGAGGTGACTCCGAGGCAGCCGTGGGGTGGGCCGCCATAAGATGTGTGCGACAGGAAAATAAAGAGAGCCGCCGAATGCCGCTCCCGCCGCGCGCTCCGCAGGGCTCCGCAGGGCTCCGCAGGGCTCCGCAGGGCTCCGCAGGGCTCCGCAGGGCTCCGCAGGGCTCCGCAGGGCTCCGCAAATACACCGGGAAATATGGCGTGTTTTCCGGGGGAGGATTGTAATGGCCCCATAAGGACTCGCATGTCGCGGCGCACCGCCCGGCGCGCCGCTGCCAAGTTATATACCTATGCTAATGCCGGCGGCCTCTTTTAAAAGTGAGCGCGGGAGAGCGGCTTAGAAAGCCGTTCCGCAAAACCTTTATGTGTCTTTGAGAGGGTGCTTGGCTCGGCGCGGCGGGAAGGGGTCCTGCCACTGCATACCGCAGTGCAACTCACTTTCCACCCGATTACCCGCGCCGAATTGCGTGTTTCTGTTTATTACGCTCTCCTGCCAAATTCCAAATAAAGCAAAGATTTTCTATTCGACGAGTTCCCAGAATGATCTGGAGGTATCGCCCTCGGAATCTGCGAAGACTTTTTAATTTCCGAAAGTACAGCCTGACATCACTTCGCGGCGCATAAAAAGTGCGGCCGGGTCACAATCAGTGGGCCGCAGCCCGCAGACCACCCCCCCCCCCCCCCCCCCCCCGCCGTCCTGCCGAGACCACCTCCTCCCCGCGGAATCGAAATATCGCCTTGATGCGTCCACATCGATGAGCATAAATCTATCGCCGTGAAAAATATACGGCCTTGTTGTGACACCTCCGACTGGCCGCAACAAATTCCCCCGCGAAACCGCGAGGGGCGAAATAATCGAAGTTAAAACCTCCGTCCCTTTCGGTCCCTTCCCCTTTCTACTCTCGCCTCCCCTCCGCGCCGGTCGGAATCCCAGTAACACATGTTTCCGCCTGCGATTCAGGTGGGAGTGATACATGCTGTACATCACATATGTTGCTTCTTCTCCCCCCAAAGTGAGAATGTGCAGTCGGTGCGCCGACCCCTTCACAATGCCTCCCTGCGTTGTCCTATAATTTATGGTGTTCATGGGTCTTCCCTGCGTTTCCCCGCCCAACCCTCCGCCGATCTCGGACGGGCAGCGATATGGTATGAGAAATTGCTTTCAGACTGCGGAGGCGCACGGCGCGGAGGGAAGCCGAGGGACCTTGACGGACCAACGGTACCACCAGCCAAGAAGTTAGACTCAATTAGGGGGTCAATGTCAACGATACGACCCTTTCGTTCTTCATTTCGAACAAACCTTTGTCCGGCAACGGCTAACACTCTGCGGACACGCCGGGGTGCTTCTGCGAGGTGACGCGATGACTGTCCACCACCGTCCACCCCTCTCCAGCCAGCTCAGTCTCCGCCACCCCCAGCTGTGGGCCTGTCTAGTGCTGGCCCCGCTGGCTCCTCAGCTTACTTCGGGCCATATTTCACCGCTGACACCAGTAATATTGCTCAATTGGTTGGCTGATATGAGGTGTTATATATACGGTGGTTTTCCTTTTTTCTTCACCCCGTCTCCCTCTCCCTCTCCCTCTCTCTCTCTCTCCCAGATGGCTGGGAGAAAAGGAGGGAGGCAGAGAGAAGAAACAAACACGGGCCAAAGGTATATTGAGAAAATTGTATTACAATTGTGGGTTTTTCGAAATAAAAACCCAATTGAACCAGGTCGAAAAAACAGTCTCGTATTCCAAAATACTGAGAGTCATGCAGAATACCACCACGACTTTGATAAACCATACATATTTCTCGTGTTCATGCTCTTCTTGTCACCAGGAAAAACAGCTTTGTAAACACAGAGCGAGAAACGGAGAGGGTGAGAGAGAATCATAACGTAATTGCTAAATGAATTAATTCTCGACCGGAAATAAAGCGCTCCAAGACTTTGATATATGGATCGGCCGGCGCTTCGCCCGCCGCCTCGCCGCCCCGCCGCCTCGCTGCCTCGCCCCGACACTTGTCCCAGATTAATCTCTGTCGCACCAGCGCCACCGATCATTTTTGAGCAGCACAGGCCTGAAGCAGGGAGAATATTAGCAACATTTTTGCGGCGGGGTTGCCCCGGAGATTGTGAGTTCAGCTGACCTTTCTGCGCCCTCTGTGAGCAGAGAAGTACTTTCCACGGGCCCGTGGGAAACATGTCGCAGTCTGGCCGCAAAATTCCTCTGCCAAGTCTTTACTAATTCCACTAATTTTCCTCCCGCTTGCGTAACGCTGACGCTGGGAAAGCGGCACCCGCAATATGACGGTTCGCATTAACATGGTTCCCGAGCGGGGAAGTCAATAAAAGAGATGATTGGACGTGAGACCGCTGAGAGAGAGGGGAGGGGGAGGGGGGAGGATTGGGGCAGGGGACAGAGAGAGAGAGAGAGAGAGAGAGAGAGAGAGAGAGAGAGAGAGAGAGCAAGGGATGATGTGACGTCTGTCCTTTACTGCTCTAACGATATTAGTGTCTCCGTCATGTCTTTATTATCACGACATACGGCCGCGTACGTGTGTGTGTGTGTGTGTGTGTGTGTGTGTGTGAGAGAGAGAGAGAGAGAGAGAGAGAGAGAGAGAGGCAAGGCTGACAGGGGCCGCTGGGAAGCGCGACATAATTGAGTCATATGCACACATAATGTTGGCACATATATGGATTTCTCCCGGCTGGCCGGGGAGGGAGCAAGAGAGAAGGATGCAGCATAGCCACGCAATGAATGCCAGACAGAGAGGGGGCGGCACGCGTGCGCCAGGCGTGAAACAGCGGCATTTGGTGCCATTCAAGGTCTAATAACAGCGCGGGTCACTGCCTCGGGCTGGCCGCCCCCGGACCGCCTCCGGACCGCCCCCGCACCGCCCCCGCACCGCCTCCGGACCGCCCCCGGACCGCCCCCGCACCGCCCCCTACCGAGGTGACAGCAAGCCCGGCTTTTTCACCTTACCAAGACACGACCGTCGTCGGAGTTACAGAAAATTTCCCATCCTGCAGGGGTATGCACGCTTCGAAAAAGAAGGTGAAACGGACAAAAATTCTTAATCAATATTTGATCACGAAACTCAGTCACTTTCATCGAAATTTCGGCCAGCTATCCCCCAGCTCTGGCTACACTTGAGTGGCCCCGTACAGCCAGACTCGCCGCCAATCATTAGTGGCCACAACGTGCGGGCGGGCGGCGGGAGAGAGGGGGAGCCTTAAATTAACCGAGTTTAGTTTACAATAAGTGCCGTATAATTCCATCTGGAGCCTCACGCAAAACGCAAATTTGATTTACCTTGTCAATGGCCTTGTTGCCGGCGCCGCGCTGCGCCGCGCTGCGCTGCCCCTGGCCGCCCCTGGCGGGGGGTGGCGCGGTGGGGGTGGCCGTGCGGGCCGCGTGCCGCAACACGCCCTCCCTCGCATTCTCACACATATGATTCCCCGCTGATTCACGCTCAAGTTAATCAGACCCGACGCCTTGCTAACTACATCCAACTTGCTCCGAACTTGGTAGGCCGAGCCTAGTTCTCCGGATTTGCGCTGCCTCGGTCACCAGGAACCTCCGCGACGACCCCCCACAAGGTTTTACAGTGCCGGAGCCGTGCGGCCGCCCTGTTCCCCCCACGGGGTCCCGGCGGGGCGGGGCGCTAACTTGGCCGCAATCCGAGCTGTATGCAAAACAAGGTCGCACTCGCCGTCTCCTTTTAATTGGCAGCTAATTGACGAAAAGTTGTCGGCGAAAGAGAGAGGAAAGAGCTGCCGCCTCCTTTTGTCCCTGTCCTCAACCCCAGAGTCTTACGCCTGTGTGTCGTCACCGCGCTCGTCACGCAGAATAGCGCGGAGGGGAGAGAGGGAGAGAGAGGGAGGGAGAGAGAGAGAGAGGGAGAGAGAGGGAGGGAGGGCGGTAGGGAGGGAGGTAGGGAGAGAGGAAGGGAGGGAGGGGACAGCGGCTGGGGGAGGCGAGAGGCGCGGAGTGGTGCGAACAACCCCGGATGATTTCATTTGAATAATGTCAATATTTTGAGGAGGGCGCATTAAACGCGCATAACATGGCCCCAGGCCATGTCGCTGGCGGGGCGCCTCCGCAGAGTGAGAGCGACAGAGAAAGACGTAATATGTAGAAAAATCTAATGAAGCATTGAAGCGCGCCCGGCAAGTGCATAGAAATGCGTGCACTAAATTGGGCCGAATTCAACAGGACTTTTCAAAATGTGGAGAAAATGAAATTGTGGGCAGAGAGTGCGGGGCTGCTGGTGTCCCGTCCCGTTCCCATTGCGGAGAAGTGTCCTTTGTTTCGAGTGCGCAGTTGGAGCGGACCCAAGCGTATTCCACGCACGGCGCGGCCCCGGCGGTACAGGAGGCTCAGGCACCTAGGTCACCGCACATAAATATGCGGCATTGCGGGATAAAAGTGTATTCACAATTTTTACGTGCCGCCTTCCCGGCCCGCGGCCTCACAGTCCGCGTGAGCACGGACTCTGAACGCCGAGCATGGTCAGGTGAAAGCAGCCGCCATATCGTCAACAGTAGTTGCCAGCGTATTGTTACGAACACCAGGCGGGGATTTGAGGGGGGGGGGGGGGCGGACTCCCAATTTCCCCCTCCCCCCGGAAATGTAGGCAACCGGCACAAAGTTTTCGCCTGTAAGTAGGCAAAAAGCGGAACATTGCCCCCCCCCCCTGAAGCCTCTCCTCTACTGACGAATACCAGCAAATACGCCAAGTTCTCTCTCACTGTCTCTGCTCACAAAGGAGGCGATGAGAATCAATATTATTGGCTGCAGCCGGGGGATCCTAAGCAGCCGGCCTCAGCCTCCGGGCCTCCGGGCCTCAGCCGGGCAGGGCGCGGACGTGGGTCAACAGATCGTAGCAGGTGGTCAGTATAAGTCGGCCGCGCCCTCAAGCCCTCACGGCCCGGAGGCCGGCCTCTGGGCGGGGTGCAGTGACCACCACACCACTGAAGACGGCAAGCCCAGCCAAGCCCAGCCCTGCGCGGCCCAGTACAGCCCTCCGGGTCTCCGGGGTCAGCCGGACGCTGCCCCGGCCGAACTGGCCGCCTGAGGTCGCCTGTGGCGATGGGGGCGATTGCCCGTAATTCCCGTGGACGGCGTCGCGCCGGTCACGGTCCGGGGTCGCCGGGGGCCGCCGGGCAGGGTGCCGTCTCCGGGGTCCACCGGGATGCCAAAGCAAAAAGTCCTAGGTGACATTGGTGGACATCGCTTTGATCCGGACCCCACGGCGGCCGGGGCCGGATCAACTTCCGGGACAATGATCACGGCAGGGCCAGCAGGGCGCGGCAAGCCCAATCAGCGCGGCGGCGGATGTCCGGCTGGCGGGCAGCGGGCAGCGGGCAGCGGGGCAGCGGGGCAGCGGGCAGCGGGCAGCGGGCAGCGGGGCAGCGGGCAGCGGGCAGCGGGCAGCGGGCAGCGGGCAGCGGGCAGCGGGCAGCGGGCAGCGGGGCAGCGGAGCAGCGGGCAGCGGGCAGCGGGCTCGGGGGTAGGAGGCCGGAGGCCGGCCGTGTCCGGCCTTGGTCGCTGGTCAGCCCCGCATTTCCACCCCCACTTTTTAACTCCCATGAATGAGATTTGGCGTGAGTGTCGGCGAGGGCCTGAGCTGCCGCTGCTGCCGCTGCTGCCGCTGCTGCCGCTGCTGCCGCTGCTGCCGCTGCTGCCGCTGCTGCCGCTGCTGCCGCTGCTGCCGCTGCTGCCGCTGCTGCCGCTGCTGCCGCTGCTGCCCTCGGCGGCGCGCTAACTTGCCGACGCGGCGCTGGGCGTTAATCCGATAACTGGCCGGCCTCCGCCTCCCCCGGCCGGACTCCTGCCCCCGGTCGCCTCCGGTCGCCTCGAGGATGCTTAAGGGGTTGGGGTCCTGATTACGGTGAGTCATCCGACCTGCAGCGGCTCGAGGAGCGGCCTAAGCCGGCGGCAGGCCGGATAGACTGACCCGGAGGCCGGGGGGCGCGTTCCGCCCGGAGGTCCGCGGGCCGCAGGGGCAGCCGCGCAGAAAACTGACCGCCAAAGTGACCGCAGTGGCTGGGGCTGGCACCCTGATGGATCTGGGGAGGCCCGGGGCGGGGCGGGGCGGGGAGGCGGGGGAGCCGCGGCCCACCGCAGAAATATGTTAAGCGAAAAGAGGAAAGAAAATAAGAGAAAGGGGCCCGGTATAGCGCGCCACGCCCGCACCCCTCTCCGTGGTGCCAGTGGTGCCAGCGGTGCCAGTCGGACTGTCACTTTGCACTGCTACCTGAGTCCTCTCCGCTATTAGATTAGTCCCCAATCGGGCGTCGGCGGCCCCAATCCGGCTGAGAGGACAACGCCGGCGTGACAGTGATGACCGGGCTCCCCTGCGCCCCCGGCCCAGGCGGCCCGACCCCGCGGAGGAGCCTTGGCGCGCAACCCTTGGGCTGCGCCGCTGCGCCGCTGCGCCCTGCCCCGTGTGAGCGGTGGGGGCGCCGAGGACAGAGCACCATAACTCCAGTGCGGGGCGGCCTATGCGCTTCCAAGGCCGGAACTCTTGCAGGAAATAATAATTGAAACTTTTGCGGCGCGCGCTGTGGGCGCTGCTTGGCCCGTTTGTTTCCAGAGTTGCCACGGCAGTTTGCGGGCGCCCGGTCCGCGGGGTGGCCGCGCGAGCCATAAGTCAAAGAGTGAACACCGTTATCTAATGAGCTATCTCTATCTCTAGTCATTTAGCTCGCCTAATTGGTGGCGTCGCCTAGGAAAATAGGTCCTGCGTATCTCCATATCTTTATGGCCGGCAACCCCACCGCCTCGCCGAGGGCGGCCAGAGGCTGCCAGCGGCACACAACAAGTGGAGCGCCGCACTTCCCCTCGACCGGTTCGGGGGTCCGGCTGCGTGCGAAGGTGGAGCCGATCTGGGAATCCCTAAAGTCTCCCGGCTAATTCTATGCAAACGCTTTGGTTTCGGACACAAACTACGATTCGGTCGGAAGGTGTTATTGTAGCGTCGCACTCACCCTTGGCATTCTTGAGCGGCGGGTTATCTCTCGTCCACGGCGGGTCGCCGTGCCCAGAGAAATCCCTAAGTTTGAGGTACGAGATGGTGAGCCTGATGATGGAGGCCTTGTCCAGCTGCGTGGTGATGGCGCCCGGCAGCGGCAGCATCTTGGCCAGCTCGTAGAACTCCGTGTTCTCCTTGTTGCGCCGCGACCGTGCCGCATCTCGGGATTTCTCCTTGCGCAGTTCGAGGATGCTGCAAGCAGAAAGGGGATCCTGTTAAAACGAGAGCAGTAAAAATAGAGAGGGGTTCCTGTTAAACAAGAAGTGCATCAAGTATTGAGGGGATCCTGTTAAACAAGTGCGGCAAGCATAGAGTCCTGTTAAACAAGTGCAGGAAGCACAGAGGGGGTCCTGTTAAACAAGTGCGGCAAGCATAGAGGGGATCCTGTTAAACAAGCGCAACCCGCTTCCCCCGCTGCCCCAGCACCCCGGAGCCCCGCTGCGGGACACACATCCAGACAAATCGCCGCGGCACCGCCAAATACGGCGGCCGGGAGGAAGAGCCGCCTCCTCGGACCCCGCGGCTACGGAGCCATTTGTCAACCGGAGATGCAGATGTCCGTCTGAGGGACAGCGGCGCTCCGTGGGTCCCCCTGTGAGTCCCCCTGTGCGACCCCCTGTGAGTCCCCCTGTGAGTCCCCCTGTGCGACCCCCTGTGAGTCCCCCTGTGAGTCCCCCTGTGAGTCCCCCTGTGGGACTCCCTATGGGACCCCCTACGGGGCCCCCGACGGCGGGGCCAGCCGAGCACTAGCGCATCATTCCGGGCACGGCCGCACAGCCTGGTCGCTTCCTCCAGACGCCGCCTAAAAACCGGACAGCATGTCAGTCACCGCGTCATCAGTCATCGTCGCCGGGCACATGATCGTCGTCATCACGGCCAATCGTCGTTGCCGCGGCCCCCATCAGTCACTGCAGCGCCAGGCTGCGCTGGGCTGCGCCAGGCAAAACCTTTACTCGGCCCGGCCAGCCTCCTCCCCTCCCACGGCCGCCGCTTCCGCCTATGCAGGTCCCCGCGGGCGTATAAAAGTGAAAAAGTGGCAAAACGGGAGGGTCAGAGAGAGAAGGGCGGCGGCGGTGGCGGCCAGGGACGGCCCGCTCTGTTCCTACCGCGCGATGATTGCGAAGCATCTCGCGAGGCAGCCCCTGGCAGCCCCAGGCAGCCCCCGGCCCCCGTGTCAATGGTGGGGTGCCTTTGACCCGCTAACTTTAGTTGCGTTTGGTCTGCAGGCCGCTTTCTTTCTCGCAGGACTTCAAAAAGGACTGGCAGGGAGAGGAAAACATTTTACTTCAATACTCGGCTTTGTAACTCCTGACGTGCTGCGAAATACAGGAAAGTAAATCCGCACTACAAACTGAGAAAGTAATGTCATATTTATAAAAACCGATTCTCCCGATTATTTTTTTGAAAACAATGTCAGGTGTGAACATGAGAGGTGTGAAGAACTGTCCAGCGAAAATACTGTCGTGACGAAAAACGCGGGTCCTGGCCAGGCCAGGCCAGGCCGGGTGGGGTGGGGCAGGACTGGGACTACGCCGCACGCGCCCACTCTCCGCTGAATCGGCCGCCTGGGAGAGGTGGCCGGCGCACTCTGGCGGCGGCCGATGGCCGCTAGAATGGCCCTCCCGCCCCCGCGCCGCCCCCGCGCCGCCCCTGCCGCCAGGACCGGGCCGGTGCGAGGCGCTGACAACGCTCTCCCGTCAAAGGTAATAAGACTGTTTTACTGGCGCCTTCCATTACCCGGCGGCCAGCGGCGGCCACTGACCGGCAGCCCTGGATGGATATCGTGCGTGCCGTCGGGGCGGCGGGACGGGACATCGGCTCCTGTCCACTCCTGGGGGCCCTCGGGGCTCCGGCCACCGGAGACGCGAATAGGAGGAAACGTCCCAGAAATATATGGAGCCAGTCGGAACGGAGACGGACGAGAGAGGCCGCGGGAGAGGGCCGCAAGACACGGGAGTCGAGCGGGCTGCCTATCGGGGGCTGGTAAGGCGCCGGGGGCCGCGCCCGCTGCCCGCCGAGCTGAGCTGAGCTAGCCAACACCTCACAGTTCGGCCGCATCACATCAATTATCGCAACTTTTCGCTGGACAAAACCTTTCGTGGATGTCCAGCAGCGCTCCTCTGGCAACAGCCTGTCAGCAGGCCCAGCACGGAGCCAACGGAGCCCCGGCCAGCAGGTGCCCCTGGCGGCCCAAACAAAGCGACGCCCGCTTCATCAACGACTTGAGATTTTTCTCCACAAGCTGACGCAGGCCTGCCTTGTCTCGCTGCCGCCGCTCGTGTCCGAGCCGCGGCTGTTCGAACGGATAACACTGCTACTGCTGCCCACCCTCCCAACAGAACGATATGCTTCGTGGACACGGGGAATGCACCCTGCCAACTTTCTCTCCCCCCCCCCACCCCCTCTCTTTCTCTTGCCCTCCCACTTCATCTTGCCCCCTCCTCTCTTTTCCTCTTTTACAGCTGATCAAACAACCTGAGCCGTGAAATCGAATGGCGCCAATCGTAGAATTTAGAGCGGCCGCGCGCACTTTTTGAACTCCACCCCCGCCCAGCCCCTCACACCTTCACCGCCCTTCTCCCTCCCCTCCCCCCCCCCTCTCTCTCCCTCTCGCTGAGAGTGCGAATAAGCAGCAGAGAGTTGGCAGCGCGGCCCAAACAGACCGGAAATGAAACTACGACCGGGAACAAAACAGAGCACATAAATCGTTACACCCCACTTTGACGGTTTGGGGAGCGAGGCTGTGCAGCTCTGCAGCGGGCGGCGCGGTGCCGCACGGCCTTGGGGTTGTAATGACGGCCCGGCACCTCCCCCTGCAGTCTGCAGCTAGCAGGCCACGGAGGCGCAACAGCAGTGCAGCCGAGCCCAGCCCCAGCCCGGCCCAGCCCGGCTAGCGCACTGCAGTGACACGTCATACCGTTTGATACGTACCCACCGGCGGCCTCGGCTCCTGCAGTCGGTGCCGCAGTGCCTATTAGCCCCGTCTGCATGCAGCCCCCACCCCCACCCCCACCCCCACCCTCAGCCCACCCCACCCCTCACGACGCCCGCTCCTTTCTGTTATTTCCTTACTGGACTCTTGGAATCGGCGGCGGCTATGAGCGATCCTCCAGGGACCTCTAAGGGCGCTGCAGGCTGCCGAGGGCCGGCTGAGGGCTGTCCTTGCCGAGGTCCGAGCGGCCCTTCATCAAGTGCGTCCCTCCGGCCCTCCGGCCCTCCGGCCCCTCCCTCCCCGCGGGGCTGCCGCCTGCTGCCGCCGCACACAGCCCGGACTGGCACCGGAGCTGCGTGGGTCTGGCGGCCCCGTCGATCCCCGTTCGGACGGCGCACACGCGCCCTGCGGTGTTTGCGTGGCAGCACTAATCGAATCGCACAATCACTAAAACATACGAAATCGTAAAGTGTTTCTGGAGGGCGGAGCCCGACGGCGCCCGGGCCGAGCCGAGATGGCATCGAGCCGACCCGCAGTCCGGCGGAAGAGATTCGCGGGGAGACTCGGCGGCCAGGGCTCAGGAGCTAGGCCCAGGCGCCAGGGCCCTGGCTGCACACCGCGGGGAGACTCGGCGGCCAGGGCTCAGGAGCTAGGCCCAGGCGCCAGGGCCCTGGCTGCACACCGCGGGGAGACTCGGCGGCCAGGGCTCAGGAGCTAGGCCCAGGCGCCAGGGCCCTGGCTGCACACCGCAGGAAGCCCATACAGCCCTCAAGGCCCCAACTTCTAATCAGAGGCCGGCGTGCTGTGAGAGCGCCCCTAGGCCTGCGCAAACAAAAATACCCCCCGCCGACCGCCTATTTCCAGGCAGCCAAGTGCTAAATTCACGTCTGGAAACAGTGGCAGAGAGAGAGAGAGAGAGAGAGAGAGAGAGAGAGAGAGAGAGAGAGAGAGAGAGAGAGAGAGAGAGAGAGAGAGAGAGAGAGAGAGAGAGAGACGAACGCCGCCCCAGCCCAGCGCAGCGCAGCCGTCCACGGATAACCTAATCGTCGCTCCCTACCCAATCAATGCCCCTTCACCGTGCCTCGGAGGCACTTTTCGACGGGGTTCTCTTGGGCGTGGGGAGGGGGGGGGGGGTAGAGCAGTGCGGTCAGCGCAAGGCAAAGAAAAATACGAGAGAGGAAGAAATCGGCCGGGTAGAACTATGCGGAGCCGCCTGGTCTAAGGCAATCGCCGCGATATAGGAAACGATATTTCGGCCGCGCGCGACAACAGTGCCCACATTTATGTAAGTATACACGGGACGCTAATCAGCGCACAAATACGGCTGATGAAGCCGCGGGGTGGTCCCGCGGGGCGGGGGGCGGGGCGGGGGGCGGGGCGGGGGGAGCTCACACCATTGATTTCTCTGGTGGCCTTCGCTGCAATCAAGTGATTCTCTTGGACAGCACTCCTTCCCGGCCGAGTCCCCAGAGTCGTCTCGCGGAGTCCAGTGCAGCCCGCGGTGCATGTGCAGCCCGAGGTGCATGTGCACTGTGCAGTGCAGCCCGCGGTGCATGTGCACTGTGCAGTGCAGCCCGCGGTGCATGTGCACTGTGCAGTGCAGCCCGAGGTGCATGTGCACTGTGCAGTGCAGCCCGCGGTGCATGTGCAGCCCGCGGTGCATGTGCACTGTGCAGTGCAGCCCGCGGTGCATGTGCACTGTGCAGTGCAGCCCGCGGTGCATGTGCACTGTGCAGTGCAGCCCGAGCTGCATGTGCAGCCCGAGGTGCATGTGCACTGTGCAGTGCAGCCCGCGGTGCATGTGCAGCCTGAGCGTCGCAGTTCGCCCCGCGCACTTGCAACCAACACTCGCTCCAATTCATTTCGACAAAATTTCTGTTTTGGTGTGCTGCTGACTAGCAAGACATGCAATGCGGTACTCCTGGCTACACCAATTTAATTAATTAATTTTATTACATTAACAGCGCTAGTCAACTCTTTAATGCTACGTACTACCTATTTTCTAGCTGAACTTTTGTACACCTCTATACACGCTTCATGAAAATTAGTGGCTCAAGCAGCTATTGACTTTAGACCCGCTAATCCCAACTCGAAATGTGTTTCAAATTGTTTTATGAAAGATTCTGAAACGGTCGAGCTCTTGGCTACGTCGTGACGACTGCTAGCAAAGCTTGGCTAGTGGTCGTCACGACGCAGGCACGACGCAACGCCTCCGTAGTGAGGTGCCAAGGCAGCGCCGTGCTGGGACGGTACCCGGTACTCGTACTCTGCGAGAAGTGCAACCAAGTCCCACAAAATCCCCGTTTTATGTCATTGGCCAAACATAAAGTATTCATCTGAAAAGGTGTTTCACGTAAGCTTCGGCGCGGCAGCGCCCACAAAGGTTGGGTGTGTCTGGGACGGCGTCATGCCAGCAGAAAGCATGCGGCAGCCCTGGCTCAGAGGTGTCAATCCGGCCGATTGAGTTACCGCCCTCATGTGTGCCCCTCTTTCTGTCTCTCTCTGCCCCGCTCCCTCCTGCCAGTCGCTCTCTCTTCGTCACTCACTTTTGCCTTCCCTTTGGCGCCGGCAAGCACCACGAACAGAAAACTCGCTTTGCGCAGGGCGTAACTTTCAGCGCAGCTCCGGGCCTGAACGCCAGTTCCGACGCAACGGCCACCACAAGACGACACACTACCCCCGAAAAAAAAGGGAAAACAAAATAAGCCGGCTTCCCTTATGTTTGAAAAATAGAATTTGGGTCGAAAAAAAAAATTGCTTGTTGTACTTGAGAAGAAACTCCGCCTCCAAACACACCAAATTTGGAATAAAATTCAGAATCAGCACGGCCAAAAAGGTTGCACATGGAGCTGCTCACCCTGGAGTGGCGCGGAGGGGGTGTACTTGATGCGGACTGGCGCCTTCCCATGTGTAATTCAGCTCGAGTGTCCCTCCTCTCTCCGCGAACTCTCCAGGGGGCGCGGACAGTAAGCCGAACGCACCATAGGAAAGCTTTACGGTCAGTTACGCCCTGCGAGGAGAGCGCCCTTCGAATGTCCTCCCTGACTTTGGTGAGGTTAGATCCAGATAGACAACGTCAGAGCACAACTCGCAGGCGGGGAAATACACTAAACGAAAGCCTACAAATAATTTCTTTGCATTGCGAAGAAAAAGCTACACATTTCGTTTCCAAATTGCATAGAAAATACTAGTTTGAAACATCGTTTGAAAAATAGTTTTCGATAGTGTAGCGTGTAACCAATGAAGTACACACCAACATTCTGGGGGATGTGGTTTTCCGACGTGCAGTTGCCCCTTCGCACAATATGAGAAATCGCTCAGACCGCAACCGCGACTCGCGGCGCATCCGTTGGGCCTCGGCTCCATGCGCACCCGCCCACTGGAGCCCGCTGGAGCCGCGGCCAGAGTGGCACACTAAAGGACGTCCCCCGGGACCGCGGGGAGCTTGGCGAGGAGCGCGGCGGACCCGGGGGAGACGGCGGGGAGGGAGGGCTGTCTGCGCCACCTCTAACCTCTCCGTCCTGACCCTGCAGCTGCAGCATCTCACTTGTGCGCTGGGCAGGGCGCGGCGGGCAGGGCGGCCACTGCCCACGGCCTGGCCATGGCCCGCCCGCCTGCCCCCTCCCTGCGGCCAGGCGCCCGCTGGCCCGGAAGCGAGCCTCTGATGGCCGCGCCTTGTGTCGCCACCGGAAGTGGCTCCTGATTGGCCGGCCGGACCGGAAGCCCTGCACACCGTACGGCGACGCCAGGCCACTGCACAGGCCGCCGCCATCATATGGTTAGTTCAGCCAGCTCCAAACGACAGGCCACACGCGCCCCGTTATGTTACTGATTAGTGACGATCAACATGCAAGAATGGTTATCCGCACTACCAACTGGTTAACACACACACACACAAACACAACTGCCAATACGGGGGGTGTTTAGGCCGCCGGTTGGTTCCACTTACCCGTGGCCGTCTATACTGCGATCAAACGAGGGGTTCCTTTAAAAAGAAAAGAGAAATTATTTTACACTTTACTCGGGGTCAAATGATAATTTGAAAAGACATGTCAAGGTTCAATAATAGTGCTGGAATTTTCGGAAAAACTAAATCTATTGACGGCTGGAAACACTAAGGCCTGTGAGTTTTTGACTGTGAGGAAGAAATGGAGAGGAAAATATAGGTGTCGATATTGTTCAAAGGACAGTTTTCTGTTATCATCTATCGCTCAGAGAGTCCGCTCCCAAACATGCCTTCTCAAAAGCCGCATACATTGGGGCAACTCCCCGGTTAACCAAAATATAGCAATTCTAGGCTTCACACCCGCACATAAATCTGAACGAATTATGGCCCGGGCACTAATCTTTCTGGGGAAACAGAAGAAGGGGTGAGATACCAAAGGCGAGAGATGACCGACGACGAGAGAGAGAGAGAGAGAGAGAGAGAGAGAGAGAGAGAGAGAGAGAGAGAGAGAGAGAGAGAGAGAGAGAGAGAGAGAGAGAGAGAGAGAGAGAGGGGGTGGGGCGGCGCAGTTAGGCGCTGCCTGGGGACACAATGGTCACACGAGAAGTGTGAACACAAAAAGGATGAGACAGACTCTCGAATTCCGCGAATATCAAAGCAGCGGGGTGGTGGCGGTCCGGACGCCAGGGTGCTAAGCAGGGGAAAGTGAGCTGCCGAGTGGAGCGGAGCCAAGAGCGGAGCGTGCCCGCCAGTCCATCAGGGGCTGTCAACAGATAATGCAGCCAACAGCTGATCAGGCCGACGATATGCCCGGCCCCAGCCCCGGCCCAGCCCCAGCCCCGGCCGCCCCGCCCCCCACCTACCTGTAGGATCACTCCGATGACTCTATATAAAGTCGTAAAAATTACCCGGCTGCACAACATTCCTATTGTGTTGTGACCGATTCACACGGCGGTCTGGCCCGGTAGCCCCAAAGCCATAAAGACTCTTGCCGGAATCGGCCGGCAACTGCAGCGCGAATTCGGTTTGATTTGTGTGGACCAGGACCAAGACTATGGTCCGGTTATTTCTTGAGATAGCAATAATTGTTTTGGGCGCGCTGGCTACTCCTCGGGTAGACACGGGAAGCGCGACAGCGTCCTCGGACTCAGACTCAAAGCCGTCGGCCTCCCCCAGCACTGGTCAGTGAAAACGTCAGCAGGTTCCGTCCGTTTGACCCGACCCCATCAGAGCCCGTCGGGGCCGACTCCCGGCACAGCTCCTTGGGGACGCCAGGACACCGTCCGGACTCAGCCCAACCTGCAGGGCCCCACGTTCTATGGAAACCGACGCCACTCATGTCAAGATTTCGCTTTGAAGTCTAAATTTGAAGCAGTTCACATTAACAAAATATTTGTTGGTGCAGCCAAAGACCGGTATCGGTCACTTTTGTCCAGGGTCTTGGAATGAGGTCTCACAGGAGGCAGCACTTGGTCTTGGAGCGCTGAACGACACAGAGTCGTAAAAGCAGAGACCGTGCGATCGGCATCACTGCCAAAAACGAAGAGCGGAAATAAACCAAGCATTCACTAGCCAAGCAGAAACAAGTGCTGGACTGAATCAAATTTGAATTCCAGTGTCCAAAATACTGAGAAGACTTTCAACTTCCAGTCCCACGACTCTCGGATCACCTTCTGATTCGGAAGCAAACCGCAGCTCGTCCTGTGCCACCATTCACCCCCCCCCCCCCCTTAACCCTCCAAATATACTCCTCAGATTTGGGGAAGAGCATTTACCTTTCACCTCAAACGCCACTAAAAGCCATCCGACAGAATTACGGGGGCCATGAGAAAGTAGATCGGACACATCAGCAGCCATAAAACGCGGCTGCCTGACGATACTGCACCGCGTCAACACCTGGCGGGGGGCGGCGAGGGGTGGCGGGGGGCAGCGGGGAGCGGTGGGGGGCGGCGGGGGCCATTACATGGGAGACAAACGGGCGGGCGGCGCCCATGGCGAGGCGAAGCTCACCCCGAGCACCTTTGTGTGTGAATACAAAGAAAGAAAGGCAATAAAAGCTGTTCGCCGCGATACGGATCGCGGTGACCACGGCCGGGGCCTCCGGTGCCTCGGCCAGGCAGCAGGGCCGGCAGGGCGTGCCGTGCGCCGCACCAGATGCGCCCTCGCGATACGGCGCTGTAAACGTCAGCCCGCCGTTACGTCCTAATAAGGTCCGCGCCCTGGGATGATGCGATGCACCAGACGACGGCGCGTTATCAATCTGATATGACAACCAGATTAAAATGGCGGCGGGAATTTGCGGAGGAGCCGGAGTATGAAACCGGAGCCGGTAACGGCCGGGCGCTGCCGCCGCCAAATTGTCACCTTTTATATTACTCGCGCTATCGGGATCGCATCAGTGCCTTAGGTCAGGCCAGCGTGCCAACACTCGGCCTTCGTCAACGTGCCACCATGTCTGGTCCTGGGCGCTTGGAAAAGGTGCTCGACACAGACCACTGTCGCTGGTGACCGGCAAGTCACAAGTACTGCTGCATCAGTATGCCACCTGCGGCCCCCTGCGGCCCCCCTGCGGCCCCCTGCGGCCCCCTGCGGCCCCTCCGCTACCTGCTGCTTGATATTCCTAGACAATCCACAAGTCGCCGGCCGGAAGCGATCCCTATCAGAAGGCATCCGCACGGCGGCAATACGTCCCCATCCGGGCGGGCACCGGCGGGCACACACATGGCCGCCTCGCATCATTTTCGGAGCGCACGAGAGAGAGACGTTTCAGGACGTCCACATCTCCTCTACTGTCGGAATAAGTCCAGCAGCGTGTGCAGTGTGACATATTCCGGGCACGGCGCGCGCACGACAGCCGCACGACGAAAGCTAAGCTGCATGTTGATGATGCTGCTGTACACCTTGCATACAGACAAGTGAATGCACTTGTGGGTGATTTCCAGGGAGATAATCCCCTTGCTGACGTTGGGAAAGGGCGATAGGAGAGGGTGCGTGCCACGCCGACAGGAGCACAGAAGCTACCGAAACTGACGATGTGAGAGAAAAGATGACCCCAGTACAATGACAACAATAATGTACAAGAGCCACAGCTTTGGGTGTCGCACGAGCCCGGTCCGATCTGCTGCTGACGAGAATGAGTTGGTGACAACAATTCTACAGTGATATCATTCACGCAGAGGTGCGAACGTGCACAAATCAAGGTAAGCAGGTGCAAGAGATCGACAATTACAGTCCAAAATGCCCAGTTTGCCTTACAAAAATGTAATTTTTTCATTTTAAGCCTCTTTTTTTTTCAGGCATACACCTTTATTTGGATTTCTCTGGGACAAAGTAATTTTTACAGATATACGACGTCCGCGAAAGAACGTAGGCAACTGCCCAAATCGTTCGACAAAATGGGACTTTGACAAACTATATGGTAGGTGCAATACAAAAGAAGTTCCTCATGGATTTAAGTTATAGCTCTGTGCCATGACAGCCGAGTGACATCTTACCCTGCCAACTCAAGTGTTTGTCGATCAACGTTGCCTAGCGCCTCTGTCACTTGAAAAAGTCTGAAACAGAAGCTATTTGCAGTTTGACACACTGTCAGGTGTTTAATTGTGGCCTTAGGACGCAACCGAACGTTTGACAGAGAGTCAGACGCTAGAAAACGTCTGTCACAAACTTGCGTTACCAGAGCACAAATAGCAGACGTCAGGACACTATGACAGTCATTCCAGGTTCCCGACGAGGGATCCCCACAGGTACTACAGGCCTTACAAACTAGTAAGAAAGCAAAGTCACATGCCCTGGCTCGAAGAGAGGACTCTGTTTGTGCGGCGCATGCGGCGCGAGCGGCGCGCAGTCCGGCGGCGGTACGAACCAGGAGTGCGAGAAGGCGCTCGGGTTGAGGTTGTTGAGGCTGTTGAGGTTGTTGAGGTTGTTGAGGCCGTTGAGGTTGAGTGCCGGCCCCGGCTGGTGGGGGCCGTGCAGCTGGTGGTGCCTCTGGAACGAGGACGTGACGGCAAAGTCCATGGGCATGGCCTGGTAGGGCAACATGGTGGTAGGGTCACGGGAGCACGATTGTCAGCATGACGGGGTCCTCGTCGGCGCGGAGGTCACAGCTGTCATCTCGTCCTCGCACTTGTCACAACACCACACGACGCGACGGCACTCATGGTCCACGGCAGGTGTCGACGGGGACGTCCCGGGACGCTGAACCGGCAGAGCACACCGGAGGCTCACCGGAGCCACACGCAACACGCCCCTCTCCTCTCCCAACAACGCGCTCAGGATGAATGAGGCGGGTGCTGCCGGAGCCGGAGGGGGCGGCGGGAGCGGGGGCGGGGGCGGGGGCGGGGGCGGGGTGCGGGCGAGCCCCTCCTCCGCCGCGCTCGCCGGCCGCCCATTGGCTGCAGCCGCCGCCCGTCCCGCGCCGCCAGCCCCGCACCGCACACCCCGCGCCCGCAGCGCCCGGCCCGGACTGTGTGTCAAGTGCACAGTGTTTGTGTTGTGTCACGTTCTGTGCACTACCAGCGATGTCACACTGCACCACGAGGCCCGCAGTGACAAGAAACCTTGCAGCTGTGGAAAATCTGATAGTGATCGAACATAAAATCAATCCGAGGACAAAAACAATTGTCACAATTAGGGAGGGCCTCGGGGCGGCGGGGTCAGTGCGGGTCGTCCGTCTGCCCAACTTGAAATGGCCAAAAAGGGCCTTCCTAACTTATTCCATGCCTCTCAATGAGCGCCGCTGCGCCGCCGGACTATGCCTTGTCTTGAGCCCCTTTATCTGACCCCGCCCGGACTCGAACCGCCGGCCGATCCGGGGGGCCGCTGTCCTCGCTGTTCATTTGCACCGCCGGGATTACTGCAAGGACAGCGCGGAGCGGGGGCGGCCGGGGACGGCTGGGGGCGGCTGGGGGCGGCTGGGGGCGGCTGGGAGCGGCTGGGAGCGGCTGGGAGCGGCTGGGAGCGGCTGGGAGCGGCTGGGAGCGGCTGGGAGCGGCTGAGGGCGGCCGGGGGCAGCCAGGGGCGGCTGGGAGCGGCCGGGGGCGGCCGGGGGCGGCCGGGGGCGGCTGGGGGCGGCTGGGGGCGGCCGGGGGCGGCTGGGGGCGGCTGGGGGCGGCCGGGGGCGGCTGGGGGCGGCTGGGAGCGGTCGGGGTCGCCAGGACTGGTTCCCTGCATTCGAAACATTGAACCCGTGGCGCTCCCTAGGGGGCAGCTCCAACCGTGGCCAACGCAATTCAAAAGTATAAACGGTGTAAATCGCCACAATCTGTAATGGCCCCCTCAAAACATACGTAACAGCTCTCATCGAGGTCATTATAAGCCTCGCATGGGCTTTTACTAGCCTCGTACAGAGTGGCCCCCGCGGGTCATTAAAGCCATCGGTTCACACGACAAAAGTCAATCAGGCGGCCGTCACCAGCCCCGCCCCCCTGACCTGCGCCCTGCGCGTGGCCGGCCGCAGGGCCGCAGGCGTCAACTTCACGCATGACCTCACGCGAAAGCGAGGGGAAGCGAAAGTCGGCTGCCGTGTAGTGGCCTCATGAGGGAGCCAGAGGGACCCGCAGGGACCCGCAGGACCCACGGGGCACCCCAGGCACTGCTGCAGTCGCATGCACAGCCCCCGCGGCAATGGTAATTAAATAAGGGTGCTATTTGGCATCACTTTGACGAGATTTTTCAACACCCTCCTGGAATGATTTTTTGAAATCGATTTTTGAGCGATGCCCGTTTTATGTTTTCGTTTTATTCGCGAAACGCTTTCAAACTTATTTTTGCCAACGTCCCCCCAAAAATAAGCACACGGCAGACGCCCTATCTGAGGGACCCCCACTGAGTCCCGGCCCCATCGGCGCAAGGCCGTTGATCCTGATGGATTGTCACGAATTTTAGGGAATCTGACTTTTATGGTCACGTTTGGTGATTTGTAGAAAAGCGTCACGATGGGGCCCTCTTGTAAGTCACGCCCGCGGGCCATCACGAGGGCTAATCCAGAAGGGGTGGGGGACAGCCAATAACCGCGATGCGCCACTTTTAAAAATCATCTTTTTATTTGAGAAATATCTGCTCTCCGTCATGTTCCGACTTTCCGTTCATCCCAGGCAGCCAAGCCATAGTCAAGGAAGTCGAGGGACTTAAGTGTGAGGGGTGGGGTCGGAGCGGCGGCCGGCCTGGGCCTGGCCTGACACGGACAAGGTCCAGCCGGGTCCGCCCCGCTCAGCGACACAATTCATCTTCATCTATTGACTGATCCCACGCCCGGGGAGAAAAATAGCAGACGTATTGAGAGAGAGGAGCATGTCGCCGAAATTTGCAAAAGGCAATGACTTTGGTGGGGGTGAGCAGGGCAGGCCGCAGGGCAGGCCGCAGGCCCTGGGGGTGTGGTGCGCTGCGCAGGACCAGGGGTGGCCTGGGGCTGTGCCGCTGGCCAGACGGGGAGAAAAAAAGACAGAACGTATCGGCGTATCACTGATCGATAACGTAAAAACATATTTCCCTTATTTGAAAGGCAGGAAGTAAAATTAGAGGGGCAACCACACAACTTGCCGTATTTGACAATCAAGCTGAGGCGCGATGACCAGAAGACGTGTGTGTGTGTGTGTGTGTGTTTTGTGACGGCTCACATGAAATATTAGCGTGAAACAAACTGCTGCGCGAGGTCATGCGAAACCTTGGGAGCCCACAACCTACACCCAGCATAGCAGTCCGCCCTGCCCCGTCCCGCCAATAGGCCATGCCGTGCCCGAACAAGAAAGTCGCCAAATTCTCCAGATCCTTTTCTTCTCGTTCGCAGGTTGGCATTCTCGCGCACCATACTCCCCGCCCGCCCCGCCTCCCCCCGCGGGCCTCGCGGCTGCCGGGCCCGTTCGTCTCGCGAGCAGCGTAACCGATTACCTACATTTTTCTTCGTCGGTATTTTGCGTGCGTGGGCGCTTGGAGGCCGGGGCGGGGGGAGGCCAGGACAAGATTAGGCGGCACGAGAGAGATGGATGTCACGCCGATGGAGGTTTTGTTTCTTGTTCTTTCTCCGGCAGAAACGGCAAGAAGGGTGCGCTGGGGGAGGAGAGAGTTAGAAACACTAGGACGCACGTAACCTAGGTATTATTCACTTGCAAGAAAAGTCAAAAGGTGCACCGCTGGGATACCTTTAAAAATGTGTCCACACGAAAACCACTTATTAGTGTACTACAATGACGTGAAATGTCACGACATACTTCTTACATTTCTGTGCAAATATTTGAAGTAGAAAGGTATTATTTTTTGGGTGTGGCGCCGCAACAGTCTGGGCGGCGTGGTGCGGAGCGGGCTGACCAAAGCGTTGCGAAGGAATCAAACTGATATCAGGGGAGGGCTGGCCGGGGCTGTGTGCCCGGTCGAGGTCCCAGCAGGACCCACGTAAGGCGATGACTGCCGGGGCGCGGCGCCCGAAAAGGGGGAAGATGGAGCCAATCAACTGAGAGAGACAGCTGATTACCCCCGCATTTAGACGAGAGGGAGAAAGAGACACTATGCGAGGGAGTGTAGGAAGGACAGAGAGAGAGAGAGAGAGAGGGAAAGAGAGACCTGCTTGTGGAAGGGGGCAATCTAGGCTCATAGTGCGGCTATTGTGGTACTGCCACCCAACCCTCACACACTGGCCAGCGCCACCCTGCTTCGCTAGCACACACACACACACACACACACACACACACGCGCGCGCGCGTAGCGAAGTATTTGCTGCTCCATTTCTGTATTTCGCCGAGTAATCCCGTAGGCCAACGCTGTCCATCCAGTTTTCTCGTCTCTGAGTGAGATTGTGTTTCCTCCTAATATTAATAATATTCTTCTTCACCTGATGTCATATGGGCAACGCAGTGACCCTGATGTCAACCTTCCAGCACGCGGGAGCTGACGGTCTGCCAGGGCAGTATCCGAGGGAGACAGAATGATCACTCCGGGGATATTAGCGGGCTGTGTCAATAGTGTGGATTACAGTTGTGTTTGCTGATGGGCTTGCAGCGCCGAGCCTTCGGGCACCACAAGCAAAGGCCCAATTAGGAGGCAAATCGTATGCAAGTTTAATGCGGTTAAAGGGCGGCCGGGTATTGTACTCCAATTTGGAGGGATGGGATGGGAAGGGGACGAAGAGCGACACAGGCGACGAGGTGAGGCCTGGCGAGGCTGCTGATTGACGCATCGGATGAGGGGCTCTCTTACTGCTGCGTGCTGATTGATTGATTCATAACACGTATATAGATGCATATGCATAGAGCACCAAGGCGCGCGCCGGGAATACTGCGTCATCACGGCGCTGAGTGGGGTTAGAGGTGGACAGCCGAAGGGTTATGGGAAGTGCGACCAGCCGGCTGATACGCCAGATGCATATCACGATCGAAGCGCCCCGAAAACAAAGTCCAATACAGAACCTATGGCTGCTACGGCTTGAAAACACACGTTTGCCAGCGAAACGGCTTGCTACTTTCCGAGCAGCTCACGCCAAAGCCGGTTTCCTTGGTGTTTCCTTTTTGAATAAAACTGCCGGATATTCGACACGATCGTCGATTTACACGAACGGAGGTCGTGGGTTTGGAAGCCGCGGCATGGCGCGCTGCTGCTTTGACTTACCCTTCAGGGGGAGGGACAAATCCCACCGCGACTGCAATCTGTGGTGTGACGCCCCGCATCCAGATACTCACAGCGAGCCGCTGCAGACCCCGCTGCGTTTTCAGATACCAAAAGCAGTCGGTTCGATATCTCTTGTCGAGGACAACCTTTCCAAGCCTTCTAACCAACAGCGACAGCTCCGAAACAACTTTCCGGTAACAGGACAGGAAGGAACTAGACAAGCGCCAGGACAAGTTCCGCGACTATGTCATCATCATGCGAAGCGCCTGGGGATCAATGACAATGCCAGCGTTAACGAGAAGTGCCGGGGGAAGTGGCGAGAGAGCGAGACACAGCGGCCCGGAGAAAGGAGGGAAGGAGGGAGAGAGAGAGAGAGAAGCGCGGGGTGGTGGGTCAGGGGATTAGCGGAGGCCTGTTGGGACAACTGTCACCTTGTTCTGTCATCACGGCGACGCGCCGCCACCGCCGCCACCGCCGCCGCCACCGCCGCCGCCTGCGCGCGCTGACTAATCGAATGAAACTCTGCTGCCTTTGCGGTGGGATTTCTCTTTAAAAATGGTTGCGCTGAGGATGGAACTTATTCAGGTACAGGAAGACCGAGCCCGAAAGTTTGGTTCAAATCGAGAAAAAAACAACAAACAAAGAAGGAAAAAATGTCCGAAATCTGAAAAACACACACACGCAGAGTGTAAACACACATGACAGGGAACGCGCGAGGACACACGCGCACCGCAACCCCAACATCGAGCAAAAGAGGGCACCCTGTGCAAATACGCCGAGTGTGCGCATATAAAATCGGGCTCCGTGCACCACAGCCACCAACACCCAAACGAATCAATGCATTCATTTGCACCGAATTCGGCAGACGACATCCTCACATGCTCCTGTTGGCAGACACCCCTCCCTCCACCCCCACGCTTCCCAGAGTGGTATCTTCCCCTTCAGTTCCACCCCTTTCCTTCGCTCGCCTCTCCACTCAAAATCTGCCGCCTCTAAGCCACCAGAACGAAGTTAAAAAAAATGTAACATATTTTCCCTTTCCCTCCCCTTCCATGCGAATGGGCGACCACGAGACCGCAAACCCCAGCGACAGGACGGAAAGAAGAAAGGGAAAGCGAAGAGAGGAGCCTGATAAGATTAGCCGATCATGTGCCATCAAAACAGACTGCCTTCAGTCCGCAGCGAAAGGAACGTGTGACGAAGAAGGCAGTAAATCATGGTGCAAGGGTTAGCCGCACATATCCACCGATAAGTACTTACTACTTTTTAGGATAAATGGAGGAGAGTAATGACAAAGAAGAAGAAATATAAGAAGTGGGAGAAAAAGAAGCCCGTGGGGGAGGGAGGGGGGGGGGGTGACATCGTTCTGTTTTTTTTGTCTCCGCGACGCTGCCACTGCGGTTCGCTCTCATTTCTTTTGTCATTTTTTATCCGACGCGTGAGTGGAATTGATGCACAGGGATGTCACACACACACACACACACGCACAGCACCTCAATTACACGCTACTTAAGTCGTTGACTTTAGACGACAGTTAGACATGCAGGGTTGATGCATCTCAAAATCATTCATGAGCGTCGCAGCCATATGCCAATGCGGGGGCTCCTCCCGTCTGGAGTTCACTTCATGTCGTCATTTTGTGCATTTCGAACGTCCATCTGCAGCGCTACATTGTACGAACTAAAAACGAAAAACACGATAAAAAGGATAATTCGAGGCAAAGCGTGTCAAACGTCAAACGTGGAGGAGATATACGTTCGGAAACAATCTCAGTTTCGACTGGCCGTGCCACTTGAGCAACAACAATCTCCCCTGTTCCGGTGCCGGCCTGTCCCAGGTAAGGGAGAAATAGTGCGCCATTCGGGGCCGTGCCGTGTCCTGCGGGGCCTGCGGGTTCCGCGCACTCCAAACGCAGACGGATAGCGCATTTGGTTAGCCCCCGGACGTCTCTTAATGACCCTATAAACTGCGACAAAACAGAGATAAATACCAGCGAACCGCCTCCTTACGCCCGTCCTCGCAGGTCTGCTGCTAAAGGGTTCGTACCCGTGAGACTCTCACCTAGTGCCTCATGTCGCTCCGGGCGCAGCTTCTCGTTAATGGGAGGTCCTAGCTCGAGGCCACGGCAATAAAGATAGTTTGGACGCTAAATCATTACAGCGGTTCTGCTCACGGCCATAAGTAAGTACCTCCGAATGGGTTCGGCAACCCTTCGGGCGAGGGGAGGGTCAGGCCAAGGACTCAGGGGGCGCTGACTGATGGAGTCGGGGAATGCACGACACCCTTCTGCGGGGGTGACCGGCCGGCCGGACCTTGTGTGAGCGAGTGTGTGTGAGTGCGTGTGCACGCGCATCATCTCCTTGCAAGGCAGTGACGGAGAAGCCCGCGAGAAAGTGAACGTAGCGACCGAGTGACTCCCCGTATAGGCTGCCGCCGCGGCGAGTGCGAGTGAGAGAGCGTTACCCTTCCGCGGTGGTGCCCGACGTGACTGTGAGAGGGAAAGAGACGCCGATTCTCGTCCCGTTCGGTCCTCGGGCCGCAGGACACACTTTCGGGAGGAACCCCACAATTATCTTTCAATTACAACACACATGCAGATAAGGCTGCTCCTTTATGGTCCAGGAGGGTGGCGCCGCCCACACATGCAGGCGCCGTCCCCCGCAGGGCCGCAGGACCGCAGGACCCACCAGCTCACCCCGGAGGTTATCACAGCGATCTCACACGGTCGTTTTGGAAAACGTAACAGAGCTCACGAAGACACACGCTCAGCGAAACAGCGTCGTCCCGAAGTGCGTCCCAGTTTCCCCCTAGCCACGGCGCCTGCGACGGTGTGGGTAGGCCAGCCCGCTCGACACGGGTGCACGGGATTGCCTACCCATCAGGCGCGAAGTACTGGCCACATTCGGTTGGCGCATGCCTACTTCACGTATGCCTACTTCTCAGGATAAACCAGCCCGCAGGCCTGGAGTGCCTGGAGCCTCCAGACAGGCGCCTGAATGGCCGTGCGCGGACTTTATTCCGGGGCCCTATCATGAATGGGAGCCCCCGAGCCCCCCGCAGAGGGGCGGGCAGACTCTGCTGCCGATGCGACCCGTGATTGTGGAGCCGAGGAGGGCGGATAGGGTCCCGGCTACCGACTGCCGGCCTCGGCCCGGGGCCGACGGGGGCCGACGGGGGCCGACGGGGGCCGACGGGGACAGTTACTGCCGCACTTCCGGCGGGAGTCTGTCACAAGCGGCCGCCCTGCACCGCTGGGCCGTACGTCTCGGAGGGCACACTACTTTTAAATTAAGGGACGTCGAGGACCGCGGCCGGGGCCTGAACTGCTGAGCCCAGCGGCAATCCGCGGCTCAGCCTCTAAATCTCAGCGGCCACAGTCCGGCCATTACCTGGACACTCGGGCCGGGCCGGCCGCCTCATGACGCCGGCTGCACTGGCTGCACTGGCTGCACTGGCTGCACTGGCTGCACTGGCTGCACTGGCTGCACTGGCTGCACTGGCTGCGCTGGCTGCACTGGCTGCACTGGCTGCACTGGCTGCACTGGCTGCACTGGCTGCACTGGCTGCGCTGGCTGCACGCCCGGCCGACACTGGCCTTCCCTTCCCTCAAGGCCAGCCCCAGCCAGCCCTTGGCGGGATGGAGCGCCGGGCCATCCCAAAGCCATTCGCTTTCCGGTCGTGTCTAAACCGACCGGAGTCGGCGGGCGTGCCGGAGGGGCGTGCCGGAGGGCCGGCGGGTGCGTGGGGAGCGGGGGGGGGCGGGGGGAGGGGGGGTCGTACGCGCTGCGGATGGCCTACCGTCGCGGCGTGGCAGCGCACCACCCCCGACCTACGCCAACAGAAGGCTTCCGCGGAATTTCAACTCACATCACACGTATACCCACCCGGACCGACCCTCCCCCCCCCCCCCCCCAGCAGCCCCCGCAGCCACGCAGTTCGTGCTGTTTGTGGACGTGGCTCCGCAATTTTGACGAGGGGAGCCCGGCGCTAGCTGGCGGTCTGCGCACGTCCGCGGCCAACGCCCCGCACCCGCTAGGACCTCCACCGGGACGGCGGCGGTCTCGGCGGCGGCGAGCGCGACCAACGTCGCGGGCGGAGTTGACAGAGAGATAGGGCGACGCGGCCGCGATTACCAAGATGAGGGTCGGAGGGTAGGCGAGGGAGGGAGGGAGGGAGGGAGGGAGGGAGTGTCAGCGCAGCGCGCGCCCGCCACCGTATTACGTGGGTTTGGTAACACGCATGCGTGCGTGTGTGTGTGTGTGTGTGTGTGTGTGTGCAAATAGAAAAGTGATAAGGGCGACGGTCAGCGCGACGAGGGTGAAAGGTAATTAAACGGAGGGGAAGGCGGCAGCGGAAGGACGCAGAAAAAAAGGCAGCCGAGACCGAGAGCTTGATTCTGACATCTCCTGCACATGGCATGACGTGCAGCGCAGTGCGGCGGCCACACAGCAGACATCAGCGGACGTCAGCCACCACCAGGCCGTCGCTGCACCGCAGTCGCACAAGTCGGCTGCGCCCGCCTGCGTCCCGCAGAAGAACGCGGCGTTTTAATAAATGTTTCACAAAGGCGGTGCATAATGGGGGAGGGCGGGAAGGGCAGAGCGGAAGCATCCAACGGCACGAGGTGAGAGAGGAAAAGAAGAAACCCAGTTTATCATCGGCGCTTCTTTTTGAAGTCTTGAATATTTACGGTCTTTGCGGCGGGGCGGCCGCCTTCTGCATGTGGCCCTCCAGGGAGGAGACGGAGGTTGGCAGCCGTGATTGGGGTCGCGGCGTCTCTTATTTGCACGGCCGCAATGCGCTATTTCCACGTGTGTGTGTGTGTGTGTGTGTGTGTGTGTGTGTGTGTGTGTGTGTGTGGGAGGGAGGGAGGGGGGGGCAGCGTGTCAACATCACGGTGCCGCCAAATTCGGACGGCGTTCACACCCTTCAAACCGGCGTTCACATCCGCAGCAGACGACTTCCGCAGCTGACGACACCCGCAGCAGACGACACGCGCGACGACGGCCGCTCGGCGGCAGTAAAAATGAATTAACAAAGCTAATAAGTAAAGCAAGGCGGGGATTATTTCGAATAAATTACAGCGCCAAAAGGGGGTGAAGAAAAATGAGCGCGCAGGGACGCAGCTCGGGGGGCGGTGCGGGGGCGGTGCGGGGGCGGCGCGGGGCCGTGAGGTGGCCGACTGCACCGCGACGAGCCCCACCAAGACGTCCCATCCTCCTAGACCCGCCGCAGTATATGTGCTGCCATTTGTCGCCGCGAACCTCTCGAAAAGGCTAAAGGCACGGCAGCCAGCGGCGGCCATCACAACCCCCCGGGGAAGGAGTATGAAAATGTTTTGCATTAATGCAAACATGAGACCGCCTCCTCAACCTTTTTTTGGTATCTGAAGAGATGTAAACAAGCGATCTCTTTTTTTCTTCTGCCAGCTCTGCTTCTTCTGCTGCTCACCGCTCCTGACTCCGCTATGATTTATTCCGCGACGTAATCTGCTACTGGTGCTGCAGGAAAGAGGAATCGTAATTTATGCCGCGGCCTATCTCTCGATTAGAAACCGCGCTTTTGGCAAAAGTGAGAGTGAGAGAGTGAGAGAGTGTGAGAGAGAGAGAGAGAGAGAGAGAGAGAGAGAGAGAGAGAGAGAGAGAGAGAGAGAGAGAGAGAGAGAGAGAGAGAGAGAGAGAGAGAGAGAGAGAGAGAGAGAGAGAGAGAGAGAGAGAGAGAGACGGCAACAAGCATGTCCTTGTTGTCGTCACCACCGGTAATGAAATCCTTGTCGAGTCCTTTTATCACTGTAGCTCGAAACGCAGCGGACATTTCCAATCACAGCCCGAAGCGGAAGTTATGAGGAGCAAAATTACAGACAGAAATGGGTATGAGAAACCTTCGTGACGCTAATGACTGGAGTCCAACAGAGACACCCCTTTAGGAGCGCCTCTAGCATCTCACTGGAGGCGGCGGCCTTTCAAATAAAAACCCCGACACGACCACAAGCACCGCGTCAACGCGGGAGCAAGTAGTAGCTTATTGTGGGGTTCTTGTGGGCCGCGGGAGCACACCCTCTCTCCGTGTCGCTGAGGTGGCAATCGCACCGAGATCGTTCCTCGGGGTGTTCACGGGCTGCTGCAGACACCGCCGGCCGTCCTCGGCTTACCTGCAACACAAACACGGCGCACTTGAGCACAGAGCGGCGAGCGCGGCGTGAGTCACCAGGCGCTGCCGAAACAGGTCGGCGACACACGGCATGACTCAGAGGCCCTAGCCATTTCCATAAATCCGGACCGGGATCAAGTTTGTTTAGGGAAAACGGGCCAACAATTTCTTCTTTACTGCCGACATATTCCTGCGGGAAGCGCCCTGGCCGCGCACACTCGCATTACGTGCGCGCGCTCGCACGGGGTTTGGTAGATGAGTCAGTCAGTGGATGACGCGCCGTGGTCGGGGCCCCTTGCCAAAACATTCAGATTTGTGTGAGAAAGAATGAGCCCGCGTGATCTCCCCTTCACACACACACACACACACACATACACACACCTTCAAGGTGGAAGCACCAGCCGTGTGTGGCACCTCGTTCGGCCCCCGCCCAGCTCCCCCCGCCCCGCCCCGTCCCGTCCCCGCTATCACCTTGTGATGTGCAGTCGCTGGAACGGTCCCAAAGTGTTGACAGCGATGGCGGGGACTTCCTGCGTGCTCCTGACGGTAGCCTCGGCAGCCCACGGCAGCCCAGCGGCAGCCCAGCGGCAGCCCAGCGGCAGCCCAGCGGTAGGCCCCGGAACATGACCTGGCGGACCTGGCGGCCCCCGCTGCCACCGCATTGCCACCGCCGCGTTTTGCACCGCGGACAGCTCTGGCGCTCTGGCCGCCGATAAAACCGCTGGAAGGCGTAAAACGACTTTGATGGCCCCGCCGGTGCTGCGCGAGCCCCACCTTACGAGCACTTACGTGTTGCAGACGAGAGAGCGCACAGCACGCACACGCAGCGCGCGCGAGAGAGATGGGAGCTGCTCCTCCAACGCTTTGGTGCGTGCTTGCCGAAATGGTAGCGGCTTTCCAAATCATCAGGCAATCATGCGACCCCTTTCCCCCAGACGACAGCATCAGCAAGAAATGAGGTCGGCACGGGAGTTCACTGGACTTTACTGGGGAGGGATTCCTCTCTTAAACGACGTCCAGCCCTAAAGTTGCCAATCTTTTCTTCCCTATCCCAGTCCCAGTGCGTGTCCTCCATTCTCGGAGATGCGGCAGCTATCCGCTAGCCTCACCGGCGGGCGCGCGCCGTCTGCTGGTAGTGGGGAGCAGACGACACTCGGGGCCCTGGGCGCAGCGGGCCCGGGGGCGGCACAGCCGGGCACAGCCGGGCACAGCGGCCGAGGGGGAGATGGCCGATAAGGGCACAGGTGTGCCCCGAAAGGACAACAGGAGTCATGACGACCCGCCATCTTGTTTTGACGTTTCAGATTTACTCCCTCCGCCGTGACGTGCTTTATGGCTTCCCGAGCGCCCCTCACGCGCGCCCGCCGGCCCCCGCCGGCCCCCGCCGGCCCCCGCGTCCCCCAGCCGACAGCCCCGCTCCGCTCCGAACGCCGTACGCGATCTCGTTCCGAGCACCGTGGAGGATTGGCCGACAGGAAGTAAAGCGTTCATTTGTCTGCTTCAGCTTGACCAGTAGATGGACACAGCAGAGCAAACGTTTCACGCTAAAGTGGCGTTTTTGCACGCACAGAAGGATGGAAAACGGACGTAAGGGCAGGATGACGCCAGAACAGCAAAAATAAAAACGAAGTCGAAACTAAGAAATCTCACGAAGGCACAGTAAGTGTGTCGGATGCCGCGACGGCCTCTGCCAAAGGTCCGAGGGGCCTACGGTGCCACAAGACAAGACAATAATCAGGGTCCCTGGCGCGTGGCTCTCCGTCTCCACGCGACCACTCGGGAGCAGCAGCGCAGCAGCAGCGCAGCAGCAGCGCAGCAGCCCCAGATTTATACAGAGTACCAATTCCAGGACTCGGGAAACTTAATATACACGGCGTGAGGGAGAGGTTATTCCGGGGAAGAGGTGTCTGCTGCTTATCAAGTATAAATATAGTTGGGAGGGTCACCACTATATCAAGGCCATCGTTGACTCCTCTTTTGTTTTTAAGGAAAGGGGAGTATATAACGCTGTGACCCCTGAAAAAAATATTTTGTGTCTACTTTGTTCTGCAACCATTTCCAAGATGCCGCAGAAGCGGCATCCAGACGTGTTCATCACAGGTATGAAAAAAAAAAAAACTCTAGACGAAGACGTCGCGCAGAGGTCACGCATGCCAACTTGTCATTGTGGTAAAGACATCATACTGGAGCGGGTGTCTCGAAACGTGAGAGCGTGGGAACACAGAGCTTCCAGTAAAGCCTCGCCACCACCGCGCAAATCCCGGCCGTCCAGGCCCCAAGTACCACCATCATCTCGGAGAGAAGGGCAGACAGTGGCTGCCAGCCATGGCCTGAGACCTTGTAAAACTCCAGAAAACAGAGGGACACGACACGAATTACAATCAGTAAGAGCACCGTTTTGGCTTCCGCCCCCTACGCTGCCGTTGTCAGCAGGATAGAGAGGGGAAAGAAAAAGAGAAGGGACAAAGGCCTTGACAACCTCAATTCACTTGCCGCTCCTCAACTTTTGGTGCAGCAAGAATGATCTCAATTTCCAATAAATTTGTCTGTGTAAATGTATTTACAAAATATTTATTCAGTCCCTCTAGAATTCGAACCACAATCTTTGCCTGACATGTTATCTCAGAGTCAGAGGTCCGTTCAATTTGCAACGCAAGACTGGCCGCGAGTGCATTTAGACTGACCCCTTCCCGCGATGTGCCCGTCACTGAAGACAGAGCGTTCGCATCTATCATTCGAGGGAGGGAGGAATCCAGAAGGGACACCAAAACAAGTGGCCAACCCCCGAAACACATTCCGCGGACGCCATCACTCAATCAGATCTGGCTCAGATCAACTCGCAAGACTTCTGCATGGTAGACGGGGAGAATCAGGACTCATCGAACTTGCCCGAGAGTGCGATCACTACTTCAAATGACCCAGTAAATCAGAAACACGGGGAAAACCTATCAAAACAAAGGCTTTGAAAGACGAAGTATAAGTGGCCAAAAATAAGTCATACCGCAATTCCAAGTTCTGAAGTAAGATCCTGCGAAATAACTATTTGGCGAAATAAGAAGGCATGGCCCAATATTAGCAGTAATATTAGGAGGGTCCGTCCCTTCTCAAATCAAAACATCATTATTAGTCGGGCAAACCGGAAAAAATGGCAGCAGAAAAAAAAAGTGTCCCCTTGCTTCTTTATTCCGTCGAAATCATTTGTCTGTCTTTGTGTCGGTCAGTCCACATAGGGACGTCATATGATTCAGACTACAGATTTCCACAGCCCGATCCCCTCGTCGCGTTTCCCCCCTCGCATTTGAACCATTGCGTCTGTCAATGATATGGCAAAATCTATTCTCAAACGAAACGATACATACGATGGCTAGCAGGTCACACCTACACCTCTACAGGCACAGATAGACCCGCGTTAACTTTGCTCCAACTTTCATCTCTAAGGCAAGGGAGACGGTGACCAGGGTGAAAAATGATGCCTTGTAAAATTGACATTGTTTCGGCCGTGTGGTGCGGAAACTCGCACCACCCACCCCAGCGGTCTCTCTCCGGTACGTTCCTCCCGCGTCTCTAAGCTCCCCTCCTCACCGAGGAAAAGCCAAAACATGAGGATATGATGAATGTGGCCAACTAACAGGTCCCCGCTCCACCCGTCTGCCAGGCTGCCAACTCATCCCATATTCGAACGGCATGATGCTGAATAGACGCATGCCAAATTTATGGAATTGAGCTCTTTTTTCCGGTCTAAGGAATTTTATTGGCAAAATCTGGCGAAGACACACTACACCACCTCCAAGCAAAGGATGAGGCTGGTCAGTGGGAAAAGACAAGTTGGCAACGCTAGCATTGCGAGATCCTAAAGGAGATCTGACGGGACAGGAAAAATGACCGCATCCGATGCATGACCATTTTTTCTTCTTTTCCCGCACAGGAGGCCTTTCCAGAGTGATGGCATATTCGTATGAATTTTCGACGAGACCGAACAGAACAAATGCTTCTTGGGGGCAAGCCGAGATTTCATTTGTCAGATATCGAGACAAATGTATCGGTCCTGCAACTGCAAGGGAGGGAGAGCAGAGCGCGGGGGGTCGCGTCCTCATATTACCCCGACAAACAGGACAGCGCCCTGCCGGCGAGCTAATTTTCACTCTGCGTTTTCTGTCCCGACTAAATACCTCGCGCGTATCGTTGTGCTGTCCCATTCATAATAAGACGGCCTAATAGGCGTCGGCCCTGACAGGACGACGTAACAGTGCTGCCGCGGGTCCTGCCGCGTCCTGCAAGGGTCCTGCAGGGGCGCCGAGGAGCAGCGAGGTCTCAGTCAATCACAAAGTTAGGGTGCAGCGGAAGGAGGACATTAAGATATGCAAATAAGTCTTTGCTTGCTACTACACCCAGTGCTTGTGCGAATCATGGGGACCGGAGGAGGGGGTTAGGGCTCTTGTCGAACAATCTCTCTCTCTCTCTCTCTCTCTCTCTCTCTCTCTCTCTCTCTCTCTCTCTCTCTCTCTCTCTCTCTCTCTCTCTCTCTCTCTCTCTCGCTAGCTCGCTCTTCTGTCCCCTTCGGGAATATAATAATTTGGAAGACACGACACTGCGAATGGCTCAACGTGTCGTTTCACCTGAAATGTCTTGAAAAAGAGTGTGTAAGAAGATATGCCATGGCAAAATTCTCAGGTCAATGCGTTCTTTTTATTTTTTTATGTCAATGAACATATTCCAATGATTCGCACTGCATTTCGCCTTTTCAGCGGCATGCGAGCAATGTTTCCCGAAGTGTACGGGGGGAACCATTCGTGTTGCACGTCGTCACCAAAAATTTGCTTGGTCAGTGTGTAGTGGTCCCTAGTGTCATCAGGGTCAGGGCGAGGCCAGCGAGGCCGGCGAGGCCGGCGAGGGGCGCGAGCGGAGCGCGGGGCTGGAGGTGGCGGCTCAGGGGGTGTGAGCGGAAAGGGAGAATTGATAGAAAGACGAAAGAGAGGGGAGAAAAAAAAAACGCTAGAAAAGGGGAGGGCGAGCAGGAAACGTAAGTAAGGGTCAGTCAGTCATTTAACGTCATGCTTCATTTGTCAATACCGCGCCGCGCCTCCCCTCCCGGCCACGCCCGCCAAAACCGGGCCAAAAGCCCCAACACCCGGTCCACACAGTCCCTCTCCTCAATCACATATGCACCCCTTGACTGTCTTCCTATAAATTGGCATAGCAGGGTGCGTCCGACCCGTTGCCATGTCTTTGTCGGTATTTCGCAGAGTCTTTGTGTTTTTGCATTCCGGGAGAAAATTTGCGACTTGGGAGAGGGAGAGAGAGAGAGTGAGAGAGAGTGGGAAAGAACTGAGGGCGGACGGAGACAGGGAGCTCTGTGGAGCTGCGGGTCCTGGCGGTGTGCCCCGTAGAGCGTGATCATCTCTACGTACCGCTCCGTCTTCTGCGGCTGACACATTTGCCTCGGAAAATTTGCAGCACACTCCCTCCTCCCCCAACGCTTTAGTCAACTCCAGCCCAACCGACCTTGTCACAAGAAATTGCTACAATCGACGACAAAGCTACCCCCTTCCCTTCCTCGGCCGCCCCCTCCCACTCCCTGCAAGTCTCGGTCGTATTGTTGCCGTCTCCCCTGTGAATTGGGCCTTGGGCCCCAGCCCAGCCCAGAGCCCGGCCCGGAGCCCGGCCCGGCACGAAACGCCCTTGCGGAGAAAGGCGAACGGTGAGCCAACGGGTGGAGAGGGGAGGGGGAAGGGTGCGGAGAGGTCCCAGGCCGTGTCCCCGCGAGTAAACTAATTGTGTTTGCCCCCAGGCAGACGCACTGCCGTGTAAGTAAAATTAGCAGTAGCGAGTGAGCAGCACAAAGCTTTGGAATGAATAATTTTCGGGGACTTTAAAAGGCCATCGTGTGTGCGAGGGTGTGTGCCGAAGGGGAAGAGAGCCTTCAGCTTCATTTTGACGAGTTACATCATTCATAAGAATTGGCCACAGCTGGGACAATTCTCTTGATATGAAAGTATGGGTTCTTGCAGCAAGTTCCTTCACCACGCATGGCCATCCTGGCAGGAGACAGCTCTTCCCACGGCAGTGCTAGGAAGACTCGGAGCGCGAGCGGCCTAGCGCCACCGAGTGCCGCCAGCCACAGCCAGCGGCCGCGAGCAGCGGTCCGCTGTGCGCCAGCCGCCAGCCCCGCTGTGCCGAGCCGTGCCGTGCGTCGAAGGCTCCCGCCCCGCCTCTGAGTCCCGTCCCGTCCCGTCCAGTGTGGAGGGGGTGAGGCCGCTCGCCTCCCGACGCACAGCGCCACCTAGGCGGCGGCCTCTCCAACCACGCCGCCGGCGTCCACCCTCCGCGCAGCTCCGCGCCGGCCCAGTAGGGAGCGCTAGCGGCGTTTCGGGCGGAAAGGGTTCCGGTCCACCGGCTAAGACATGATTAGAACGCTGGGTGTGAAACAGGGCTCGCCTCTGCGCTCTAAGCCTGTTCGACAACGGAGCCACACGGAACCCCAGGATGTTCCTCGCACCTACTTCGGCACATTACTGCGCGAATCCTGCAAACTGTTGCGGCACGCACTGGGCATCTACAGGCGGAAGCAGGGCGAGCATTGGATCTCCCTCAGCACCGGCTCGTCCTCCAGGACTTGCGGCACGTGTGCAACACTTGTGGCAAATCACTGCGACGCACTTTTCAGAAGTGAAAAAAGTCCTCCTTGAAAGTTCTCTACCGATTACGTTAGCAGTCGTGCGCCAAAGATGTAAGTTTTGCTCCAACACACAAGCGTGTGCACAGCGTATTATGTGGGGATGCAGCGAGAGGACGCGGGCCGCTTTCGCGCACCGCCATCCAGCATTCATTCCCTGATAGATATCGTGACGGCTTACAAGGCCGTGTAATCAATACCGGGAGACACAGGGGCCCCGGCGGCCGCGGCGGCCCCGGCGGCAGCCGGCACATAGTCCTGCTACACCACGATTGCCGACAGATTGTGCGACCACCATCCCACTGGGGCCCTCCTCTCTAAAGGCCCCCCTCGGGCCAACAACTTTCGCCGTGAGCTAACGCGAGTTTAATACGACGAGTGACACCCTTCCCTCCCCTCCCCTGATTACAAAGCCAACACGCATAACTGTCGGCAATAATACGTGCGACAGACATGCAAACGGAAGGAAGAGGAGAGGCGAGGCGAGGGGTTGGGGACCGGGCCGGCAGGCGTGAGCGGCAGCCCGCCAGTATTGTGCTTTTCATCGGATTGGGGGCAGCCCGGCCCACCCCTCCCCTTCGGCTCCACTTGCGGCGGCTCAGACCAAGGACGTCCCTTTGTTTTACGCCACTCACTTCATTATTTTTCATCCCCCTCCCCAATCCTTCTCGCTCTCTGTCTGTCTGAAAATGAAACGCACACCTCTGATCGCGATAAACGCAGGGGGAAGGGGGGGGGGGGGGGGGGCAGAGGCCACTGAAGTAGCGCCACAGCAAAAGCCGGGATGTTTTCAACCTTATCTCCGCCCGGCATCCTATTTCACGTACGTTTTTCGAGAGTACAGCCGTTCGGCTGATCTCTGCCCGACGCGTGCGGTAGCAGCACGGGTTAGCAGTGGACCAGTACGGCACAACGATACCCACTGTGGTGACAAACGACGGCTGGCGAGAAAGGGGGAGCAGAGAGACAGAAAGCGAATGATATAGGCTCGATGCAAATGAGACGTCATTGCTAATCATCGGCGCGTCGCGCTCCGTTCATTAGATTGGTATCTCTGATCGCTCACTGGTCTAACCGCTATCCAGTAGAAGGCGCAGGCTGGGCTGGCCGGGGCCTGGCCGGGGCCGCCTCCGACGGCTGACCGTGGGAGCCGGTGGGAGCGCTCCGTCTGCATGGCGGTGTTATGACGGCCAAACATGCCATTGCTGGTGTCGGATATGAAAAATTTACGCAAAGACTTGTGTTGAGAAACATAACTAGGAATGAAAAAAAAAAGACATCACTGAGGTGGCGCTATTCGAAAACTTTGACTGGACTGCCTATCATCTTCGGGTCCACCTCCCCCACTCATCTTCTTCTCGTCTTCCCTCTTTGACTGAAGACACCGGTGGTCGATCACTATCGTCTCCCAAGACGACCGAAACCAAAGCGAAGGAGTCTTTGCATATGTATACCGGCATTTGCATGGTAACAAGGTTTATGATGTCAGAGAGCGAGAGAGAAAGAGAGAGGGAGGGGGGGGGGGGGGGGGGGAGCGGCGGGGAGTGCGGCGAGGGCTTCATCAGCCCGATCATCACCCACCGCCACCCCAGTCGCAACCTTCTTTCCACTCTCATCTTACCCCTTCTCTCGCACCTTTGGAGGACGAATCTGACTTTCTCACAGCACTTTTTCACGATCAGTCCATAAAGTCAAAGAGACAGCAGTAGCCACATGTGACTTAAAGCGCACTCCCCGGCAAAACCTGAGTGAGATATTCAATATTTGGCACACACTGCCGAGTCCCGCGTGCCTCCGGCACCACGCAGCGCCACCGGGAGTTTATGAGGGCCGTGCTGCCGCGCCCGCCGCGCCCCGACGCGTGCGCGATGTGCAAATACTTTCGCAAATCCGCCCCGAGCAGCGGAGCAGCGGCCTCCCTATTCAAGGAAAACAGGGGGCCACGCTGGAGCCACGCTGGAGCCGCGCTGGAGGGCCTCTCCGTACGGTATGAAAAATTCTGCGCTAATCCGTTGGTGGAGGCGCCATGCGGCCGCCGCAGGCACTTCGGAGGCTTCTGGAGGCTGACGGCTTATCGCCGTACGCAAATTCGCAATTTCGCAAAAATAAAATAAAAATAATAATAAAAAAAACCTGTGGGATGATTATATGAGAAACAAAGCAGTGGCTATAGTGTGGGTGAGCGAGGGGCACAAGCCGGGCCGGGCCGGGCACAGGCTGGGCAGAGGTCTGCAATATGTCGCCGGGGATAAATCATAGTTGGGAATGAGCAGCGGGCGGCAGCAGCCACACGGACCCACCGCCCCCCAAACAGGCGAAAGGGAAAGAAAGGACACGGAACAGTAAAGCCTCGCGTAAGGAACTCATTTATATGGAAATACGCTTCGCATCTTTTGTCGCTTAGCGAAGATATGAATGAAAAATCAATGGCGGGGGGACGGCTCTGCCTCCTCGGGAACTCCCGCGAAACCATTGCAGGTGGAGCTACCTGTCGTCCGCTCCGCGGGGTTCGCGGTTCGCGCCCCGCCAGCCCCTTTCACATCACGACAGTGTTGCGGTTGCGGCTGCGACTCCTGTATTTTGAGCGAGGTCTTTCTTTTTCCCTGCGTTTTTTTTTTCAGCTTAAGACATCATTGAATGGTAACGGCGTGGCGCGCAGTAACGGCCCTTATCACAAGCCTCATCGCCCCCGCCCCGCCCCGCACCTCCAGCGAACCCCCCGAACGCGTATTTCACGCGGCTGTTGGTTTGTCGCCCGGCGGCTCCTTTGCCGTACCGTTTATCCTTTAAGTGATTTCCCAACGGCCGTAAAAAGAAAAGCGGCTTTATGACCGCTGACCGCTGTCCACCCCCATTGCTTCCTAGCGCGCTACCGCAGTGCTCTTGATTATAGCGACAATAGTAAATACGAATTTTTTTTTTGTTGTGCAGCGACCGAGTCCACCAACACTGAAACACCTTCGGCCTTCCATTTCCAGTCCTCGTTTATTTTTTCCCGCCTCAGCCGCACCCCTCGTCGGCTCTCCTCTTTTTACGAGGCAAAACCACCCTCCGGCAGCGACCACAATGCCTTCCTCGTGGTCATCCGGGGAATCCGGCCGTCCTCCTGGCCGGGACCCGCCGGGCGCCGCCCCGGGAGGACAACTCCATTTACGGTCCTAACGCAGCGCCCTCCCTGCCGCGTTAGATACCATCAGCACCGTGAATAACTCGCGGGTGCTCGCGTTGGAGGTGGTCATGGCTGGCGACAAGCCGGGGGACGCGGAGGCGCCAAGGCGGTCCTCAAGAAGGACGTCAAGAAGGACGTCAAGAAGGACGCCAAGGCGGGCGCTCTGAGCCCCGGCGCCCGCCCGCAAGCACGCTCGGTCATACCATTCAACGGGCCACGGCCACCAAAATTCTGGGGCTCCCCATTGAGAGGCGGCGGGGGGCGGGGGGTGAACTGGAACGGGGAGTGGACCGCCATGTGAAGGGACCCAGCGAGCGCCACTAAATCCCGCGCATTCCGAATTAAGAGTTTCTCGCCCCGATCGAAGACCATTCTCTAGCGGAACGTGCGTATGTGAGTGCGCGTGTGTGTGCGCCCCGTGGGAGGCAGGGCTGCTCTCCCCCACCTCATCCCTTTTCCCTGGACATGGCGCACCCGCCCTCCCCAAATCACACGCGCACTGCCACATTTAAAACGAAAACTAAATTTCCCTCCGGCAGTGCATCGCTGGGGAGGGAGGCGGCGGGGGTGGTTGTCCCACTGACCCACATTGCGATGGCACCCAGTTGGCTGAGAGGAATGGATTATTTCCACAACATCGCGAACGTCGGTATTCCACCCCGTGAGAAATTCGAAACTGACTTCCGAGCCGAAAGATGTTGCCAAGGAGAGGTTGCGATCGGGTATGACCTAGCCTGGATCCTGGTCCGAGCCGAGGCGGCCGAGGCGGCCCTGCCCCGCTCGGCAGCGCTGCGCTGGCCGCCTAATCCAGTAATGTATTCCCCACGGGGGCTGCCGTCCGGCCGCCTCCCCCGAGCAGCCAAGGGCCGGGGCCCTGGCCGAGGGCTGCGGGAGAGAGAAGTGCTGACGAGGAGGCAAGGGCTATAACCCTCATCCAACGGCTTTCGTCAGAAGGTATCGTACCAGACGCACCAAAACCAATTTTCGTCAATACTAACTTCCCCGTTGTGAGCGTGTAAGGGAGGCATCACTGACCGCACTTAGCATGCGTGGACACTTCCGACGGCCCGCCTGACAAACCGTTCAAAAGCGAAATAGCAAGAGAACGGATGCGTTTGGGCGTGACGCCACCGCAGGCGGCCACGGCAGCTTACTTAGCAGCGACTCCAAACCTCGGCAGCGAAAACAAGACCTGGATTTAAATGTCGTCCACCTCAAAGACAGTGAAAAATTGTGTGGCTTTCTCAACGCACAGTCCTTGAATGGCTGCGCCGCGTACCGCTCTGCACGGGTTGCACGGCCGCATGTAGCGGCACTCTCGATATCATCGTCTCTTCGAATATTCGATACCAGCGGAATCGTGTCGTCCAGCGCGTTATCGAAATTCGATATCGGGATTTACATGGCGTGTGTGCGCAATGCTCTGGTGGCCTCGCGTAGCGGCCCAATATGGGACCAAGCCACGTGTGTGCCCACCACCACCACCTTACATACACATACACACACACACACACACACACACACACACGCGCATTATACAACACACTCAGCGAAAGATTTAATCCTTCACAAATGAAAACTTGAAATGCCATAATCAAATAACTGTCTGATGAACGATAAAAGAAATACCGATCAGTTACAGCTGGCCATTCGACGAAAGCCTGTGAAGATTCATCGTACGCGATCTATAAAGCTCTAATTGCTGGCAGGCGACTTGTGTCCAGCCCGTGTGCCGGCCCGTGCGAGGCGCGGCGAGGCGTGGCGAGGCGGGTGGTGCGTCGCGTCGCTGTGGGACTTCACACCCGCCAATGTAGTCGCGATAAAAGTTGACATAAACGACGCGATTATGCGATAATGCGTGTTGCCCGGACACGGCGTCGGCGCGGGGGGCCGCGGGGGGCCGCGGGGGGAGAGGGGGAGGCTCCCTCCTCGTCCTGACCCGGCCCGAGCGTCGATGCCAAGAGTGCCATTTCTTGTCCTCTATCCTGGTGGCGGCCCATGGCGGCCCTGCGTGTTCAAAAGGCGACATCGGCCATAATGGAACACGGTTCGGCACCACCGATACGAGGACGGCCTGAAGCGCGTGAATGAGCTGGCGGCGCTGAATGAAATGCACGCCATGTTTGATGAGCAGTGAATGGATGGGTAATGGGTGGGAGGTGGTTCGCAAGAGTAAATGGATAAATGGGTCACCGCATAATTTTGAAAGCCGTTCGGCCCTTTGATGACATCACCCTGGAACCTGTTCTCTAGTCGCACTTACGGGCCCCTTCGACACTTGGGCCCTTGTACGGCCGACGTAATCCAGTTTCCGGTGGTCGCCCCCTCCCCCGGGCCTCACTGTAATCAGCGGAGTAACGAGGGCGTAATTCGGTAATTCGGATCATATTATTATCGTAATCATCATCGACGGGGCCGCCGCGGCTGCCGTGGGCCGATTAATGTGATGTGGGGGCCTTATGATGGAAACAACACGGAGGCAGCGATGCCCCATGCAATTTGGGACAGAAAAACAAAACAAAAACAAAAAACGCGCCATCATCCGTGCGCTCGGCTTTTACTAGATTTCCTTTGAAAGTATAAAACTGTTGGACACAAGCTCACTCGTCCCGCCGCCGTTTTTCGTCGCGTATCGTCTATTCGGATGCAGAGCGTATGTGGGTCGTGCGCCATAAAGCGCGGTTCGCTGGAGAAGTCGTCTGCTGCCGAAACAATCAGCAGAAACACACATAAACCATCGCGGAACTGGCGAGGGAACGGAGGGCAGTCTCCAGCGCGCATCCCCCAGCGTGTAGCCTGCAGCGTCGTGTAGCCTGCAGCGTGTAGCCCCCAGCGTGTAGCCTCCAGCGCGCAGCCTCCAGCAGCCTCCAGCGCACTCGCCGGATGATTTACTCTCCCGGACGGACGGCGTCACGATAATTTAGAAAGGCGCCCAGATTTCGTGTGGGAAATCCAAGAGGCTACGTGCCGGGGACGCGCAGTGCGCCGCATATGCGCACAGCCAGCTACGACGACCGATAAATTTCTCATCCCGATCAGCTGTCCTCACGTGCGCAAGGACCTCGGCGAGGACCTTGGCGCGTGCAGCACTCTAGATAGTGGAGTGCCATCCTTGTTCCGGCCGGACATGACCGCGGCTGCCGCCGGCTGCGGCTGCCCGTCCTGCAGAGTATCCAAGTGTCCGTGTGACCGCGGGCGCGCCCAATACCATCAAAGAATATTCGAATGTTTGCGAATATGCGCGAAGAGCTCTTTTCGGACGATTTGGAACTGGACAATTTTGGACGCGGCAAAGTGACCACCACTGCTGCCCTCGGCCGCCCTCGGCCGCCCTCGGCCGCCATCGGCTTCGGCTGGAGAGCCCTGCACTACACCACGGGCGGCGCGCCATGTCAGATTTTATCAACCATTTTGTAGCGCGACGACAAACGCGGAGTTCCCACATGCATATGCACACATGCCGCGCATACCTACACTCATTACACGAGGATTACATGTCGCACTTCTGCGGGAACAACTCGCTCGACGGGCCGAGTCCCGAGCCTCTTACCGGGCCTGCCCGCTCTCGCAGACTCGCAGCAGTGAGTTTAGCGATCAAACCAGCTAATTGCAGAGGTTTTCAATATGAACCTCAGCCGCCACAACGAATAAATCGCCAAGCAAGAGAAAGAAGTCGATGGGAGACGAGCGCCTGATGGGTAGGCCAGCCCGCAGAGCAGCCGTGTTTGGCGGGGCGGCCTATCCACAGTCCGCAGGCGCCATGGGCCACTCTCTCCTCACTGGCGGAGCCAGCGGAACCCTCGGTGCATACGATGCTACAAACATTCTGACATCAACTGCTTTGCTCGCAGCGAGCGGGCAGCGAGTGCCTGGTGGGTAGGCAGGCCCGCCAAGCTCCGGTGCTCGACGGGACTGTCGGCCGCTGACCTGCAGGCGTCCGAGAGAGACACCCAATCTTCTTTTCCTCTCACGACGGTCGCTAGAACGTCTCAACCTACTAGGTGGCCCGTGGTCCCTGCCCCATAAAGTGTCCCCCGCGAGGACGATCGCCGTGAGAGCAACACGCCTTGTTGTGACCGACTCTCCGTGTTAACAGGCGCTGCATTACCGCCACCAAAACATACAAATGTTGTCTCTCATCCGGACTACTAGCCAGCAGACGGGACTATAAATATTCACACCCTGCGGGAAGAGAGGAGAGAGAGAGAGAGAGAGAGAGAGAGAGAGAGAGAGAGAGAGAGAGGTGCGATTGGTGATGAGTCGCGGGTCGAGCGGAGCTGAGGTCGGTGCATTCCTTAGATTTGGAGGGAACACGGAAATCGGCTCCGAATAGGCGCGATTTCACTTATAAATATGAGATTGCCCCGTGGAAGGCATCTGCCCCGGCTTCCCGATTTTTTCACCTCACTTTCATTAATATATAACAGGGACAGTAAAAGAAACACCTAAGTTTTTAGACTAGCCGCACACATTCTCTCACAGTACTTTCCAGGCAGTGTTTTCATACCTTCATCCCACCGCCCAGGCTAATTTGAATCGGTTCGATATTGACTGGCCTTACCCAGTTTCCTCCTAGACAACATCGATGCCATCGATTCCTATCTCCGAGATGAGAACGCAATCCCGAAAGGTGAGAGATCGTGATAGGGAGTAAAAGCTGATCAGCGGCGCTAATGTCGCAGGGCAGCGGCCCCACGCCACCGCAGAGCCCGGCTCCTCACAACCGAACTCCGACTTCGTCCCGATTGGCCGCTCTATTCGGAACCGGTCCCCGCAGCCAATGAACGCGGCACCTGTTATCATGGCTCATCACATAACGTGCCCCAAAACATAAGTGGACAGCAGCGGATTGTGGCCAAATTTTTCAGGACATATGCGGCGAGTTATCATCACCAGAGCGAGCGGCAGAGCGGCATGGAGGGCGGTGCCTCACAAAGGGACTGCCGGCCGGCAAGGACCAGGACCCGTGCAACCCGTGCTATTTGTTTGAAACATTGGACTTGTGTATTTACGGCGTGTTCCCAGCAGGAATCGTTTTAATTTGAATGTGAGTTGGCGGGGACCGGCGCAGCGCTCCGGCCGCACCATGCAGGGCCCCGCACCACCTCTCTCTCTCTCTCTCTCTCTCTCTCTCTCTCTCTCTCTCTCTCTCTCTCTCACACACACACACACACACACACACACACACACACACAAACACACAACTTTTTACGCATTATTATTGTGCAGCTGGAACACCTTGCTTTCGCACATTGTGAAATGTATTTCAAAAAGAAAGGCCAGGCAACGACAAATCATTATGCAAATGACATAATCATGTTTTAAAAAATAAACTCTGAGAGAAGTATAGTGATGATCAGAAGTGCCATTTCCATGCGTTATTAGCTTGATAGATTTTAGATCTAAGTGGCCCCTTTGAAAGTGCAAGGAGCACACAGATGTGCCGGGCCACATTCGCACCAATACCAGAACTGTAACAAGGACACAAGGCCGCACAGGTGACTGAGCTCGGGTAGCCCGTGCGCACGGCGGCTCAGCACGGCGGCTCAGCACGGCAGCTCAGCACGGCAGCTCAGCACGGCGGCTCAGCACGGCAGCTCAGCACGGCAGCTCAGCACGGCAGCTCAGCACGGCAGCTCAGCACGGCGGCTCAGCACGGCAGCTCAGCACGGCTGCTCAGCACGGCGGCTCAGCAACGGCGGCGCAGGCGTCGTCGGCCCGGCTGCTTTGTTCCAAACGAATAAATCACTGCGGCAAGCATCACGCTGTGCCGCCTGGGACAGCCCTGGCCGCTCCGCCCGCCCGCTCCGCCCGCCCGCTCCGCCCGCCCGCTCCGCCCGCCCGCTCCGCCCGCCCGCTCCGCCCGCCCGCTCCGCCCGGCCTCCGCCCCCGGCCCCCGCCCCCGGCCGGCTGCGGCGTAGGTCGTGTCATGTAATGGCACTAGAAGCAAATAAGGCCCTTACGCGCGTTAAGACAATTATTCGCGGTCGGCGCGGCACAACCGTTTGATTACCATTCCAGGAACGTCGGCCCCGGCGGCAGCCTCTGCTGTCCCGCCGAGCGCACAACAAACTGGGGGAATGAAACTGATGAGATTATTCCAGCCCAGCCTAGCAGAGGAGCCGAAGTTGTCGCGACGATTGAAAATCATACCACAAGGAAAGGAAAATCAGGATAACTCTGAAAAATTGTTACGCCGGCCGGTGCCCGGCACGACAAAGCGGCCACAACAAACTACTAATCAGGCGACACGGTGCGACGCGTGGCGCGGTGCGTGCGCTACGGGGCCTTCTAAATCATCTGTCACAATCTGAGCAAGAAGAGGGGACCGACAAAAAACAAAACTAAACAAAAAAAAAGACAGCAGTAAGGGATATCTCCCCTCTTATTTTCCGTCGAGTACGCTCGGACGGCCTAACTAAACCAAACGAGTTCCTTCGTCAGGGACGACCCTGCAGCGCAGCCTGCCCGGTGTCGCCGGCAGTACACCCACAACGCAGCGGCGCCATTTGGAGAATTAATTTAACGAACCAGGTGGATTAACTTGTCAAATCGACTGAGTCCGAGTCTCTGGTTCTGACTCGAGAGCTCAGAGAGATGTCCTAGTTTTGACAGAAATGCCCCCACCTTTGTCACAGAGGAAAAACTCCTCAGAATAGGACAGGACGGTGCCACAAAACACACAAAGAGAGAGCACAAGATGCGTTCACACTGTTTTGTCGCGCTATCTGCCGCTACCTGCTGCACCGCACTGGGAACTGATTGTCTGATACTTTCATCGCGCACATCACGAGCTGTCGCCGGGCGGTGCGGTGCTGCCCTGCCGGTGCTTCCCCAATTGCAGCCTCAGCTTGATCTGGTTAGTTACGCCTAATTAATTCATAGTCCGTCCCCGGCGTTTCAATCACTTCCCGAGAAATGACAGCCCGACACGTGCGCTTCACTTTGTCCGGAACCGGACCCCAACATACAAGATCGGAACTCGTTTTGACGGTCGTTTCAAACGTTTCCATTTCGGCAGATATGAAGTTGCCATGAGCCCGGCCACTTTTTAACATCTCAACATTAAAGCAATTTCTCTGTCGGCGATAGCAGGCGGTATTAGCTGCAGCGCGGTGGCCGGCGGCGGCCTCGCGGCATCCGAGTCGGGCTGACGTCTTTGTCGCACTCATTGCGTGCCCCTCACCGGCGACAAGGACAAGCTACGCGGCGTGAGTGTGACACGAGACTGATGAGTACAAGGATCTCCGGGGGCTGCGTCCGAAGAGCCCCGCCGTGAGGTGCTGCCCGAGCACATACTAGTTTGCTTCCCTTCGAACGCGCCCCTCCAAGCTAAACCAAGAACGTCAGATCCTTATTCTGGCGAGAAATGAGCCCACCTCTGCCGAATGAGGCGCCCTGGGGAAATCGCAAGGGAAATCGCAGGGGCGCGACCTCGGGCGCGACGAACTTATGAAAGAGCGGACAAGCCATAGTTGGAGTAAAACTTGCAAAACTAACTGTGGTTCTTAGCTCATTTTTAACCGTGTTTATGCAGTCTTTGAAATGAAATAAAGGTCCGCCGGAGCACAGAGCGGAGGATGTCGGCGCACCGAGGAGTTTACTTCCAGATAAGCCTCCGTTCCCACGGCCCGCAGCGGCCCGCAGCAGCCCGCAGCAGCCCGCCGCCCGCAGACCCGCAGTGCGTGCACCGCCTTGGAACAAAGTGGGCGACGTTTTGTCATTTTTCTTCTCGTTTGTTTTGCGCCGGAAACAAAGTCGGGCCGAAAAGTGGCGACACATCAGACAAAAAATAAAAAGCGCTCCGCTCTGGACGACAAGGATTGCTCATTCAAGGGAAGTACTATATGCAGCATGGATGTAGGAACAAGAAGACGAAGAAGAGGAAGAGTAGGAGGAGTGGGAGCAACGGAATGGGAGAGGGTCAAAGGGCGATACCTTACCATAACCGCGGCCCTTGCGCCTCCCGGCCGGCAGCCGATCCTCCTCATCCGGCGGCGGGCCCACCATCTCCACCGCCACTCCCTCTGATCGGTCACTTATTCATTCATTAACTCATCCATTCATTCCTGCAGTCCCATATCCATTCATTCAGGCAGCGGCAGCAGCAGCAGTGAGGCGTAGTGCTGTGGTAGTTGCTGTAGTAGAGGGAGCCGCACAACTTAATTGTTTGCAAACATGTTGCTGGCGAGAAATAATTAATCCCTGCACACACACACACACACAACCTCACCCACAGCAAAGAGGAGCCCTGGTGGTAAGCTTGATACCGCTCTACCGTTGTTGTGGTTTATGATAGATGAGGAGCCAGAGAAAATGATTTGATTTGGTATGCGATCCTGAAGGCCTATAAGACCGCGAAGGCAGCCAAGGCAGCCAAGGCAAGCCCCTGTCTTAGGAAGTGTATATACTCTACGAAGACACGCAGATGCTCTCAAGGAGAGAGTGGGTGTAACATCCCTCGGTAATCAAATTTGTGATTCCCTCTATGTAAAAGCCTAGGCCACAGCCTTCTAGCGTATGATATGGATGATGCAGCGGTGCACCTATGGTCAAGTATGACATTAATTGAAGGCTACCCGTGTGTGCTGGTATCCACCCCCACCGGGCCACCCTCCTGCAGCCGCCCGGCCATAAAGGGCATCGTAAAGGGCAGTCACTACCGCCTCGCCGCGGCCCGCCCCCGGCCCGCCCCCGGCCCGCCCCCGGCCCGCCCCTGGGGCCCTCAGGCTGGACCCGCGCACGCGCCCCTCGAAAAATAAATAAGATCTCACGCCAAATGACGGTGCTCGGGCCGTCCCGATAATTACTGGGAGAAACATACGTGTGCGGTGCGGCCAGGCCCGGAAGCGATGCGCTGCAGAACTACCCGTGCCCAGCCCGGAAACAAGTCCCGCCGAAGTCTCCGCAAAGCACGGGAAGACGCGTGCGGCTTTTTACACGACCAACATTTCTTTGTCCTCTTTAACGGAATGGTATAGTTACGGTAGCTTTATCGTGGATCGTACCGCCGAATCAGCACGTCGCGGCCGTTGCGGTCCGTGGTCACACGCACGCTGCTCACCTGCGAATAACAGAGGAAACAAAGAGGACGTTAACGAAAGCATTTTATGAAGGCGGCTAGAGACACTCTGGAGCGGCAGCTTGTCGAGAACAGCCCCAGTGCCATATAACGACAACAAACAGCCGTAAAAACAATGCCCGGCCAATCCCCAAAGTTATATTTGGCTAACTTCTTTACAGCCTTTCGGAGATAGCTCGTTACGAGCAGTGCGGACTGGCCTCCGCGTCGGCTCTGCACGCCGGCATCTAGACATCCTCAATACCCTTTCTAGCACACATTTCATTTCTTTTACATGTTTATATATGTTTCCGCAAAAAACAAATAAATAGCATTTTGCTAAAACTTTGGCTTAAAAAATCGTCCCCTTGGCAAGCCTTGAATTCTTTCTATATATTTGCGGCAAGGGTGGGTGGAAAATGTAAGGGAAATATAAACACAACTCAATAATGCAGGCCCACATGGAATTGGAACCGGAGGGGATGACACGGTGCGGGCCGTGCCGGGGTGGGCGCCGCTGCAGTGGACGGTGCCGGACGGCCAACCCCCAGCCCCGGCAATGTCTTGCGGCTCTCCTTTACATAATGACGGTGATTTGGGTCCATGTGGACTCACTGGTATTGCGCGCACCGCCCGTCTCTCTCGCACGGCCAGCCGCCGCCAACCCTCGCCTGCTGGTGGGACAGGGACGGCTCCAGGACGCGGCGCCTTTCGCTTCCTTGGGGGCTGACCACCACTTCTGCTGTTGGGGGTTGCCGTCAGGGGTCGGCAAGGACAGCCGGCTGGGCGGCCGGCTGGGCGCAGTTGCGTGGGTTCCACTCCTGGCGGAGGCCAGGCGAGGCCGGGCGCGGCCAGGGGTCAGAGGGTTATTGGAACATCCGCACGCTCAAAGCCACACGCCCGGTGGGGCCCGGTGGGGCCCGGTGGGGCCCGGTGGGGCCCGGTGGGGGGTGGAGCATATGGCCGCTACAGGCCAGTCCACGCCGGCGAGTATGTTTCCGAGGCATGCGGGGGGAAAACCTGCAGAGCAGTGTTATCTCTGTGGCGGGGCCGAGGGCAGCCGAGGGCAGGGGCCACGGCCTGCAGGGGTCAGCGCCTCGGAACTGCCCCCACGGATCTCGATACCGCCACCCCAGGCCGGCCCCAAAAGCCCTCCAGATCGACCGGAGAACAAAAAAGAAAGAAAAAAGATCGTCCCGTGGTCGTATTGCTCTCAATGATGTCCAAAGGAGTAACTTTTCTATTCATGTGACCCTAAACGTAAGCCGGCCGGCAGTGGCGGCCAGTGCCCGCTGCAGCCGCCGGCCATTCTCGGCCCCACCAAGAGCCTTGACGGCGAGGACCTCCACCACGGCCTCCACCACGGCCCCGCCCGGACCTGGCTTCATCACGGAGCTCCCCGCGGCCGTAAAGGGAGCAGCTGTTTGGGGAGAGGCAGCCCGCCGGAGCCTGCCGGAGGACGCCGGAGTCTCCGGCCTCCAGGGTGACCGCGGAGCCAACAAGGTACCTGGTAGAGCCGTCAGCGGCACGGCCGGCACGAAGCACAACTCATGGCGGGGCCCGGCCGCTAGCCATGATGACCCTTGAGCACATGTGTTGCTCCTTGTCCGAGCTTATCTCGCTGGCCGTTTTGTTGTCCGTTCTCGTAAATAGCAAAGGGTGCATAGATGACCCCCGGGCCGCAGCAATATGGCCGGACCCTATATTATGCGGGGCGTGCGCTGCGCCGCTCCGGTATTGGTCCAACCCTTGCGGCGAAAATCATAACGGAAGATGACATTGCCCGGCGGCCCGCGGCCGGCTGAGGGCTGTGGGCTGTGGGCTGTGGCTACTCGCAAGGAAAACAGGGGCAGATCATCGGAAGCTCGAGGGCTGGGCTCGAGGCATATCTCACGCGCGCGTTCAAGGGTGACAGTCTGGTTGTCATGGCAACCAACTCACGGCAGCGGGTCCCGCGGGGTCATAGCCGGGGGCGGTGCTGACCGCGCCCGCAGTGCCAGCTGCCCTCCCCCGGGACCCCTGGGACAGAATGGACCTCATACAATTTGCAGCGTTTCCCGATCGGCACAGAATAAGCCTTGGGGAAAAGGCAAAACGCGCGCGCCCACACACACACATACACACACACACACACACACACGCGCGCGCGCGCACGCCTCAGGATGCAGCCCACCTAAAAATATAAGAAATGTAGCAGGACATGTATGAGAGGAATTTTGGGGAAGTAGACCGAGGGAGTGTGGGGGTCATGGTAGTGCAGACGCCGATGCGGTGCTCCTTACGGTCTTTTTTAACACGATTATATCATTAGCCGGCGTAACGTGGTTTTATTGCTTCTCCGAGACTCGCGAACCGAACCGGAGTGGACCGCAGGGCGGCCCCGGCGGCCCCAGCGGCCCCAGCGGGCTCGGTCCGCCGGCCGCCTCCCCTCCCCACGAGCTCCGCACCCCGCCAAGAGTGTCGTCATCACAGTAATCGCCCGCCGCGGCCCCGATGGACCCCGAACGCCGCGATGGCTTCCTCCGTCTTCATTAGCGTCACGGTCCTAGGGACCGCTTAACACCGCGGAGGTGCAGTGCAGGCATTTACACCCGGTGGCGCGGGCAGTCGTTGGGACGGGTCCATCTTGAAAATCGCAACATAATTTTCCTCCGTCGTGTTTTACATTTTTAAAGCTGCTGTGCACAGCAGCGGCAGCGAGGAAATGAGAAGGGAAGTAAAGTAAAGCAGCAGTATTTTGCAAATTTATCGAAGTGCGAGCCGGACAGCCGGACACCCTCGGCGGCCGGCCCCCGCCGGTCCGCGCGCCGGGAGAAGATCCCACATAGGAAATATGTTGAATAGCGAATTTTACGAGTGATAGGAAGGAGTGGCGCAGCGCTTGGGGTCGGGCCGTCGGGCCGCCGGGCCGCTGGTCCTCCGGGCAGCAGTGGCGCACGGTCATTGCCGCCCGCGATCCCCGGATCCCGGAGCCCAGCCGGAGCCGGGTGTGGTGCGCGCGCAGGGCCCGGCGCGGGGTCGAGCCGGGGTCAGCCGGGCCCACCAGAGCCTCGTAACACCGGCCCCGCGCCGCGCAGATACACGCCGCCGAACCGCGGAGAAAACTCCGGCGAAGGTATCGTCCCGGCTGCGCTCCGCCCGGCTGTCTATCCATTTTTATGGCGACTGGATAAACTACGCATAATCTGTATGTGCATTAGCAATGAAATCCCCTACCTCTCCCTCTCTCTCTCTCTCTCTCTCTCTCTCTCTCTCTCTCTCTCTCTCTCTCTCTCTCTCTCTCTCTCTCTCTCTCTCTCTCTCTCTCTCTCTCTCTCTCTCTCTCTCTCTCTCTCTCTCTCTCTCTCTCTCTCTCTCTCTCTCTCTCTCTCTCTCTCTCTCTCTCTCTCTCTCTCTCTCCCTCGCTCCCCTCTTCCCAGCCGGCCGTTGCCGCCAAGCGAGTCCACAGGTCACCGCAGGCTCATCGCCGGGGGCAGATTTGAAAGCGATCGCCAAATCGAGCGGCAGCCGCGAACACTTTGGCGGAAAGTAGCGCACGTGAGCTCCCCGTGAGGACCCTTCGGCCCGCCCCCGACACCACTACGCGTGTCTCCTGACTCATCGACTCATTTCAATAATACTATCAACCTGTCGACTGCGCGGCCTTTATCACGTACAGATCGATTCTAATTCGACTTAATGTTATGCCCATGCGGTATCGCCTCCGTCCGTCCGCCCGGAGGAACTGACTGAGGAGTTGCCCCAGTGAGAAAGTAATCAATTCGTCGCCTGATAACATCACCAAGAATGCAACCCATCAATTTTTCTCGGATCAGAGGCACTATGTCGTGCCTCCGGGAGTCCGGGACGGCAAACACGCGTGCATAAATTAGCTTCTAAAAGGCGGGAAATGTGTATTTCAGACAACACCCGCCACCTCTGCTAGGTTTAAATCAAATACCTCTCTTTCCGGTCGTTCGCTAATCGCTGATTGGGCAGCTCATTTGCCTTCGCCTCGCCCGAAGCCACTGCGCGAGCACCCACCTGTTCGCTCACATGCTGCTCTTAGCTCGAGGGGCTTGTTCGCGCCCCGCACGGACAAAACACCCGGCTGAGTAACCACCGAGGGGTTCGTGAATTACAACAGCGTTTTCGAAAACAGTAAATAATAGAGGTTTCCAATGGAGACTTGGAAACGGAAGCTGAATCACAAAAACACTTCCAGACCGGAAACTCCCTAGGGCAGATATGAGAAACTTGAATGGTGTTCTGAGTGAATTCTGGTGGTCAGTTTCCATATTTGGCGAGGCCCTTGTACATCGATATTTTTCATAACTGCTCTGGAGAGTTTCCGGTCTGGAAGTGTTTTTGTTCTTCAGCTTCCGTTTCTAAAGTCTTATTGGAAACCTCTATTCTAAAAGCCTGGCAGCACACAGCGGCCTGCCATTAAACTCGTGAAGAGGGCTTCACGTAACGACAGTCCTACGCAGGAGCACTCATGCTGCCCCCGCGGGGGACCCCGGGCCCTGCGAACTCACGGGATCCGTACGATAAGTTAATGGCGACAAGTGCAGTCCTCGCAGAACAGGCTGGGTGGTCCGCCGAGGAATGCGACTCAAAACAATGCGTCAATCGCGGCGCGAGAGTAATTCACGCCCCGTCCGTGAGAGTGAGGCGCGGAGGAGGAGTGGTTACTACCGCAGTCCTACTCCCGCGTCCGAAATAAGTCTTCCCGCCAACGCGCTCCCATGACATTCTGCAAACTCGCGCTGAAACGCCAGGAGAACGCGCAGAAAAGGTGTTTGCCATGCTGCAGAGCCGAAGCCTCCTAAACACGACTAATCACAGTTTGCCTGCCTCGCATTAACGAGGAGCCAGCGCCAGCTGTGTCGTACCCGGCCGGCTACGCCCCAACAAGGAGTAGTGCGAACGCACACGGACTCATTTATAATGCAATTAAGTGACGAACACTTACTTACTTTGGTCAGCGGGCGTTAGTCACTTTGTTCCCCTAACGAATCCGATATGTGCAAGCAGCACGCACGCGCGCACGGCCGGCAATTTATCACATCACAGCCCGATAAAAACGGTCAACGAAGATTAAGGATCGGGAAAGAAGGTGGCGCGCGTTGCGTAGTGTGGGCTGGACTGGGGTGTCGGCGCACGGCGGCGCACGGCGGCGCACGGCGGCGCACGGCGCACAGCGGGGGCCGCAGCCATATTTGTCACGCAGGCCCAGGCCCAGGCCCAGGCCCCCGCTGCCCAGCACCCTAAGACATCTCTGTCGCAGCCCAAAGGGTTGACACCGAAACACGCGTATGCACCGAGACTAGTCACCAGGAGCAGGGAGGGAGAGGAAAGACACCGTCTCTACACTGCGAGATAACCAGGAAAGTCAATGATGAAAACCCTGCAAAAATAATGAAAAAATTAAATCAAATAAATAGCGGTCTAGGTAAACTATGCTGTAGTCCGTTGCCCCGCCTTTTCATCTCTCCGGCACGCGAACCGCCGACACACGCCTACTGTCGACAGAATGTCATTTAATGAAGGAAATCTCTGCGGGGAGCCAACGAGCCTTGCAGACGACTGTCGTCACGCTCTGCGGTGTTTAGCACCGATGCCGTAATGAATGGAGGGGCCGGAGGGGCCGGAGGGCCACTGCAAAACACGCGGCAGGGCGGCAGGCCGGCACAGCGAAACCAGTGCGTTTGACATGCCGAGGCGCCGCGCCGGTCTCCGGGGGGGATTGTTTCCAATAAGGGACGTGCCGGGCCGCCAGGACCCGCCGGGACCCGCCGGGACCCGTGTGACATGCGAAGCAACTCCTGCAATGCCGTCACCAGGCGGTGGCGCCCAGGCGTGTCATCCAGTTGGTCACATCGTCTTCGTCAAAACATCATCCCGTACCTCATTTCAGGCGCGGTGAGTTGATCTAAAAATGCAAACTAAGCGACAAAAAAAAATGTGTCTATAAGTCTCCATTGTGACTGCAGCGGGGGCCACGCGCGACGCCCCCATCCATATGTATGTATGTGGCGTGTGATCTCCTTTCCCGACATAGAGGCCGCCGATACCGCTCCGGGGGCCGCCGGGTGCCACAGCCAAAAAACTATCATGTGTGTAATCATTCATTCGGCTCTGGAACGCCCAGATACACATGGCATTCATCCGATGACGGCCATAGTGCAGAACACCCCCCCCAGCGGATCCTCTGAGGTGACTCGTGTCGTACAATGTAGTTTGCATGAAGCTGAGAGTGTCCACCTGCTGACGCTGCACGGATGACCATACTGCCCGAGCCGTCGACAGGAGAGACAAAACCTGGCGGGGAGAGGGTCGACCCGAGAGCCGCATTACAAGGACAACAACCGTCATCAGCATACGCCCCTTGTAGGTAATTTGGGGGGTTGTGATGCACCACTACATTGTGATTGGGAGCGGAGGAGACGGAGTGACGCCCGCGAGTGAGAGGGAGAGAGAGGAGGGGGGGGGGCGTGGGTTCATGCACGAATTACGGTGGATCTCTCTGTGGAGCGGTGAGGTGGGGGTGTCCAGTTCCAGTGGGTGGAGAATATTCATTTCGAGTGAGGAAAACAACACCTGACGTGTGGTCACGCGGTATCCGTCGGAGCCCGTCGGTACCCGCCCTGACTGTTCACCACTCTCCAGAAAATCTTCAAACGTGATCCGTAGCAAACGTTACGCCTGAAACGCACAAATTCTCCACCATTCGCAGGAAACTCCACCAACAATTTCTTGAACGGTCCCGTTGCTAACTCGGTGTCCCGCCAGATCTGACGAAGGTAATGGTAAGAGGCAGGATCGATGACAACGGGCAGCTCGTTCCCCTAACGCCCCCCCCCCCCCGCACACACACACAGCGGATTCGATGGGTCCGTTTAGCACCTCTCCGCACGACCATCCCACGGCGATCCGATCGCCCGCTTTACTCGGCATTTTACGTAATGGCTGTCATTTTGGCGCCGAATAGTGGGTAAAGTGGGCTGGGCGGGGCTTTGGCCGCCCGGGGACCACCTAGCCCCGCCTAGCGGGCTCCGAAACGGCCAAAAAACCCTGCTGCTCCGACGGGCTCAGAGCCCCGTATCTGCTGGGCCTGCTGGGCTGCAGACGGTGCCCTCGGTGCCTGCTCGGTGCCCTCCCGATCGGTACCGGGATGAGGGCCTGCATGACGGTCAGCAGGCACCGCCGCGGGCATTCCCTCCCAGCGCGCTCAGATGACTAAGACGAATCAATTTACAGAAACACTTATTGGAATCAACACGGCGGCCGTCCGGGGGGCGGGCCGGGGCGGGCCGGGGCCGAGGGGCAGCAGCGCGTCAGTCATCGCACCTTCACGAGGCTGTCACGCGATCCAGAACACGCCCATTAGCGCCACGACGACTTTGACGAGGGTACCGGCCCGGCCGTCACCGCCGCGCCTGGCCAAGCAGGCCGTGGCCAAGCAGGCCGTGGCCAAGCAGGCCGTGGCCAAGCAGGCCGTGGCCAAGCAGGCCGTGGCCAAGCAGGCCGTGGCCAAGCAGGCCGTGGCCAAGCAGGCCGTGGCCAAGCAGGCCGTGGCCAAGCAGGCCGTGGCCAAGCAGGCCGTGGCCAAGCAGGCCGTGGCCAAGCAGGCCGTGGCCGCGCACAAGCGAGGTGGCCGGGAGGCCCGCTGCGGCGCTAACATTGGCGTCGCCGGTGGCCGGCAGCCAGCCGCTCACTGTGGGGGCGGCTGCCGACCAGCGCCGTGGAATGACAACAGGCTTTCCGGCGAAATCCTCTTCTTCGCGACCGCACCGAAAATGGAGAGATCTCTCGCTTTCACCTTTCCCACTGCGAAAAATTTAGTTATTTTGCAAGAATTATTAGCAGCAGCACTTACTGAAGTCTCTGCGGCGAAGTGTTTACGCAGCGCGGTATGAATGCACTGACGGCGACGGCAAGCCGTCGGCAGGCCTACAGCGACCGCAAGAGCGCACAAAAAGCGTGTGAGAATACTCCGTGCCTGCGGGTCTGCGGGGCCTGCGGGCTGTGGTTGCAGACGAGCCAGCCCAGCTCCTCCCCGGGTTGGTTGGCACTTTCGGCTCGGCTCCTGCGACGGGGCGGAACGGCGTCGGAACGCGCGTGGCACTGCGGCACCCAAACCACAATTCCAAGGAATTCATTCTAATATTTCACACCCCGCAATACTAAGCCCAAAATGCATTCCTTTACGGCAATTCGCGAGTTCCTCTATCATGTATTTGCAGAGTCCGAGCCAAGGCGACTCTTCGCTCCTTCTTAATGCTCCAAGTACTGAAGCCGTTGCGCTCCTGATGGGAACTTTCAGATCGACGAACAAACGACGACTGCGGCTGGGTTATGGGATTTACCTATAAGGCCAGTACAAGTTGGCGCGGCCCGCTGGACGGCGCTGGCCGCCTAGAGGCCGCTCGGAGACGGCCGTGCGCCTGCCGCTACACGGCAAGTGCCATCCGTCGTGCGTCACACGAATAATCGGGAAATTTTGTACGGAGTGTCAAGATTCAAACAGACGAACCCTCCAGCTCTGGCTGAACGTCCAAATTTCTTCCTTACTTTCCACCTTCAGCCGCGAACGGCACCGCCACACGCCTGCGAGTGTCAGGGTAGGCCAGCCCGCACGACTCGTGTGCATATGCCGGAGTCGCGGTTGCCTACCCAGCAGGCGTCAGACGAGCCAAAAATTGGGTGTGCACTAGCGACAATATTATGACCGCGCTCGTTCATATTTTTCGCAAGCAGCCTCCTAACAACAGTGTGAGTCGGCCCGGGGGACCTCGTGAGCCGCGGCCAGACACAAAGTACATCTGGAATCGATTACTACTCAGCCTCATGCGTTCGCACCTCGCAGCCTCGCCGCCCCGCCCCGCCGGCCCCGCCCCGCCGGCCCCGCCGGCCCCAGCTCCGGAGGCACCGGCTCGCACCTCTTTCCGGCAAAGCACAGAATACCACCGAGCGCTGGGCAGTGCCGGGCCGAGGCGGGCTGAGGCCGGGCTCCGGAGCAGTGGGCCTCTCGGGGCAATTGAGGCCCAACCACTAATGCATATCCAGGGCGATATGAAATTACTTGAGGCGGGTGAGTCTCGGCCCAGCCGTGCCGTGCCGTGCCGTGCCGTGCCGTGCCGTGCCGTGCCGTGCCGTGCCGTGCCGTGCCGTGCCGTGCCGTGCCGTGCCGTGCCGTGCCGTGCCGGGGCCGGGGCCGGGCCGTCTGGTCCGGTTGGGACCTGGCAGCCTCCCCGCCCTACACTTTCTAGAGCTGCGACCGGAGGCCGCCGGACCTCGATCAAATTGTATCAACGTCGTGGCCTTATTCTCCGGGCTGTTGTTCGGGTTTTCGTCATCACTGCCCAGCAAAGCAGCGCACTGCAAACGGCAAGGATACAACCAGATGTTGCATTTGGTAATTGCTATCACTGTCAATAATGTCGTTTTCGGGAACGAAACATGCCACAATGTCCAAAAAGATTTCCATCGTATAGATGAAGGTGAGCGGAAACGAGGTAGCCGGCTTCTCGACTGCTTCAAGGACGGGTTCGGTTCGTATCTGGTGCGAGAAACTAGAAGTAATAAGCGTAAGGACCTTGCATTATCGTACGGGGCTTCTCCGCCACGTCTGTGGAGGGGCGGCGGGGACGGTATAAGGAGGGAAGGGCAGGGGAGGGGAGCCAGGGTATCGACGTTTCTTAATTGAAGGTTATCCCCGGGCGTAACGAAAACCTGTCCCAAAATTGGCTCGGTGGATCCTCTCTCTCTCTCTCCCCCTCCAAATACGGCTTACCGTGCGCGCCACTGTGCGGCCCCAAACGTCCCGCGGACCGACAAAAAAAAGAAAGAAAAAAAAAAGGAGCATGTAGGTTAGTTTCTTAATGAAAGTTGTCGATTAGTATTTGGAAGCCAATGTCCGAAGGTAGTGCTGTGACGCACTGCACTGATAGGGCGCATGCACACCTTACAGCCTCACAGGCAGCCACCGCGGAAAAACAATAATTCCCTGTAATTCCCGGCAGTAATCACGGAACGAGTGCCTCCCACCTCTCACCCGCTCGGCTCTGACGGCCTGGCTTGTCTTGTTGCGCTGTCTTCCTACCCAGCCAAAGGTAGGTGGGGAAGGGATAAGGCTAAGATTTCCCAGAAAACAAAAATGTGATTTGAAAATTAAAGTTTGATAAACCTCTTCAGCACGACACTTTTCTACACTTAGTGCCACAAACCCCCACTCATCACATTCTTCCCTACATTTCCCTACGATTTGCAGAATTATAATGAGGGCTGAGGCCGGGCTAACCGCTATCGTATCGGCAGGTATGCAAATGCAGGTGGCGATCGCCTGTTCTTGTCGCTACTCGCCGATATGTGAAGTACACGAGGTGATGGAGGCGCCAATGCAAAATCCCGGTCGTTTCGGATCTGCTCCGCGCGCGCGCGCACGCACTCACACACACAAAGGGACTCGACACGCCGTGTACAAGGCCTACACAAAACAACGGCACGGTATCTTTATAACTAGCGTTAAACCATCTAACAGACATCACTTTTCCCTATAAACTTCCTCAGAAAGGGAGAGGAAGCGGAGAGGAATTCAAATTGCCCGCCTCCTTCGGGCTGCAAGCGTCATGCGAATGTTTGTCGTTAATCCTTAATGCAAGTGGCTTCAACTCTTTTATGGTTGTCAATCTCAGACCGTAAACATGATTTGATTGCCGGTCCGGCAGAGGGCGCTCTTATCTTATGCAGCGGAGTCTATTCAAATAGGGCCAATTTGAATAAACTCTCCAGTTTCTAGTGGGAGTGTCCCCTGCCGTTTAGAAACGTTATCAAAAGTTGATAACGGTCACATATTTTGCCTTAAACATTTATTTGAACGCGCGACCCATTCAACAACTTTCAACGCAATAAGAAACTTTAAAAGATGTCTGTTGCTAACAACTGCATGTAAGTCACAAGTTAAACAGGATACCAATCCAGGTAAAAATGCTTTCGTTTTCAATCGCCATCCATCACCGCAGCTATTGTCCGCGCTGGGAGTCGTCGCGGTGGTTACCTCTGAGCTTCTGATGTGACACACGGGAGGGACACAACTCTTCTTTATGCAGCGTTAAGCTGTAAACGGGACACTGTGCCCCAATGAAATATGGCGGTTTGATGGCTACTTTGCGTATCGGTACCCTTTCTGTGGTCACAACACACACGCGCGCGCGCGCACACACACACACACACACTCACACACACACAGACGAGGATTCGAATCAGGAGAAGAGAGCCCGCCATAAAATGCGGATTAAAATTTCCCTCGCGAGTGCATTGAATAAAAGCCGCGTGTGAGACGCCAACGGGAGCTCAATTTACTTCAGAGACATTATAGCGGCACGCTGAAATATAAGGAGGCTGTAAAATCTCTCAAACTGAATTACATCGGGCGCCAACAGGGTGTGAATCTTTTCCTGTAAAGGTTAGCGCCCCCGTCATTTCGTTACAGTGTTCATGTCCGATGTTGGCAGCCAACGGCAGCTCGGGTTGACCGGCCGGGTCATTCTGAAACAAAATCGCTAGGAAATGATTGGAAACATACGGAAAGTCACGCGGATGCGATTTGCATACGCATCGGTACTGCACTGGACCACCGGGTCTCTCCAACAGGTTGATAACAGCAACCCAAGCCCACTGCATTCCAGGGAGAGAGGGAACAGGGGAGAGGGGAGAGTAGAGAGGAGAGAGGGGAGAGGAGAGAGAAGAGAGGAGAGAGAAGAGAGAGGCGAGAGGAGAGAGAGAGAGAGGAGAGAGAGAGAGAGAGAGAGGACAGAGGAGAGAGAGAGAGAGAGAGAGAGAGAGACAGAGAGAGAGACAGAGAGACAGAGAGAGACAGAGAGAGACAGAGAGAGAGACAGAGAGAGAGAGAGACAGAGGCTAGACGCGTCTGTGTTGTGTATAGATGACAAACAAAGTGCACTCTCTCACTATCGCTCTCTCTCAGAGAGGAGGAGGAGGAACAGAGGGGAAGTCGTCGAGAATAGCAGCAAAGGCTGGGAGATCAGAGAGAGACAGAGAGTCGGCGCGGAGCAGCAACAATCGCACGCACGCTGGTGCCATGGCTCCGCACTGCGGTGCGGTGCGGCCCCCACGTCTTTGATTATTGTAATTGAATTCGATGATTTCTGAAGCGACGCAGTGCGACGCATAGCTCGTCCAGATGCCAAAGGCGAGCCGATGGGAAGGTGCTTGGGGGCAGCTGGGGGGCAGCTGGGGGGCAGCTGGGGGCAGCTGGGGGCAGCTGGGGGGCAGCCTGCGGAGCATTTAGGGCAGAAGTATTAAGAAAACAAAACTGCATTCCCAGACCTCCTCACAATCTACACAACTTTTGCGAGACGGACTTTGGCTGCATTTCATATACACTCTGCGTTTAAGAAAAATATTTCGAAACAAGTGAATCCCAGTTTGTACCACGCTATTTTATATGGTAAAATTGAGGGCCCTTCCCAGAAATTTTCTTTACGCGAAGAAAGTGTTGTAGGAAGGAATACACCCCGAATATGAGCCGAGGTGTAAATTCAAATATAATAATATCCGAAGCAGAGGTAGGTGAAGGCGGGAGAGAGAAGGGAAAAGGAGAAGGTGAGGCGGGGCGGGGCCGGGCTCCGGGCTCGCGCACCGTGGGCTGTAATTTAGCCCAGTGATACCGATGCGGTGCTTGGTGGTTTGGGCCCACGGCGCAGCCAGCGCAGCCAGCGCAGCCAGCGCAGCCCAACACTGCACTGCCTTCGATGGCCTCATGGCCTGGGCCTGAGCCTGGTCCCTCCTGGCCTGGGCTCTGTTGGGCTCCTCAGACGCAGCGTCGCCATACCATACCATAGCGCTGCGGTATGTCAGGCGGGGCCGGGCGGGCCGGGGGGCCGTCATTACGTACAGCCCGGGCCCCGCCGGAGCCCCTCACCTCCCCGACGCTGTTGCCCCGGCCGGGGCCTCGGCAGGCCGGAATGCCGAGATGTGCCACGCAAATGCGACTCGGCTCGATGCCGCGACAGACCAGCAACCTGAGGGTTCTAGTTGAGAACGCAGAAGCGGCGACCGCGGCAGGCCAACGCTCTTTCGCACCCCGCCCGCCACCAACACCGCTACTACGCCCCCGTCGTCCCGGCGGCCGCGCGTCCTGGCCGTGGACCCCGCGGGCAGGGCCGGCGACGCCCCCTCCCTCCCCCTGCACGTGGTGTAGTACGTGGCCGGCCACCGCAGGGCGACGTGCACACCCCCGCCCCGCCCCTCAGTCAGCTGATCGCTTTGCCGGCCGGCCGGCGGCCGCAGCAGTGGCCGCAGAGAGGTGAGCTCGGAGAGCGCCACGGCGCCGTGCGGACCAGGAAGACGTGACGACGAGGCTGCGACGTGATCAACATGGACCACGCAGCACACACGGCGCACGCAGCACACACGGCGCACGCAGCACACACGGCGCGAGTCCCCTTGTCATCTCCAGAAGACATCTCGCCACCGTCGGAGGTAATAACAAGATTAACATATTTACATTCATCTCCTTGCAGAAATGGGGGGAAACATAACTAAGGTGATCCTTAAAAAGGGAATCCTCGATGCGATTTCAAAAGACGCAAATTCGAATCCAACTGAAAAAATTAATAAAAACCACGAAATTGCGCCAGCTGCGTCTTTTCGCCGCCTCCACGGCCGTCCTCGCTACAAAAATCAATCCCCTGGCCGCCCTTCTGCCCCTACCCTCACACCACCGCCGCCGCCACCACCACCACCACCACTTCGCGAGCACGTCCGCGACGATCCTCACGACCTGCTTCTTATTCCGAGCGCGCGGCCGGCGCGGCCGCTCCCCCTCCCCTCCCCTCCGATGCCATTCCCACTCCCGTTGGCCGCCCCAGACGCCACGAGGACGGCGGACGGCCCCGCGGCTCCGCGTCAACAACATCACCCCCGCGAGCGCCGGTGCCGCCCGCCCGTGACGTCACACGTGGCCGTGCCGAAGAGTTCCCCGTCACGTATGTTTGCCAAAATTGTCCACTACTTTTCCACTTTCGTCGACTGTCGCCAATCAGCAGAATCGGCAGAACTCTCGGCTGCATTTTATTTCGTATGTTGGTGTTGGTACCAGTGGCAGTGCGCGCGGAGCGGAAGGATTAATCCGAGACCGTTATACCAGGTGTATCATTGGCCCCGGGCAGTTTCGGTTTTAGGCAGTCCCGCAAAGCACCATCTCCATCTCTTTCTGTCTCGCGCGTCTGGCCGAGCCAGAAAGAGACGGAGATAGTGTGTTGCGGGACTGCCTAAAACCGAAACTGCCCGGGGCCAATGATACACCTGGTATACACTAGCAAAACAAATTCGAGAAGAAACGCTTCGGCATCCGCGCCGTGCCGCTGTTGTTGGGCCCGGTCAGTGCCACCACGGTGACCCAGTGCCCCCGCCCGGCCCCGCCCCGCCGGACGTGACGGTCTCTGGCGGCACGCGTCCCTGCGGCCAGCCAGAGGAAGGAGGAGCAGAAGGAGGAGAAGGAGGAGGATATCGAGGGCCGTCCGCTACGACGCACTCGGCCGTGGGCCGTGTGCCCGGGTGCTCGAGCGCGGCGATAGGGGCCGTGCGACGGAGCCTCCGGGTTGGCAGCCAAAGTGCGTGGTAAACTGCGACCCCGCGCCTAGCGAGTCTGCAGGGAGCTGCCGCCTCACACGACGGAGCTCCTCGCTACTTCGCCGGCTCCGCCGCTCGTTTAAATCTCCGGCCTAGACCCCTGCGCCGCCGCGCCGCGCCGCCGCCGCCGCCGAATATGAGTTGCCGCCGCCGCCGCCGAAAAATACCCGGCGCGGCGCGACGCGACGCTCGGGGCACGAACGGCTGCAACAGCACTAGCCAGTGCTAGGAAACTCCCCCGGTTTTAGCGATTCGCTAAAAACCGAAACTGGAGGATCAGGTGTTACCAACCTGACAACTTTAAACGAAAATTTGACACATTTTGCGACGATCAATTTTTTCAATACTTTCAGGACATGTTTAGAAAATTCCGATGTATCTATATTACAACTGCTTTTAATTTTTTAATGCTGGCTTTTGAAAGTTGGTTATCGAAGTTGGTAGTAATTCATTTGTTTTATCCTCCAGTTTTGGCTTCCCCACCTCCTATCCCCCACCACCGAGAGTTTCCTACCACTGGCACTAGCGGTGTTTTGATTCTGTTGTCCGCTCGCCCTGCGCCGCCGCCCCTCCGGCGGCTGACAGACAGCCCCGGCCCGGCGCTGGTCTGTCAGCGCCGGCCCGCCCAGCAGTTCGCTCGCGTTGACTGCAGTGTTTCGGCCAGTTCGATGCCCGACCCGACCCGAACCGCAACTTTCGCGACGTGAAGGCGTGCAATGGAGACCGAAGAAGGTGACTCGCAGGGCTGGAAACATTTCGGAGAGCTGGGGTTCGAAGACAATTTGAAGCGCCAAAAAGTCGAACCTGGTCGGGTGTTCTGTGTGCCGTGCCTGACCAAGCTGCAGCGGAAGGACACGGACGCGGCAGGCTTTGACGCGGATGACCCGCAGGAACAGGTGACGATCGCGAGGTAAGTACAATAATGATCGCGAGGGTGTCGTGTGTCGTCGCTTTCTCCTGGTTTATATATTGTGTTAAAGTAAAGACTGAATTTGTAAGTTATTTTGGATGTTACGCTGGCATGTACGAATTGTTTTTGAATGGGTTGCCGGGCCAGGTTAAGGAAAGTTTGTGCTTGCCAGAGCGTATACAAGTACTTCATTTCGGCACGCGCTACGTTCTTGAGGGCGTACCAATAGAGCTTTCCAATGAGACTTTGGGAACGGAAGCTGAAGAACAAAAACTCGTCCAGACCGGAACTCCCAAGGGCAGCCGTGAGAAACTTGAGTGGCGTTTTAAGTGAATTCGGAGGATATTTCCAACATTTGACGCGGTTCTTGTACATCAATATTTATCATACCTGCCCTCGAGAGTTTCCGGTCTGGAAGTGATTTTGTTCTTCAGCCTCCGCTTCTGAGCCTCGTTGGAAACCTCTATTGTATGGACGCTGTGTAAAGTACAACTTCTTTCCGTAGACCACTGCATCTCATTAACGAATACGTGCAATAGGATATTCCGCTGAAACCCAGAACCGAAGTAAGAAGAAGGCAAGAAGTACAAAAGGATGGGCGAGGGGGGACGTGTTGGACGGAAACGGACACAGTCCCACCTCCCCCCTCACCCATCTTTTAGTACTTCTTGCCTTCTTCCTACTTCCGTTCTGGGGTTCAGCGGAATACCCTATTTCGGTCTCGTAAACATAACCTGTGAACGCGCGCTTTACAGTTGCCATGTTGACTGTCTATTTGTTTCCTCTTATCATGTCGCTTTATTGTTTCGAAACAGATTACGGACTTAAAACTCTGTGCATCGGTCGTGCGATCGGGAAAGATAATTTTCACGGTACGTCCTTACGTGTGACAGTTTGCGGGGGCGGGGCGGGGGATGGGGCGTGGGTCCCACAATGTCGCTTTCAGGGTACTCGGGGCGGGAAGACGAACTGAAACACTTCCAAATCGGAAACAGCCCGCGGAGGGCGGAGACGAGATGTTCTTATCTCGGGTACGAAATTGTCAAATTTTGGAAGTATCCATTTTGGAAGTGTTATTGGTGTCCGTCTCAGAACGTCGTGGGACCACCGTGTCATCTGGCGCATGGCTTATCGCATTACATATTACAAGCCAAAATCTATAGTATTTTATTACATTAAAGTACTCCGAAGCACGGAGCGGAAGTTGGCAGTCGTCAGGAAGAAGTACGCTGGAAAGAGAGAAATCGCGTCGTTATCGCGTGTATTTTTCAGCGTTCTTCCGGAGTCCGGCCGCGCCGCTCACCTCCGAGTCACCCTCCGCGCCCCGCCGACAAGGAGTACATCATTTGTCTGGTCCACATGACAGCTGAGCGCCGTCCCGGCCCGGCCGGCCGGCCTGAGCGGCTCGGCACTTCCTGGCTTGGCCGAGTGTCCTTGCTGCCAGGACCGAACTAGGAGGCCGAACCGGAGCGGGCCGCAGCGAGTGGTCCGCCAGGGAGCGGCGACATTCCGGCCGGCCCACCGGACCGCTGCCGCACGCGCCGGGGATGGCCGAAGCCGTATGCACGTCCGCGATCAGCTGGTGCCCGGCGGGACGGGCCGGGACGGCTTTGCTGCCGGGCCGCCGCCTCGGCCGCCTTGTCCCGCCTGCGGGTGGAGGCGGAGCTGCGACTCGGCGAAAATAAAACGAGGTGCGAACGGATGTGCTTCACACATCAGCCCAGCGCCGACGGCGGCCGACGGGGAGGTGCTGCGCGCCGACACATTATCACTTTCCGGTATCTAGAGTTCTCCCTAACGCGCCACATTCAGGGAACTGGCGGCGACGACACGTCGGGGGTGCTGGCGTGCCGCGGTGAGTGCAGAGCGCGTGCCGAGCGCGTGCCGAGAGCGTGCCGAGAGCGTGCCGAGCGCGTGCGTGAGGGGGCGCCGGCCCGCACCGGCCCGCACCCCGTCACGTGCTGCACGTCTACGTCGATGCCGGAGACACGTAGCGAGACAAAGCGAGAGTGACCCCCCGACGGTCAAGGACGGGACGGGACGCGGGCACAAAACGCGCGAGCGGCAGGGGCCGTACTCCAACAGGACCCCCGGCAGAATGCCGACGTGTCGACGGCAGCGGACAGCAGCAGCTAGCGGTGCGACAGCGGCGGCCATTGTGCGCCGATACGGCACCGGGACAGCCGAGGCCCACCGGCCCACCCCACCGGGGCGCCGTGAAAACGCATTAAAGGCCCCGGCCAACACGGAGAGTTCCCTGTGTTTGGGCGCTGCCAGGTGCTGCCTCGCGCTGACGGCGTCCTGCTCTGTCGCCACCAAACGGAATCAGAGTCACACTGCGGCGAGCCGGCGGCAGCAGCAGCGGATGCGGTCGTGTCGCTACCACCGCTACAGCCGCTACAGCCGCAGCAGCCGCTGCACCGGCCGGTGTGAGCCGCATCAAACGACAGGTAACTGCTGTTTTATGGCTCCGCGGGGGACAGCACCGGTCCGGTTTGGGGGAGGCACGCCGGGGGAAGGGCCTAAGTGCGGGCGGCAATGGCGCTGGCCACACACACACACACACACACACACACACACACACACACACGCACACACACACACACACACACACACACATACAAGCGCGCGCACACACGCACAGAGGCCGTCCCGACACCGCCGAAAGAACGGTGGTTTTTACGGAGGCGCGCTGATCGGGTGGGGGTTGGCGGTTGCTTTCGGCACAAGCATTTAATACGAAATAAAATCAGCCATTCGGCGCGGAGGGTCGGGAATGGTCCTGGGCCGGCGCCTGGGCCTGGGCAGGTCCTGCCGGAGCTCGGCAGGCGAGGCGGCGGGTTTTCGGCCGCCAGATCGATACGGCCGGCCGGAGAGCCTCGCATCTTCCGGCTGCCGCCGCTGTACCGGTGCGGGCGGCCCCGGCGAGGCCCCGACGATACAGGTGCAGCGGGGGACACAGTGGACCGGACCAGACACACGCCGCCACCCGGCCAAACTCTGGTGATATATGTGCGCTAAGCAGAGGCGGCAGAGGGACTCACCTACAAACTCCCTCTCAGGAGGAGAGGCCAGGCGCCGTGGAGGAGGCGGCAGAGAAAAGTAGTGAGCAGCAGAAAACCGGTCCACCGGATTATATCCCCTCGCACATTTTCAATCCCCGATATATGACGGAAACGTCGTTGGCTTTGCCGTCGGCGGCTTCACGGCGGCCAGGCCAACGCCATACCGCAGGCCGCCGCTCAACATTTTCCCCGGCCGAGGCAGAACTCGCAGTGTTTCCAAGTCGGAGCCAGCCGAGCCGAGCCGAGCTCGGGTCGTCATATTCGCGCCGGCGGAAAAAGAAAAGGAGTACGTGGCGAGGAGCGGCGCGGCGGTCGGAACAGCCCACAAATAGGGATAAGAGCCGAGTGATGTGACCTTTGCACCCGGCGCCGCGTTAAAAGCCCCCTCGGCGGCCAGTTTAATATTTCTGCACATGCGGAGAGCGGCGGCCCATACTTGTCTGCGACATCTCGGCCGTCAGTCAGCGGGCGGCGCGGGGCCACCAGGGCGCCCGGCAGCGAGAGGCCGAAATCTGCTGCCCGACATTCAGCCGACCTCGGGTGAGCCGTGGAGGAAATATGAGAAATTGGTCGGCAGCGTCCCTGGGCACATCACTTCAAACAGGTCGGCCGGAGGCGGAGCCCGGAGGAGCCGCCGCCGCCGTTCCGCCGGATGAAATGCCGCCGAGCGCCGGTCGCGGGAAGACACGACGCCGGCCCGGTGAAATGACCCAGCCGTACCGGACCTCCACGGATAACGTAAACCGCCTTGTTTACTCGAGCACTTTGGCGCTGAACGGAAAAAGGTACGCCGGCGCAACGACCCGAGGGCTGTGAGCGCCGCCGGTAGCGCCCGCACTTGAAATGCTTTCCAGTCTAATGATCATTCCGTGTTTACGGGGGGAAACGACTCGAAAATAAAAGGCGCACGCTTTAACGAAAACGGGCTATGAGATGCGCGCGAGACGAGCGCTGTCACGGCGACAGCCTCCGGCGGCCCCAGCCGGCTCCGGCAGGCTCCGGCAGACTCCGGGGTGTTTACACCTTTACGGGCGCGCTGAAAGCAACACTCAAGGCTAGGCCACATGGCCACAAGTTTACATTTTAATGCGAGCAATCTCGGACACTGAAACGGGACGAAACGAAGGGACCAAAAGGCGCTTGAAGTTGACATGTTCAAGAAACTCGACGAGAACGAGCCTCGTCTGATGCGCTGCACTCCGTATGAGAAGTCCCGTGCAGGGCCAATGCAGGGCCCACATCGCCGTGGCAACATTATTAATGAATACATCAGCCCTGCCGATTAGAGAAAGTGTCGATCTGCAACATGGCCAGCGACAACAGCCACTCCGGCACGTCCGCGCCCAATTAAGCGAGCAATGTTCGATAAGGTAATGAGTGGATGTATAATTACACGTGCCAGTGACACGGAGAGCGGCGCAGGGAGATTAATAAGACTTCCGATGAAATGGAGTTTGCCAGATAAGTCACCCCCCAACAGTGACCGGCGATATGCTGTGACGCACGCAGGGAACAAAATAACGACCGAGCGTTACTACTGGGATCGGAGAGAAATAATCGAGATTGAAGACAGTGTTCCTGTGAACGGGCAAGAGGACAAGGGCCGCCGAAATTGCTCTAATTGCATTATATTCCAGACGTTCACCGACCAATGGGAATGGGCACCTACCCGTCCAGTCCACCCACTACCTCCCTACTCCCGGCGGGTCCCGGCGGGTCACTAGCCACCACTAATAACTGAAGCAACCCGGCCGGTGACTCAGAAGCCGGATATGGGCCGGGCAGTAGTACAATCACCGGCTGCAATCACTATAATTTAACATCGCAGAGGCGAGGCAGTCCTCTACCGCTACTAACGCCCCAGTGCGCGCGCACACACACCTACACACTCACACACACAACAGGTCCACGCGGAGGGTCCCTCAGCGTCCGCACCGTCTACAACACCCTCCAGAGGAGCCCCTGACGAAGGCCGGGTAGGCCACCCCGCAGCACGCGCCTGTCCGGCGGGCTGGCCTACCCTGCCGGGCGCCCTCCGCCGGGTCACCTTCAAACCGCTCCGCTCCACACAGCGACGCGGCCTCCGATCGCTGGACATGGCGGAAGCGGCCCGTCTCCTCCACGCAAGTCGTACCTGCACGAACAACAGCGCAAACTCTCGTATTTTTCAGGTGAGAAAAATAAATTACAGTATTTGCAAAGAATCTTCCGCAAGAGTGTCGGCCCCGGTAGTTTGCAGAGGAGAAGATAAGGATGAGAACGGAAAGAACTCTGTGTGTGTGTGTGTGAGTGTGTGTGTGTGCGTGTGTGCGTGGACGATCAGTATGATTACGCCACCAATAATGTCTAGTACGCTCAACCTTGCGCAGTTGTCCTTTCGACGCCAACGCTGCTACTGGCGATGATAACAACCCTGCCATTTTTTTCCTCTGCAGTTATGACCACGTTTGAAAGCAAGCGGCGTCTGCTGCTCGGAATAAAAAAAAATATCGCGTTTGAAAATAAAAATATTTACCTGTGCCATAGCGGATGATGTGTAGGCGACGGTCGGACATTCAGACAAACCAAGGTGTCGACGTGCCCTCTGACCCTCCTCCCGGTCCCCTCGGGATTCCAACATGCCAATCACCCAGAGGCCTTGCCCTGTCACGAGAGAGAGAGAGAGAGAGAGCGAGAGGGGGAGAGAGAGAGGAGAGAGAGAGAGAGAGAGAGAGAGAGAGAGAGAGAGAGAGAGGGAGAGAGAGAGAGAGAGAGAGAGAGAGAGAGAGAGAGAGAGAGAGAGAGAGAGAGAGAGAGAGAGAGAGGCCGCCTCTCGTCGCGATGACACGTCGTTAAATTGCGCTTAAATATGACATCAGGTAGGAGTGCATCTCTCTCGCACATGATGCACACTCCGGCGAGGCGGCTCGTCCCGCATCAAGCACCCCGCCGCACTGCTGTCCGGGCTCAGTAGTAACAGTTTTCAGGTTTGAAACCGTGTTGGAAGCGTACCGGAATGTTTCATGGCAGAGATACCCGGGGAGGCGGGTTAAGGGAGGAGGGCTGGCTGGAAGCAGCGCGGCTGGGCTGGGAGTTCTGCACCGCGAGATAAAAGACTGTGTTGACGAGGTGTATGACCCGCTCCCCCTCCCCACTCCATCTCAGTTCCGCCGCCCCGCCCGCCGCCGCCGCTGCAAAGCCTCAGATTTATTTCAAATAAATCATGGGCGAGCGAGGCAGGTGTGAATTGGTCGTCACACGAGTGAGCGCCCGCTCGCTCGCGGCCTCGCTGCACTGCGGGGAGCGGCGCGGGGCCCCCGGACCCTTCGGACCCACCCACAACCGGTACCAATACGGGTATCGACGCGTGGACGTGCCGGCCAGCCCAGCCGCACTGCAGGGGGCCTGTGTCCCTACGCAGGTATGCACAACTGCAGCCGGACCGCCTAAATCACGGCCCGCTTCAAAGCCTCCGCCGCACACCCCGCGCCCCGCGTACTGCAGGTCCTTTGGCAAATGACGTCCTCTATTTCCCTGTTTTATCCTCCTGCTCACACCTCACGGGTAAGGGGAAACACAATTCAGTTGTTTGAGGAGGAGACCATGAAGACAACGCAGTGATGTGGGTCACAGAGCTGTGGCATTCCAGATCCCAGCGCGGTTTTATTTTCCGTATTTACTTTTACGAGACTGGAAAACGGTATTATAAAAGCAGCGTGCGCTTTATTCGCAGTTCGATCGTTATTTTCGCTTTAGAGGATGCGCGGCCCCTTTACGGGCACCGGCCGGCCGGCGGGCGGAGACGCACTCACGTAACACGCGGCGCGGGCGGTCACTGCATCTGCATCACAAGCGTCGCCAGGAGGGTGGGTACGCAGCGCGGCAGCGAAGGTAGGCATAGCAGCAGAGCCAAGGGGAGCCCAGCCCGCGCTGAGGATTGTCATCATTGCAGCAGCGGTGGCGGGGGCGGTGGAGGCGGCGGCGGCGGCGGCGGTGGGCCGGGCGCTGCAGTGGTTGAGAGGGTGCCAGCTGGGGCACGTCCCCGACGAGGACGTGATCGGGGTACGTCCGAGGGGCCTTGCGAGGGGCCGCAGCAGAATATCACCGCCACCCCCTCACTTCCCCTTCCGCACCCCTTCGCCGCATTTCGCCTCTCCTCGTCGTCCGCTATCCGTCCTCCTTCTCCTCCTCCGCCCCTTCTCTTCCGGCCTTCATCACGGTTCTCCTTCCTCGTCGTCCACCGCGCGCGGATTGCGAAGCAGTGAGTGGCAAATGGATCCCGCACCCAAACATACCCTCCGACAGACTCTCGCCGTTTAACTTTTGCGGTCAGATCCACCCACACGGTTTGCTGTTTCGGCCGCTGCGGCTGCGGAGGTGGCGGTGGTGGTGGCGGTGGCAGCCGTGCCGAAGGGGCGGCGGTGGTCGGCGCCCACGTCCGAGTACGTGAGAAACTCCCGCCACCCCCAGCAGGGCAGCAGAGCGGCGCCCAAGGACCCGAAAATAGTCACGCAAAAGATTACGATACCGTCGCGTCGTCAAAGTTACGTGGCGAGAATTCTCCGCCCCCTTCTTGACCGAAACCATGACCAGCGCAACACGGACGCTGGGCGGTCGGCGAACGTGCGAAGCGGTAGGACGAGGCGGCAGGCCAGGGCCGGGACGGGACGGGACCAGGACCTCGCGCAGGCCGCTGCGTGGGCGCTGGCCAGCCACAGGAAGTCCCCCGATGAACTCATAACGACCTCCACTCCAGCGAAGGCACGCGTCGCCGCAGCCACTTGAATCGGCGATTTGGCATTTAGTTCATTACCGCCCCCCCCCCTCCCCCCTCCGGGGTCCCCTCTGGGAGTGGCCGGTCGACAGGGAGTGTCCAGTCGCCACACGATATCAATCGCCTCGCTGTTTGTGTCCAGGACAAGGTCGTACCTGACCGGGACGCGTCTCAATTTTTCATAGCGAACGCACGTGCTTTTGTGACTCCGCACACACGGTTTTTCGGGCGGGGGCGGCCTTGCCGCGCACAGCATTAGTGTGAGCGGGTAATGATACACCAGCGGCTCCTCACCGTATGCAGCAGAAGCGGGTTACCACACAAAATAATAGTAATAGTAATATCCGTGATCGAATGTGCTGCCCGGCCGGCCTCCCCTCCCGGCCCAATCGCCAATAAATCATACCTCTTTTTCTTTGCGACGAACCAGCGCGGTCATCAAACATATCTGATGACGTTTTCTGCAAAACGACCGACGACACCGCGAGTCCCAGCCGTGTACACAACACAACGCACACGCGGCGCACACGCGGTGCACACGCGGCAACAAGAGAGAGCCGACCCACCTGCGCCAAGGGATTTCAACCCCAATTAAAATACTTTCCCGTTTCTTTTCACAAACAAGACGGGAACGACTGCAATTTTTTTTTCTTCCGCCTAGACGTAGAGCGGGTGAAAAGGGATATGTTCCGGTGATGAAGCCGTCGAGGCCGGGCCGTAGCACAATCGGGGATCATGGCAGCGCGCGGCCGCTCCCATGGGGCTCATGGGGACGACGGCCGCTAATGACGGATCATCATTTCTCAGCGCGACTGGCGACCGTCAAGCCGGCGCTTGTTGAAGCGCCGCGGCCAGAGGCTGGGGACCGCCAGGAGTGTTGTGACAAACCCCTCTGCCGGGACATCATCATCCTGGGCACCTCCAGCCGAGCCTCCAGCACCGCCCGCCAACGGGCTCCAGCACCAACACCCACCCCAGCCGAGGGCCCTCGCACAGCGATGCACAACGCAGCCCCCAGCACCGAGAGGACTGCTCTGGCCTCGGCGAGGCCGGCGAGAAGCATGTCCGATGCGGCCGATATCTGATGTGTTTGAACGGCAAGACTGTAATCGCGAAATTAATACACGGTACGGGCCGCTGGGCTGAGGCTGGGTTGAGGCTGGGCTGAGGCTGGGCTGAGGCTGGGCTGAGGCTGGGCTGGGTTTGCCGCGCTGTGCCGCGTCCGGCCCGGCCACGGGAACACGCAGTGCGGTGCGGTGCGGTGCGGTGCAGCCGCGAGCGTTCTGCCGTTCTGCGAGCTCCTCCGGGCTTCAGGCTCCGGCAGGCTCCGGGCTCGTTCCCCCATTCGGTCCGCCCTGGCTCGCCCCGCCCCGCCCTGGTCCTCGGTCTTCGCGGTTGTGTTAGACACATGCGAGCGCAGATTAGCGAGGGGTTTATCACACCAGACTGCGTCCGCTGCACCCGCTGCACCTGCTGCGCCCCAACAGGAGGCGGCGGTCCGCGAGAGGAGAGGTAGTTCAATTAGCAGACGGACGCGCGGTGGACGCGGCCGCCGTGGCAGAAAAAAATGGGCGACGTTCATTCAGAAAACTCACCGTGTATTGACTGATGCCGGATTCCCCACGTCGTCGACCGATGGTTTTCTGCAACAGCAAGGGAAACACACATTTCAAGCCTATGCCTCTGGATCCGATTCTAGCCACCCGGGCCGGGCCCAGGAAGCTCCGGGACACCGAGCAGCGGCCGCTGGCCACGCTGTACTACAAGCCGCATAGCATGGGCTCGGCAGGGCACAGCACGGCGGCGGTCCTAAATATGAACGGAGCAGCCGAAGACACGACAGCCGATTTATTTACATGAGAAGACAGCGGACGAGACAGCGGCCGGTCCGGTAGAGAATGCTATTTAAATAAACCTCGCTCTGTACGCCGTCTTATTGAACGTATTAGTCACAGGGCTGAGCGAGTAGCCGGTGTGTATGTGTGTGTGGGGGGGGGCTAGTTGGATGCTCTTATGGCAACGAGGGGCGATACTAGTGTACTGTTCGAGAGGAGTCGGCGAAATTACCATCATTCATTTGTCACTGCATTTGTTTGGGAAGAGCCGAGCCGAGACTTGGCCGAGTCCCCAGCGAGTACTGGACGCCTGCTTCAGCTAGAAGAAAGTGCGGCTGGGTTCTCACCTGCAGCCACGGCCCCCGGCCCCCGGCCCCCGGCCCCCGCCCCCGGCCCCCGGCCCCCGGCCCCCGGCCCCCGGCCCCCGGCTTTTGTCGTGTGCCACACGGCAGCGACAGCTGACGGCCGTCCCTGATGTGTCCGGCACGGCGACGCGGCCGGGCTCGGCTCGATCCGGCTCGGCTCGGCGCGAACGCGTTCGTTACGTTACGATCCCCTCAAAGACCCACCACACGGTGCAGGGAGGAAAGGGCGAACTCGACACAGGCAAACGCAGCCCCCGTGTCATCCTGCCGGTCCGGTAGTCGAACCTGGCACCACCCGTTTCCTTTTAAACATCTCGGCTGCCTCGGCTCGGCGCTTCGGTGCTGGCAACGCTGTCGCGCACAGGCGCCGGGAGCGCACGCGAGAGGTGCGACACGGCGCCACTCAAACACGTGTGCGTGTGTGTGCACGTGCGTGCGCGCGTGTGTGTGCACGCATGCGCCTCGCGCCAGACGTTTACAAAAGGCACACACCACCAACTTCTGTTGTAACAGGCTCCTGCAGGCTGGCGTCCAACAGGGCTGGACTCGGGCGCGCGCTCTCGCTCTCGCGCTCTCTCCCTCTCGCACCTGGGCCACAAAGCCGTGTGGTGTGCGACAGAGACAGCCTGTTAAGCCCCGCGTACACAGCGGGCCCCAGCGGGCCGCCTTGCATTCCTTTTGCTCCATTTCCATACGCTTTGTCCAGCTAATCTTCACTGTTCTATACGCCCCTTCTGACACCCAAGGCGGCCCTGAGGCCCTGAGGCCCCGCAGACCCCGCAGGTCCGCCGGCCCTACAGAGTACCTTGCACCCAGAGCGACACCCTGAATAAATGGCGGAATTCGTGCAGGTTTGTTCGTATGGAGCAGAACACGGGAAATTTCACTGATCCTGGAGCACTTCGTCCTCATGCTCACCCGTGCTGGTAGTGGAGGTAGGCATCGTCGTCGCTGTGCCGGTTCTCGTCCCACGGCAGCGGCCTTAAGTCGTCCCCGTCGTACGCCGTGTAGCGGTCGTACTGCTGGTAGGGCAGGCCGTGGTGGCCGTGGTGGCCGTGGTGGTTGAGGTGGCCGTGGTGGTGGTACGCGTACGGGTAGCCGCCCTGCTGCTGGTGGAGCGGGTGGCCGCCGTAGCCGTAGCCAAAGCCCGGGCCCCCGTCGGGGTAGTACTGGTGGTGGTGCTGGTACTCGGGCTTGGCCGCCGGCGACGTCGGGGAAGGCGTCGGCAACGTCTTGGCCGTCCTGGCCCTGGCCTTCTTGCCGCCCCGCTTAGAGGACGGCGGCGATGACTTGAAGTCCGCCGTCACCATGGCTGCCACGGCGCCGGCCCCGGACTGCATGTCGCTACGGTGAGGCCGGCGAGGCCGTGGTCCTCATGCCGCCGACGGTCCTCCGCTGTGGGGCTAATCCGGTCCTCCCGCACACATGGCGGACAGCACTGACACACGCACTAACACACGCCACTGCACACTCTGCTCACTGCATCCGACATGTCACTGGTTCTTGAAGCACTCGCACGACACAACACTCGCGGCAGCTCAGCCCGTTCAGCCCGCTCCGCCCGCCGTATACCGCGTCCCGACTGGTACCGACCGTTCGGAGCGTCGATTCGATCTGTGGCCGTCAGAACGTCTGGTCTGGCCGTCGGGGCCGGGCCGGGGCCGAGCCGGGGGTCCTGAGTCCGGGCTACGCTGCTACGCTGCCACACCACGCTGCGCGCACCACACAATCACATCCGAATCACCACTACGCTGCCGTCATCCTCCGGCATCATGACCGCAACCATGTGTTTATCCGTGTTGGCCCGCGTGGCGGAGGTACGGAGTTCGGCTGCTGCTGCTGCTGCTGCTACGGTGGCGGCGGCGGCGGCGGCGGCGGCGGCGGCGGCGGCGGCAGCGGCGGCGGCAGCGGCGGCGGCAGCGGCGGCGGCAGCGGCGGCGGCAGCGGCGGCGGCGGCGGCGGCGGCAGCGGCGGCGGCGAGCCCAGAGCCCCCGGCCGGCGGAGAGGAGAGAGGTCCTGGGGTCCTTCGGGAGGGGAAAGGCGGCGCGCGCCGCGCCACGCCACGCCCGCGATCTGGCGGTGGTTTGGGGAGTTGATCAGCTCCGATGGGGGTGGGGTGGGGTGGGGGATCCCTGGCCGGCTCCGTGAATGAGATGGGCGGAGGCGGCGGTGGCGGGTCCCAGCAGCGATACGAGGCCCCCGACGTGGCCGGTCCCTGCGGTCCCCGGCGGTGCCCGTGAGGTTCCCGATGGCAGCCCGGCCCGAGCAGCTCTGAGCCGAGTCTGCACCACGCCCGGCCCCGGCCAGCGGCCAGCCGCGGCCCGGCCACGCACGCCGCCGCCACCACCACCACCACCACCGCTACCACCACCACCGCCACAGCCGCAGCAACACATTCGGCGGTGCTCAGCTGGCCACTGCGTCCTTAGCTTCATCTGCTAGCGGCACGAGACCATTACAGTGGAACTGTCCCCGGCCAGCACACAGCCGACTGGTTAACCCGGCGCCAACAGTGGTGGTGTTTGGCTTTGCCTTGCACCAAACAGGGTAGTTTTCATGGCCAAAAATAAACATTTCCTAAAATGTATAAGATAATTCATCGTGGAGATCGGACAATGCGCTTCATAGCACACTCGAGAATTTTTAAGACCTGACTTTTCAGAGGGGGAGGGGGGGGGGGCAACAACAACCTGGTGGGCGCTGCTGGTGGGGTTATTTCTGCTCATGAGTTTACCAATCACAGCTCACAGCTCTCTGGCCTGGCGATGACGCCCCTTCTTGCTCAATTACGCGATGATCTCCGGTCCGGCCAGGAGGCTCTGCCGGGCTCTGCCGGGCTCTGCCCACCCGCCCCGCCCCGGTACACGGCCACAAACCACGTAACGCATTTACTCCGTCACGTCATTTATGGACTCCCCCTATGCGGGCTCCCGGCGCGGCCTATTTCAATTTTATATTTAGTTCGATGACCTTTATGTGCACTCCTAAACACGCAATCATCAATGTTCGCAGCGTTTTATCTGCATTTACACCGGCGAGAGAGACAGAGAGCGAGAGAGATAAAAAGAAAAGTCCTTGTCCTTTGGAGAAGCTCTGTGTGCGCCGTCTTTCGCTCGACTGGTTCCTTCCTCCATGAGCCCCCCCCCCCCCCTTTCCCTCTCTGTTTCCCCGCGTGTTAACTCGACTGTAAATAAGAACACTCCCAATTCACATTCACGGACTCACGGAAGGCGATGCCATTTCCCGAGGTCACGGATGGACGTGCAGCGCAGGCAGCGCACCAGTGCCTTCAGTTATTTATCTCGCGGACGCACCAAAGTAAAGAAAGAAAAAAAAACTTCAGGCCGGTAAGGTTTGAGGTATGCGTGAGGGTCGGGAACTCTGTCGTATGAAAAATTATTGAGCGCCTGAATGGGGTCCAAGCGAGAAAGCTATCCAGACGGATTATTATTTGACCGTTAGCGCACTGGTGAAGCGACCAACCTGCTATGAGAAATTGGCCGCAACGACTCGGCAAAGAGGGGATCGTGTTATTTTTCATATCGGTCTTTTCGTGGTGCGTTGCACCTCGTTTCGCGCAGAGCTGGTGAGGTGCGCCCTCGGTGCCTCGCCTCGGTCCACTCGGCGACCGCGTGCGACCCCGGCCAGCCCCGGCCAGCCCCGCCCTGGTCCAGCCTAATGTATTCTCGCCCGCGGCGGCGTTTTGATCCCGGGAGCTGCGGCGTGGCGTCCGCCGTGGGATTAGGAGTCCGGGGCTGGCCGGGGCTGGCCGGGGCTGCCGACACCGCGGCCCCCACACTCAGTTACCTTGTCGCCCCCGGCACCAGCCCCGGCCCGGCCCCGGCTCAGCTCGGCTGGACTTGGCTCCCAGGCCCCCGTGGCTGCCCGTGGCTGCCCGTGGCTGCCCGTGGCCAGGCTCACAGATCGACGACGATGGCCGAGCCCGCTACCGTTTCGGCTACCGGTGTTTCGGTCCGTTTGCCCGCGGCGTCCTCCGGCCGTAGTGCTGGGTGCTGGGTGCCGGTGCCGGTGCCGGGTTAGGTCCGGCGGCGGGACAGCGACGCCTGTGGCGACTCCAGCACACAGTGCCGTAAGTCGTGGCGGACCAGATTAAATAACGCGTCTCATCTCTCTGTCTGGGGCCCCAACGGGTAAGAGCCCGGCAGCCGCCGTTCCACAAGCTTCGGCAGTGTCCGTCCGTGTTTACATTGTTCTCGGCTCCTCCAGACAGAGTGCTGCGGGACGTGAAGGCCATCAGGCCCGACCTGGGCCTTGCTGCCCGTCAAGTGTCCGCCGCCATTCCACGCCCCCGAATGGCCGCAGCAGCAGCCGCACCTGTCCTAAATGTGACTGATGTGCGTCTCGCGGCAGGGTGCGCGGGAAGGTGCCGATGAGAGGAGGGGGGGGGGCGTCTACCATTGGCCCGCAGCGCCTGGCAGCGCCGCGGCCACGCCAATCACAATATGGAGCAGGCAGCTGCTGCAGCGGCGGCAGTGGCAGCTGCAGCCAGGGCCAGGAGCCGCAGTCGAGGCGCGGCCGCGGCACAGCGATGGAGTCGGGCCGAGCCGAGTCAAGCCGTCGGGGAGCTTTTCGCTCGGCTGGCTTCGCGGCGCGGCGATTCAGCGAAAAAACGGCAGGCAGCCAAGCATCTCGCCCCGTCAACTCAGGCAGCCGCCCGGTGGCCCTTAGGAGGGCGAGCGCACGATATTTTCATTTATTCGCGACTCTGATCAGAATTTGCATATTTCGCGCATATTAATTTCGACCGGCCCATTAGAATGGTCCCTGAAAATGTCCCGCCATCATGTCTGTACGGCATCTCCGCTACCACAATATGCTCGGTTTGTATTCACTAATACCCTCCCTCTGCAGATTTGCCTAAGCCATCGATGGGGCGGCGGAGGGCGCGGCACCTGTTGCGGGGCAGCGGTCTGCCCGCGGTCAGCATCCACAACCCCTGTGCGGCCGCTATGACTTTTAATTCCCCGTTCTGCCGGCCATTGGCCATTCCACCCCGGCCATAACACTCGGCCACCCCGCAGAGGGGAGCGGATGCGCCTGAGCACACACACACACACACACACACACACACACACGCACCTGACTATTACACGCTCCCGGCCGGGACCCTCAGGACGGGTAACCTGTGCTGCGCCTCCCCATTACTCGCGTGTTGGCCACCCTGGCCGAGGGCGTGGCTTTATGACACGGCATTATGTTTGCTTTGCATACACATTCATTCAATTTGCTGCGCGCGCCAACCCTTCGGGCCTCTGGGGCGCCCGGCGGGAGGAGAGGGCGCTTAGAAGCTTACGGCGACTAATCCTCTGCGAGTGACCCTTCAACCCCGCTGCCCTGGCTGTCGGCCCTGGCTGCCGGTCCTGGCTGCCGGCCCTGGCTGCCGGCCCTGGCTGCCGGCCCTGGCTGCCGGCCCTGGCTGCCGGCCCTGGCTGCCGGCCCTGGCTGCCGGCCCTGGCTGCCGGCCCTGGCTTCCGGCCCTGGCTGCCCCCGAGTAGGGACCCTGGCCGCCGTCCTGGGGGTCTCCGAGGGCCCCCGGACACGAGAAGGACCCCGCCGGGCGCAGCGACGCCCGAGTCCGTGATGAGCAGAGCGCAGTGCTGCGGCACTTTTACATTATTAATTTCACTACACGCAGCTGGTTGTCGCCGTTATTGTCGTTCGGCGGCGGCGGGTGGAGCTCCGCGGGGCCAGAGCAGCCAGAGCAGCCAGAGCAGCCAGAGCAGCCAGAGCAGCCAGAGCAGCCAGAGCAGCCAGAGCAGCCAGAGCAGACAGAGCAGCCAGAGCAGACAGAGCAGACAGAGCAGACAGAGCAGCCAGAGCAGCCAGAGCAGACAGAGCAGCCAGAGCAGACAGAGCAGACAGAGCAGCCAGAGCAGCCAGAGCAGACAGAGCAGACAGAGCAGACAGAGCAGCCAGAGCAGCCAGAGCAGACAGAGCAGCCAGAGCAGCCAGAGCAGCCAGAGCAGACAGAGCAGCCAGAGCAGACAGAGCAGCCAGAGCAGACAGAGCAGCCACAGCAGCCAGCGGGGCCTTCCAGATTAAGAGGGACGACCGGAGGGGTTAGCGTCTTGCGCCCCCAGCGGCACCGCCGGCCTTCCGCCGGGCACCGCGACTCGCTGTTCGTGATTTATTGCGGGCGTTATGAGATCTCATAAACAGCATATGGGGACAATCGTCCCGACACTGCACGAATTGAGCTCCTCCCACCCCCTACCCCCTTTCTCCCCTTCTCTCTCTCTCTCTCTCTCTCTCTCTCTCTCTCTCTCTCTCTCTCTCTCTCTCTCTCCCTTGTTGCGCGCGCGCCTTTGTCACCCTAGACACTTAGACCATAAGTCCATTGTGCGGCGCTGCGGCTGGCCGCCGGGTACCCGCTCGCCGCGGCCACCACCAACTTGGCTACCGCCGCCACCGCCGCTACCACCGCCACCACCACCTTGGCTACCGCCGCCACCGCCGCTACCACCGCCACCACCACCTTGGCTACCGCCGCCACCGCCGCTACCACTGCCACCACCACCGCTGGCGAGAAGCTAAATTGAAGCTCTCCATCTTCCCATTCGTTTGCAGTAGAATCCTCCGCAGTAACAAATTGGGCAGCGTCGCGCATCGGGGCTGGCCGGGGCTGGCCGGTCATCGCCGCCGACCTCAAGCGGTGGCGGCCTTCGTCGGGGGAGGCCGTGTTTGTGTCTTCATTGCAACGAGTCAATACGGCCCGATGGCACCGAATGACTACGACAAACACGGCGGGACACAAGAGCAGCAGCTCTCGCCTGCAGCATTTTCCAGGGCCAACAACTCGCCCATATGTGTTCCCCCAACAAAGAGGCCCATTAACAGAGACACTTCGCTACTTGTCTTGCCGATTTGTCAGCTGCTGCTGCTGCTGCTGTTGCTGCTGCTGGAAGGCGAAAGTTACAGTCGCGCAGTTTGAAACTCATCTGGCAAACCTTTCATAGAAATCGCTGTATCTAAAAACATTATTCAATGATTAAATTCGTGAGCCCATTGATTGGCTGCTGGGTCCCTAGCGGGTCCCTAGTGGGTCCCTAGCGGGGCCCTAGCGGGGCCCTAGCGGGGCCCTAGCGGGGCCCTAGCGGGGCCCTAGCGGGGCCCTGGGCGGGCAGCCCGGGGTCGGTTCGGAAGTGCCGGCCTTATGCATATCAATACATAGCAAGGGGCGGGATAATAACACCTATCAGGGCCTCATCGGCCGTGTCGGAGAGCAGACTTGTTGCGCCGCCAACGAATCGTCTGTCTCGCCACAGGACCTTTACGGCTTCTAAATACAACAACAACACAACATGCAAGTCGTGTTCATAATCCAACGTTCTTTGTGTGAATTTTTGAGCGAACCGAGGATCCGGACCGAGAGGTTGATCCAGAAATGAACCAGGGCCGCACAGTGCACCGCGGTTTAATCCGCGTCTGATCAGGAGGGGGGTCGGCTCCCGCCTCAGCCCCGCGGCACAGCCAGGGATCCACGCGTGGACCAACGGCAGGGACTACACCGACACACAATTCACGCCATTAATCTTTTCACGGGGACGTCGGTAGATAAACCCCGCCGGCGTATAAGAACAAAAACACAAAAGGAAACAATAAGGACAAAGTGTGACGGAATTAGTTTGTCAGGCTGAGATGGTATCGCTGCCAGTAGCCGGTCGGTAGCCGGTCGGTAGCCGCGAGGCGCGGACCACGTGGGCCTCGTGTCTATGAAACCGGTGAGGAATCCTCAACCTAGAGTTTCAAAATAATCGCTACTGCAAGCCGAAGTTTGGCGGCACTTTGTGACCGGCGTAACGCCGAGACGCGAGGCTGTCCCCGCCCGTCCCCACCGGTCCCCACGGCAACCGGTACAGCCATGATCCATATTCAGCAAGTGACTGGCACAATGGATGCGTTCGGACTCCGGCGACCTACAATGCATGGAGGAATGCTGCCGTGGGGAACCCTTTCCAGTCAAACGTTCTGGAAAATGTGCAAGTTGACCAGGGAAGGCGACCGGAAAGCGCGTAAACGAAGACGCGGACGGTGGTGAACCACGGAGCGAATCATACTTGTGAAAGAAACTCCAGCACTGGAAAAGAAAGGGCTCCTCTTCAAGCGTTTCTTTCCTCTGCGGCTAGCTGGAGTTGTCGCGATCCATCCCACCTGCCCGCCAGATTGCACAAACGCACACACACACACACGCGCGCGCACTTCTGCAGTGTAAAAGTCGCTTGCCTACTTTCGCGAAAATGAGCCGTCAATCAAGAATCGATTTGTATGATTCTCTCCGTGAGCAGCATCGCTGCTGTAGCGTCGGCCACCGTCACATATCCGTCATACTTACGTCGCGGCGCGAACCGTGATCTGAATTTATCCGCGGCGGCCGTCAGTCGACAGTGTTTGCAGAGGGCTCGAATGCCTCCGCGTCCTGCCAAAGTTCTCATTCACCTCCCGCTGGCCCTGCTGGCCCTGCTGGCCCTGCTGGCCCTGCTGGCCCTGCTGGCCCTGCTGGCCCTGCTGGCCCTGCTGGCCCTGCCCAGGGGGTGCACGGAGACGAGGAGCCTGACGGCCCAGCGGCAGCGGCACATGCAAATGCAACCCCAGCGCTAACAGAGACATGGTGATTGCACGCTCATGTACACGTGTCCGAATGGGCGCCCATTGTCCACGGGACTATCAAACTGTTTGCTGCGCTGCCGGCAGTGTTCTTCTCTCGCTCCCACCCGTTGCCCATTTCATCGCTTTTTTATTATTTTCCTTTCGAATCAAGTCCCTGCTACCGCAGCAGTGGCAGCGGCAGCAGCCACTTGCGGCTGACCAGTTGGTGACATTGCGAGACACACAGTAAATACGCAGCAGGCCTCGCGATAATTTGTGTTGCCAACCTCGAGCGCCGAACGGTCGCCAGCTTCAGTGGCCCAGCACGGACCTGGCATGGCGGCGTGTCATGAATGAAGTGTACCACTACTGTTGGCCCGGGGCACCACTAAATGACTCGCCGCATCCTCCCAATCATGAATGGCAAAATCTTCATTGACGCCCGGCCGATTCATCCCGGAGCCCGGCCCCGGCGGCACCTCATGAGCGCCGCGGTTTCGGACGCGCCGGGGAAAAATGCACAAGCGTTCTAATGAGAATTGGACATTCCTCCACTTTCTCTTGGAACAAAACGCTGTGGCCGGCCCTCGCATGTGCGGAGCCGGCAGAGCGGCCGCTGCAGTCTTCTTTCGGGGAAGTTCCTTTCGCAGCGCTGCAGTGGCTGCAGCGGCTGCAGCGGCTGCAGCGAGCCCAACACAGCCGGAGTGAGGCAGGGTAGGTTACCAGCAGCGAGTGCAGTTTTTGCGCCGATCGAATTGATCGTGAGACTGACTGGCTTTGGCTCGCGGGGACATTGCTGCGCCTCCACTTGTTTTTCTCTCTCTCTCTCTCTCCCTCCGAGCTCGGCGACTGGACGACGTCGTCTTTGGGGAGCATTGACGACGACTATGTCGCAGGAACGCGCAGACGAAAGCAGAAAACTAACACGTAGTCTCAACACAAAACTGACAGATTCGTAATCCGTGGGACCGTGGCGCTGAACACGGGGGGCGCGGGCGGCCGGGGGCGGGTCTTGGCCGGCTGACTGGCGGGCTTTCACGGCTGCGCTGACATGTTGGCGCCGTGGCCACGACGTCAGAACCGTGTTTCGCTAGCAGCAGCCGACCCGACGGACGTTTTTATTAAGGCGGAGAAAGAAGCGCGGCGGGGCGACGGCCTGGCGGCGCGGACAGCGGCGCGGACGGCGGGGGCCGTATCGCCATTTCCCAATCGGATCACGACGACAATTTGTAGCCTCTGTCCGCGGCCGGGGTCCGCAGGGGGTCCGAACAAAAACGCGGCCAGGCCATACCGTACAGGTTGGACGGAGCCTGAAGAAGTAGTGCGAGGAAGTACCCTGGGGAGGGCACCGGGCCGGACAGGAGGCCCCGCAGGCCCCGCAGGCCCCGCAGGCTCCGCAGGCCCCGCAGGCCCCGCAGGCCCCGCAGGCCCCGCAGGCCCCGCAGGCCCCGTAGGCCCCGCAGGCCCCGCAGGCCCCGCAGGCCCCGCAGGCCCCGCAGGCTGCACCGGGTGTCCTCCGCGCGGCGCTCGGCCTGAATCCCAATGCCCGCCGTTGTGTTGTGATGGGTATAGAGGCATCAGTTCATCCGTCATCCTAGCCAGGCGTTGAAGAGATCTTCGCGAAAACCACGGGATTTTTTGAAAAGAGCTTGTGCTCAGCTGCCGCCGCCGAGTCGTTGATCTCTGCTAAGGGGATGGTCCCTGGGTGCTGCGGCCTGCCGCCTGCCGCCTGCGGTCCTTCTGCCCCCACATCCACATGAATGCCAGGAATCCCCTCTACATTGCAGATCGCACGCTCCCCGGAGAAGGGCGCGTTCGAGAAGCGGCCGCCTCACAGCCGCCGCGAGTGCGAGCGAGAGGGAGCGAGATAGACGCGAACCCCATCGCTATTCCGGCTCTCCCCCAAAAAATGAGATGAGGCATCTCATCGGGTTATACCCCATCTCCCTCTCTCTCTCTCTCTCTCTCTCTCTCTCTCTCTCTCTCTCTCTCTCTCTCTCTCTCTCTCTCTCTCTCTCTCTCTCTCTCCCTCGCATGGCCCACACACACACTGCCATATCGCCGTCTCCGTCTTTCAAATCAGCGCGTGCTTTTCACGTGCTGCGCGCGTGGCAAGGGAAACAGAGATTCCCCTTCTTCTACTCTTATAAATAAGGAAATAATGCTCTCCATCGCGAACGCACAGATGTGAAATGTAGAAATTCTGAAGACAAAAAATACATGTTAACAAGCGCTGAAAGAAAAAAAATGTCACTGGATACGCAGATTCATTTTTATTTTCAAAAGAAAAGGTATGAAAATGGCATATCTTTCTCGCAGACGAGTAATCAGTCTATGAAAATTCCCTGGTAGGAAAAATTAAAACATTTAGTTTTACGAATTTCGACCATACAACATCTGCCAAATCTCTCCATTCAATGGAATACCTTGGCAGTGTGTTTGTGTTTTTTCCTCCGAATTCTGACGACTTCCCCCTCAAATCGCGGGGAGCCCGCTTTCGGTGGCATGCAGTGGCCGCTTCGATTTCCCTCGAATTCGATGGCAAACGCAGCTTTGCGGCGGCGACAGCAGACGATGCAACGGCAGCTCCTGTTGTCGAAGTCGATCGCCAATCGGGCGGCACAAAAGAGGGACCATCTGCGGTAATTCAAATGCCTGGAATGTCTGAGGCCCCCGAAGGCTCCCGGAGGACCCGCAGGCCCCTGAGGTTCCGGCGGCCGCCGTCTCGGCGACGCCCCATCAGCGAAAGGGCCCCTCTACTCGCAAATATGAGAAATCCGCGGCACACAAGGCGCCGCAAATGTGAGGCGAAAACCCACTCTGCGGCGTGAGGGATAGGCTCGGCACCCTCCCCTCCCCTCCCCTCCCCGCCACGCCCCGCCCCGCCGACACGGCTCGCTGCTCCCGAGCAAAAGCAAGGTCTGTGTTCGCGGTCGCGCCCTCCTTGAGGTACATAATCGGACTATTGGGGAGGCAAGCTGGGGGGAGAAGAAGTAAAAAGAGAGTGTCCCCGCACATAATGGGGTGTTTACAAAACAATGGCCACTTGGCCGCGCCAAAATGTGTGGGGGATTAGGGCTTATAAAACGCGCACGGCTTTACGATGCGGCACCCATTCGATGAGATTACATCAGAGGCCGCTCTAATGGCAGGCATCCTGACACATCGATGGGTGCGATCATCCATTCTGCCAGTTTCAGCGCATTTTTATAAATTGTATACGGCAGCGGGGTTTACATCGCGCCATAGCGTAAATACTCAGTCAGTTAACCCATATTTTCCGCAGAAAATACGCAAGGAATACGGACAGTTTTCGTCTCGTGCCTTGGAAACAGTAAATCTCTGTAGCGACTCCTTTTCCTTTCGCCCAAAACAATTCATCGCAATTTTCGCCTGGCCGCTTATTCGGAGTTTCCTCCGCTGCACGCCCCCCGCACGCCCCCGGCACGCCCCCGGCACGCCCCTCCCCCAGCAGAGATGGTCTGCATCTGTTAAGAGGCGCGAGGAGAGTTCGTTTCCCCGCTGACCAATTATTCACGGGCAAAAATATGCAAATGCACGTAGTGTGTTCCGTTGCGTTCCTACCCCGTGACTGGGTGGGGCCGTGGGGCCGGGCGGGGGGCCCTCACCGGGGCCCATCGCCTCGCCGGCTCAAAGACTCACTTCTTTTCAGCGACCGTCAGAAAAGAAATTCTCGAGACCCTCCCTTCACCTCCACTGGGGACTCGGCGGTCTGCAGCAGCAAACCGTGCCTTTGGACGCCGGCTCCAGATTTCCCTCACCTAAGTAACATCTCGGCGGCGGGGGGCGGCGTCCCGTACCGAGAGGCCGATACCATCTCATCAGCGATGTGAGCGGCGGCGGCGGCGCGGCGGAGACACAGCAGAGTGGACGTGTTACACAAATCCCTATTGTTGGCGCGCCGGCCTTTTGGCTGCCGGCCGGTGCTGATAGGAAACGCGATGCCAGCGCCGCTGCCAACCCCTTTGCCTCCCCGGTGACCCGCGTCCGCCTGTGTTCCCACGGCTCCGCACGGCTTCATCCCAGCACGCTTTTCGGCTGCCGTAAATTTCTCATAGTGCCAATGCGTCCCGAGGCGTCCGCAGGCAATCGGGCGCTAGCCGCCGCTGCGCCGCTGCGCCGCGCTACCACCCGCTGGCTCCTCTCGCCACATTTCCACATTTAAGAATGGAACAGGCACCCCGGACAGACGGCCGGCTCCAAACACGGCATTCATCATTTTTAACGAAGCGCCCGGATGAATGAATGAATTCCCTGAATGTAAACAAATTTCCGTCTCCCCCATTCAGCCGGTAACAAGCGGCGATAGGAAGGCACGTAGTGACGCCCGAGTCACTGACAGGTCACCGACCGCGCGCGCAGGAGGTGGTGCTGCTGATTAGCGGATTCACACTCATTCACTGACGATGACTCGAGGCGATTGGAATGGTCCATTTGCTCAAAAAGGGACAGATCGGTGGGAAGCCCCTAACGTCACCCGTGGCTCACACCACACACACCGCGAGGACCCCTTATGAGGACCCGGTGAGATGTCACCGACGAGGCCGAAACTTAATAAACAGTTCATCCCGACGCGTGTTGCGTGTATCACGGCCGCTGCCGGCGCAGCCAGCGCAGCGGGCCGGTATAACACGGGCCGCACGCGTACGGGGAACGGAGAAAAGGGGGGGGGGGAGCTCGAATAACTCATTCACAAAAAAAAAAAAACAAGCGCCTGATGAACGGCCTATACTTTCAGCCTCATCCCATAATTGAGGGGAAGTTCGATTTTAAACACTGCCGCCTTCCTTTGCAGAGTCCGACTTTACAGTACTTTAACGCTGGCTTGCTGGTCACTCTCCGCGAAATCTACTTCGGAAAGAAAAAGATTTATATTTGATAGAGTAACCACACGGTGTGAAAATATTATTTAACAGCCTTGCGGGCAGTTTGTACTCGGTAAGCAGCAACCTGACACCCACAACGATGAGTGCGATGGCGCAGCGTCGTTGTCCCAATTTTTCAACGCGCGCCGACGAGCCACCATATTTTAATTCTTTGAAAAAGAAAGAAGGAAAAAAGTTCCCCCAAGATGTCCCGTCTCATTTTTCCTCCCATTCACGCCGCGTCCCTCGCTGCATGACCCGATAAATAAATGTATTGTGCACTCCTCGGTACGTACCGGTGTAACCAAGTGGCGCACTTTGTCACTCGGCCACTGGTTTGTCGATACTACTGTACACCGTCCGAGTGCCCAGGTGGTGAAATTGACCTTGGCTGTGGTTTTCCCTTCTCTGACGATGCATGAAAACAAAGTCAAGGGGGTCAATATCTCTGTCGAAATAATACCCAAACATTTTCGGATCAACGTAATTCGCTCTACAGAGGGTCCCCAAGAGGACATTTCTTTTCCTTGTTCGGCTGCATGGCCCGACCAAAAGAGAACCTGTCAGAGTCTCACCAGCCAAGTCTCCCGTCGCGCCGCGCCAGAGAAAACAGGAAAAATTTATAGCCAAGTGACTTAATTGAAGATGAAAAGGGGTGATAGCGTTCGATTATTTCCCCCTTCAAGCACGTCGATAAACGCTTTAATTAGTACAGCATTAACACACAAAAGTCGAATAAAAGTGGAGGGCCGTGGACTTCTTTGGGCTGGCTTCCCCGCACAGTGTGATCGAAAAAGGACATTGCAACCTCTAAAAGAAACAGTGTTTGATTTGTAATAAGTCTGATGGGCGCCTAATGCCAACCATTCAGTGCGTCCACGATACTGTCGTAAGGGCAAACCTCACTTGGCCAGCGCCTGCTAGGTAGGCGACCACGACTACTGCATGCACATGCGTCGTGCGGGCTGGCCTAGCCCAGCGATCACAGGCGCTCGGCGTCACATCAGCATACGAAATTACTCTATTATATTATTATATTATATTATTACTCTATAATATTGGCGAAAACTTACCTGTCCGCCCATCCCAGCGCTTCCTCCCGGTATCTGGAACAGAAACACAGCCCGGTCACATGCAATGCATAGCTAGCAGGTGTAACAGGCACGTATCTCCGGCACCGTCCGTCCGAGTGCGAGCCCTGTACGCGCCTGTTCCGTGCGCCGTGCGACGGGCCGCCGTCTAGGCCGCCGCTGACAGTCAATTTGTCAGCAAGCAGACGACGCCAGCAGACGACGCTAGCAGACGACGCCGGCAGAGCGCGCGCAGCCGCGGGGCGGGCGAAAGCAAGGACACGTCGTACTCGCCGCACCGCGTACCCGAGTCCTTCGCGGCGCCGAGCTGCGCAGCCGCTGAATTCCCCATAGCATCGTGAAAGCAGAGCGCTGCTGCCGGAGCAGCGCTTCAGATTGCAATATATTCGGGGACTGCTGCCCACACACGCTCTCGGGACCGAAACCTCGGCCGGGCCGGGCTCGAGCACAGCGACGGCAGCGCCGCCTAGCGGCGTGTCGTGTCGATAACATTCGCCGCAACAGACGCCCGTTTGCTGTGTGACTCATCGCCGGGATTAAAAAAGGAAACGGGAGTGTTGCACCGGCGCGCCCCCCGAAGATCACCATAAACGAAAAAGCAAAAGACGGATTAATTACACGGTTTATAATCCCCGGGATATTATAGTAGCGCGAGTCAATTACGAGAGAGGGGGCCCGGCCGGCACGGGGGGCCGCGGGGCCGCGGGGGCCACAGGCCCTTCCTCGGGAAGATGCGTACAGCCCAATGAGAAAGTGGAGAGGCCGCTGGCGCTGCGGGGACGCCTTGTGTCTTCTGAAGAAGCCCCTCTCCTCCATGACATGGTAGGTTCTGCGTTCACATGTCACTGTTCGGTGTTCCTGACCTGGCCGCCGAGGCCGGCTGCGGGCTGCCCGAGGGGCTGCCTCATAGAGCCCGGCCCGGCCCGGCAGTCCAGAAACCGCAACCTGGATTTCGTGGTCCGGCTGCTGCAGTCAGTACGGGCCCTGCGGACCCTGCGGACCCTGCGGACCCTGCGGACCACTCGATGGGAGAGAACAATGGCACAAGTCCATTGCGGTGGAGGCACCGCACCGCTCTATGTACTCGGCGCTGGGCCGGTTCTCACACTTTTCGAGGGAGCGGCTCGGGAGCGGCCGGGAGCGGCCGGCCTGGCGGGGTAGGCAGGCTCCAGGCTGCAGACGTCACAGGAGGACGTGACAGAAGTCGCCCGGCTGTCTCATGACACTGGTTGCCACCGCGTTCCCATCACACCACCTCTGTCCGGGGATGAGGGGAGGGCCCATTACAGCGTGGAGCTCAATGTTGTCCGGAGCCCACGGAGGTCCGCCTGGCACTTGTTGGGCGCGCGCTGCGCGTTGGGGCCGGTGCTGGGGCCCGTGCTCGTGCTGCCCAGCGCCCCAGCCAGCCTCAGCCAGCCTCAGCCAGCCTCAGCCAGCCTCAGCCAGCCTCAGCGAGCCTCAGCCAGCCTCAGCCAGCCTCAGCCAGCCTCAGCCAGCCTCAGCTCGCATCGTGTTTGCCTGTCGCGGCGGCGCCAGCGGCCGGCCCGGCGGGCTCCGGCTGCCCTACCCCGCCAGGAACAGCCAGGACCCGCCAGCCTCCGGCCAGACCGGAGACTCGATGACCGCAGACTAATTTGATTAGAGGAGAGAAAAGACCGGGAGCACAATGGGCTCCGGAATGTCAGGGCGTCGCGTGGCTTGTGGCCGCGGCCGCCGGGGGGCCGGGCACGGGCCGGGCACGGGCACGGCCTGGAGGTGCAGCTCGGCAGCACGCGACACTGTGGCCGGGGCCGCTCTCTACTCCTGCAGGCCAGTTGTTGCCTCGGCTGCTGATGGCAAAGCGGAGTGACATTGCTCCCATTGACGTGGAAAATATTTACAAGTCAGAATTTCTGCCCCTTTCTCCGTGAGGTCTCCGGGTTAGCAGGAACGAGGCGAAACACGAGATTCCCCGTCCACAGTCCCCCGACAGGTGCTACGCCACTGGAACATTGGAACGCATACACGGCATGTACAACGCAAGTGGGGGACGATCCGAAGGTGATGCGACCGACACACGCGCGCTCACTCACACACACACACACACACACACACACACACACACACACACACACACACACACACACACACACACACACACTGTCCCGCTCCAGAAAATGGGGGCCCTTGCGTCGCGTCGCACGGATCACAATGTAATGATAATCATAATGCAGTGCCATACACATGATACGCCGCATACCACGCTGATTTGGCTTTGTGTGTGTGACACGCTTTCGACGACGCGTTCGTCACGGCGTACCCGGGCGTACGTTGGGCCCCTCCCGTCAAAGGCCTCCGTCCTCCGTCCCGTCGTACGGCGCGGCCGGCGCCAAACCGAGACGGCCACAATGGCTTCGCTACTACCCGTCATCGGCGGCAGTGGCAGCGGCGGCCGTCTTGTTGGGGCCACACAAAAAAGTGGACTTTATCGTGTGTGTGCGTGTACGTGTGTGTGTGTGTGTGTGTGTGTGTGTGTGTGTGTGTGTGTGTGTGTGTGTGTGTGTGTGTGTGTGTGTGTGTGTGTGTGTGTAGAACCTTTTCCTTGTGTCTCGGCCATGTTGCCCGCACCGTCACACACGGGTAGCCGGCATGCAGTGGCACCATGTCGCAGAGGAGCCCCGTCCCTCCGATAGCCCACGGCGCCGCCGCCTCCAAAGTACCGAGACGGCCGGGCGAGAAAAGTAAAAGCTGGGTGCGGGTGAATGCGAAAAGCATTTCCCCTGCACCGCAGGAACCTTTGACACGGCCGCGGGGCCGGTGCGGGGGCTGCGGGGGCCGCGGAGGGCGGGGCGGGGCGGGGCGGAGCGGTGGACGTGGCAACACCGCGCCCATACATTTCCGACAGGTTTTCGTCAAACCAAACTGGGGGCAGCGGCACGGCCACGCGGTACCGCCGGGTACCGCCGGGTACCGCCGGGTACCCCATCGCCTCCTCCGGGAAGAGTTCGATCCGCGGCGATGTTGCCGCCGTGCGCACTTTGCAACGATTATGCTGGCGACGCTGTCCCACCGGCTGGCCGCAGCGGGGCGGGGAGGGTAGGGGGAGGTACGGGCTGGCGCGGCTAGCGGGGCACAGGTGTGACATGTTGGGGATGATGGGCATTTGCAGCGACGCTCAGATTAGGAAGTCGGAGAAAAATAGGTACTTCTAGAACAGAAGCATGTAGCATGTCAGCCACGAGCCGACCGGCTGAGGCTACTTCGACCTTTAAACGACAGAAACAGACAGTGAGGAGGAGAAAGAACATGGAGTCCGAGATTTACGAAAACCGCCAGTTGGTGAACCCCAGCTTCCCAGTCCGACTGAGACCCCGCGCCCTGGACCACACGGCCACCAGAGACTCGTGAGACTCACAGAGCGGACAGCGCCATTCGACCCACCCAGCAGTATTGAAGAGAACTGACAGGAGATTTGCGCGGCTGAAAGTGTAGCTATTTACCGGTCTGGAAGTATTTTTGCACATTAACTTCCGTTTTTGAGCTTCAATGGAAGACTAAGAGAACTAAGGAATAGGAGGAATAGGGAGGAAAGTTCCCACAACGACGTTGTGCCGATTTGTTTTTATGATAGTTCGGCGTAACAAAAATAGGTCGATAAAAAATGAAACGTATCAGTTCGATGGCCCCCGGCCCGGCTCGGCCCGGCCCGATCGGCCTCTGGTGTGGACATTACAAACCATTAACGGCTTGCATTCCCCAACTATCGTTATTTTATCGAAACGGTCTAATTGCCGGTTGGTAACGACTGTACATGCCGGAGTGTCTGTCTCTTCGCTGAACATTCTCCCGTGTTCGATCGAGTAATGCCAACAACAGCAGCAGCAGCAACAGCAGCAGCAGTTGGCGTGTTTTTGATCTCCTTGACGAAAAAAGAGTAAATAACTGCCGTCCGGATCGGATCATTGTCTTCAGCCGTCATCGAAATCGAACCGAACCCAACCGGCCTCCAATTGCGTGGACGGCGGCGGAGTCCCCGCATGCGTCGCCGTGCCGTGGGGACCTGCGGAGCGGAGGCCGCCGCCCGGGCGGGACCCAGCGGGACCCAGCGGGACCACTGCAGGTGCTGCCGGACACCTGCTTTGGCGGCCAGTAATGACTGCAGCCATTCTGACCAAAACTTGCTGGCGCAAGAACAATTGCATACACGGACACATTTTGCGACGGCGAGAAACAAAATCACCCAAAGTCGTCTTATCCGCCAACGGTCATGGGAAACTGAAATGCCATCCAACGGTTCTGAGGATATCACCAGCGAGAGCGAAGTCTTCAAGTAGAGTACTCCAGAGAAGACCAAAACGAAAGCGTAAGAAGTCGTAACAAAGAAGAAGAACGCTGGACAAAGTATGAGATATCGCGTTTTCGGAACCCGTGCTCTACTTCAAAAATCACTCGATTTCTCATACTTTGTCCAGCGTCCTACTTCATCTTTACGACTTCTTACTTCCGTTTCGGGCTTCTCCGGAGTACTCTCCTCTAGAGGTGTGGGCTCGTGCAGCGCGATTTTTCATGCTAGAAATGTTTTTCCTCTTCCATAACTTCCGTTTAGAAGCCTCGTTGGAAACGCCTTACCGTCGCAGTCATAAGTTTGCCGGATTCGCCCGCTGCTCGGGGCCCTGCTGCCGCCTGCTGCCGCCTGCTGCCGTACAAGGGGCGGCCAGCGGAGCCAGCGGAGCCAGCGGCGGTCACCTGACTTAGGCGGGCATAATGAGCGTGTAGTTTGCCTTTCCGTGCCTCTCTAGCCGCACCGCAGGTCGGCAGGGATGAGGCCGGAATGCTGCGAGCGCCGCGCGGGCTGCCCCCGTACCGCCCCGGGGCCGGGGCCGGGGGCCGCCGCCGACGGCCGCGCGTCCGTCAACATATCAGAGCGCGCCGCCTGCCGCCTGCCGCCGTCGGTATAAAGCACGCGGGGGCCGGCTAGCAACTGATGTCCGCTGCGGCTCACATATCGTGCCCATTGCGGGGACACTTTCAAATCGGACAGGGGCAAAAAAATAAGAAAACAGTATTTGAAAAGACATGATGTATGTATCGTTGTTTCGTCCCACTTGCCCAGCCGCGTGCATCATCAAGTCGACACAACGCTGGCTCGGCAATATTGGTGATTCCGGTTGACTTAGGTGGTCTTTTGCGAGAAACGAGGGGATATCCCCCTCCCCTTCCCCCCTCAGTCCGGCGTCTGGAAGACTCGCGGCTTTTGGTCCCCGGGTGGATAGGGATGTCAGCCCTTTGAGGCCACTAATTATTGTGGAAGTGGCTAAGGCCGTAACGTGCACACCAAAGCCCGGCGCCCGCCCGCCCGGCCCCACCACATTCCACACACATGGCAACCGCATTCAAACCACCAACCCCACCGCAGCAACCCCCTCGCCACATGTGGGATATGGACACTTCCACGCACGTGCCTCCTGCGAGTTTTAAACCCGATGTGACAACAGAATCCGCCTGCCCTCCCCGCCGCGCTGTGCAACCGCTCGGCGTCTGGAGCACACACACACACACACACACACACACACACACACACACACACGTCACTCCCCCCGCGCCCCAACGCCCATCCCGCTGCAGAGGCTGCAGTGTCCGAGTGCTTCGGAAGGGAAAGAACGTCTTCGCGAACCAATAGAGTCCTCCGGAGAAGCCGAAACAGAAGTAAGAAGTCGTAACGAAGCAGAAGAACTGAGATGAAAGTATGAGAAATCGCATGTTTTTCGCCGACTGATTCCCCTAGCTCCACATTCTTTTTACTGACTTCCGTTTTGGACTTACCCGGAGTGCTCTATCGCGCCCGTCGCGCAGACTGCAAGCGAACGCGCGATTTCTCATAGCCACAGCGGGCGGATCCCGTGACGCAAAACAAGGCAGACGACGCGAGCGCCAAAATGGGCGTAAATGTGTTCGATGTTCAAATAACCTTCTATTTGTGGCATCGTAGAAGACGACATTAGTTCCTGAAAAATTACCTGTAAAAATGAGATCCAGCGAAATAGTCTATAGAGTATTCCGCTGAACCCCAGAACGGAAGTAAGAAGGCAAGAAGTACAAAAGGATGGGCGAGGGGGGACGTGTTGGACGGAAACCCATCTTTTAGTACTTCTTGCCTTCTTCCTACTTCCGTTCTGGGGTTCAGCGGAATACTCCTATTGTTGAACTGCACCTGGCCTGGCCAGGGCGGGCCAGACCGAGCAAGACGATCACTGCTGGTCGCAGGACCGCGCAGGACTAGGACTGACCAGGCCACAGCCCGGACGGGCGGGCCGCATCCGAAGTGTCGCACCGGCCGCACCGCACCGCACCGCACCGCAGTAACAGACTGACACCTGCGACTCTCTGTGACCGTCGGATCATCGCGCGGCCCGCGTTTTTCTCAGATCAGCGGTCGCAGATTCGCACCAGGCCAAGTGCGGATCACCACTCTGGTCGCTGTCTGTCGCTGTGCAGCGGCAGCGTTTGTTGCGCTGTCGGAGACCAGTGCTGGAGGCCGTGGCAGCAGCGGTGTGGAGTCAGAAGGGTGCTCGCCGGCACACAGTCGCAGCGAGGTCTCAGTTGTTTCGTGGCGGCCCGCATTTGCTTCTCACCCCTCCCCTCCCTTCCCCTCCCGTCTCCTCCCCTCCCCGCACAGCACAGGGGCGTCACACCCCATCGACATAACAAGGGAACGCCCAGGCCCGACAATGCCGCTGCACTTTCTACTGTAAAAGTAGTCGAAAATCGTAAAAATGAGGTGCGGCGGCAGCGGCTCGCGCGGGGGATGGCAAAAGTTAACGCGACCCTCCCCTCTGCGGAGGGTGGCTTTTATGGGAGGGAGGACTTTGCGGTGGTCAGAAGTGGATTGCGGTGTAACTATTTTCTGTAAATAGTAGCAAAGAATCGTCGGTCCTACCACACTACTAAAAAAAATTTAAAAAAATGAAATTGTGGGTTTGAAATAGTGCTGTCACAATTTTACCTCACTATAAGCGTTTTCGCTCTCAACAAACACCGAAAAATAGGCAGGTGTGCCCGTCCGCACGCACACGCGTTCGAATACGCAACACGTGTGTAAACACGGCGCGTGTGAAATTAAGTAACGCATGGCAATCGAGTTTGCCTTTGGCACGCGGGGCACGGACTTATGCACCCTTCGCCGTTATCAATTTGCTCTCTCCCCTCCCCTCCTCTCCTCTCCCCCCTCCCGTGTGTTTGGCGTGCGACTTTGTCCTCGTCAGAGGCATGGCATACGTGACCCCTCCCCGCAGTGGCGCTGCTCTCCGCGGCTCGGCTCGGCGGCGGCCGCCGCCTGTAGCGGAGCACCGCGGCCCGGCCCGCCGGACACGGGTGTATAAAGAGTCGCTCATTCGGGACGGACTCGTTAATTGAGCCAATACTCTGTAATACTTCTGGAAGCGCTCCAGAGATTACCGGCGGCGCATGCCCCCCCCCCCCCCCCCCTACCACCCAGCGCCGCAAAGGGCACCGCCACCGCCTTGCGAAATGCATCTCTGCCGTTTGACTCGTTTGTTTCGCATCAAACTCTCCGCTCATACGGAAAATTGGCTGCTTCACGCAGCACGCCGTATATCACACGGCGCAGGTTGGAGCGGCAAGGCGTGGCGGCGGGGGCGGCGGGGGCACTTAAATAATTTCCCCCGGATTGCGGCGGTGCGACGCGGGGCAGCGAATCAGGCGAGTCGGTGCAGACGACACCCTTGCGACTCCCTAGAGCGCCGTCCGTCACCGTCCCCGGTAGTGTGTGTGTGTGTGTGTGTGTGTGTGTGTGTGTGCGAGTGAGCGCAGAAAAGCTGCGAAGGAAGCAAAAGTTCATCGTATGTCAATGCTAAAATATCACCCGGGGTAGTTTCATTTGCCTGGTCTCGTTTATACACAGCCGAATCAATGAGAGTATGGGCCTATTCCCTAGGCGGTGCCCGGCGGTGGCACAGGGCCTCGCGCCCGTGCATCCGCGTCCGATGAGGTGTTTACAATACAATTTAAATCAAAAGCTTTTCGGGGGAAATTAACGGCGATTTTGGTGGATTTATGACTGCGCTGCAGTGGGGCCCGTGAGGGGGGACGCGGGGGCCGCTGCGCCCCCTGTGGCGCTCCACGGGGGACCCCCACGGCCCCACCGCTCAGTCCAAATTATGTTGGAACAAAGTTATTGCGCTTTGAATTGATTTGGAGCCCGGCGCTGCGGAGCCCCGCGCCGGGTGTCTCTGCGGTGTCTCTGGGGTGTTTCTGCGGTGTCCGAGTGGTGTCCGAGCGGTGTCCATGTGGTGTCCGAGCGGTGTCCATGTGGTGTCCGTGTGGTCCCGGCTGCTGCCGATAATACCGCTCCGCCGGTGTGAGACTTACCCGCTAAACGGGCCGCCGTGAGTAACGACGCGCTGCCTTCTTTACATGCATTTTGTTATAATTCACGTTTTGTGTTATTCGCAGTCAGGCTTGTGCGCATGCGCGCCGTAAGCCCTCTGCGAATAAGCCTTCGATCGCCGCGCGTTATTTGAAATCCGGCCGTTATATATGGAGGGGAGGTAATAAGTCTTGGCACACACATTAGCGAGCTCACGCCCCCCAACGCCATAAGGCACCCGAGGAAAGTTAACCTCGCGAGAAACACGGAAAGTGGACGATTTCTGCAAAGTATAGCTAGGACACTGAGAAATTATGACCGTTAAAATGCCAACCTTGTCAAGTAATGATTTGGTATGATAACAAACTTGTTGGAAAATCTTCCGTAACATATTTTTGTGCGTCTGTAAAGGGAAACGCTGTTAATAAAACACTGTCTGGCACTGGATAGGGAATCCGAGGGAGCAAACGGCGAATAAGAAATGCATCGAGGCAATAAATTACGTCTTTGCGCCGCCTTTTTGCACACTCCTTCTTTGTTTCGCGTTTTCGCGCAGCCAAATTAATCGCAATAATGTCGATTTATGCCCCATTTATTATTATTATTTTCTCGCTGGACATCCCTTGTTTAGTTTAGTTTTCTTGGTACACCGTAAGGCTTTTTACTCCGAAATCGTGTTTGATGTCCCAGTCAAGTTGAGGACTTCTCGCATTTGGCCTGTTTGCCACAAACAATTTTCTCTCGAGACTGCGCTGAAACTCTCGCTAATAAGAAGTTGAACGCATAACTAGCAGCTACTGCGTAGAGTGCTGTTGGGTTGGCCTCCAGAACACTGCTGTCGCCTCATCCTTCCCTTCCTCCCCCTTTCCCGCCATTCGTGGGCCGAATGTCCCAACGTATGATACACTTGCCTTTAATCTGTAGATTCATGTGCGCGGACACCCCGTCTCTGTCTCTATCTCTCTCGCCTCTGCCTGCCTGCCTCTCTCTCTCTCTCTCTCTCTCTCTCTCTCTCTCTCTCTCTCTCTCTCTCTCTCTCTCTCTCTCTCTCTCTCTCTCTCTCCATCCCCCCTCCCCCCATTCCCTCCGGACCAGACTGTTCCTCCGGCACTTCACTGCCCACAGTCCCTAGGCAGAAGGCGCCGTTTTTACTGCTACTGCCGGATCCCCCCCCCTCTCTCTAACTGTGACAATCCAGGGGGAGGATGGGGGAGGGGGTTGCACTCCCCCACACCACAGGGATGCATTTTTAACGCAAACAGTTCCTCCACGGCTGCGCGGCGTACGAAGCCACCGCCGACCACCGAGTTTAACATGACAAACTGCGGGAGACAGATGCGCTGCCGCTGCGCGCGAAAAATCTGATAACACGTTCCTCCCCGTTTCTAAAATGCGACTCCTCCTCCTGCCTGATATTGGGTGTGACGTAACAAGTGTTGGTTACGGTTTGACAAACTGCAGCGCATTTGATGTGCGTGTCGCCGGCCGGAGGGGATCCCCGTAGCGCCTGCGAGGGTAGGCAACATCCGAGGCGCTCGACACTCGCGTCGGCGGGTTGCCTGTCCGCCGTTCGCAGGCGTCGGCCCCGTAGCCCAAACACTCTGCGGCCGGAGGGGGGCGCTATGAGAAACTGATGATGCGGAATCGCGGTGTTTTCTCGGTGCTCATTCGGTCGTAAAGACTGCCTATGAGAATTTTGCTGCATTGAATCGCAGCTAAACCTCCGGAAACCTTTATTGGTTTTACAAACAAAAAACATTTCTGTAACTGCAAGGGGCAAGGTTGCACCGGCTGCGGAGGGCCCGCAGGAGGCGGGCGTGTGATTGGGATCGCATTAATTAAACCACTTATTAACTGAGTGAAGCGGCCAATGGCGGCGCCTTATCGTCCCAAACGGTGGTCCAATGGCACTCATTGAAACCGGCCACATAGTGCCGGGAGAGGGCCGGGCCCGGAGAGAGGGAGAGAGAGGGAGATAGAGAGAGAGAGAGAGAGAGAGAGAGAGAGAGAGAGAGAGAGAGAGAGAGAGAGAGAGAGAGAGAGAGAGAGAGAGAGAGAGAGAGAGAGAGAGAGTCTGGGCGTCAGATGGGAGCGGTGTATTGACATATCAGGCGCCGCTGCGCAGCCCGCAGTGTGTGCAGTCGCCTGCCGCGGACGGACAGACGGACGGACAGACGGACTGGTGTCGGGCCAGCAGACACCAGCAGACGCCTCGCCTCCCGGTCGCTCACCTGATCCCGCCGCGCCGCGCCGGACATGGAACAAGCTTTAACACTAATACTAAATCTTCCTCGCGCGCCCCGCTTGATGGGAACGCGGCCAGGAGAGCCGACACGAAAAATGAAGTGAAACACACACCGGCGCATACGATGCCACAAAAATAAGCAATCGCGGAAAAAATAAGACGAACACACACACACACACACACACACTCGCTCACGAGAACATCTCACACGGCGCTCAGCCAGAGTCCGGGGAAAAGCAGGACGCGGAGCGAAAGGAACGGGTGGGGAGGCCATTTAAAGACTGCCTCCTTTGATTTATTCGATGCGTCACTATCTCAATCCGCGCCAACACCGCCGCTATCAGCCAGAACGGGTTGCTTTCTGCTCAGTTTTGGCCGCAGAACGGACGGATGGACAGACAGACCGATGGGAAGAAGTCCTGGTGGCATGCGTTTGGAAGTTTGGAAGGTCGCGGTGAAATCGTAGAGCTACGCACTGACATAAACCGCAAAATCCCTCGGTTTTCATCCGTAATGAATATAAATACCGAAGCGGTTTGGCATCGCAGAGAGAAGACAGTTAGTCAAGGTCACACAACAGTAGGAGCGCATACGGGGGAGCGGCCTTTCTCCGGCAGTGCGAGGGAGACAGAGCGAGGTGTGTTGACCCAACACGGGATTTCAATTAAATGGACACGGTTTGTAATGAGACGCGCAGATTTATGGGGAGCCTCTGGTAAGTCTCTCTCTCTCTCTCTCTCTCTCTCTCTCTCTCTCTCTCTCTCTCTCTCTCTCTCTCTCTCTCTCTCTCTCCGTTTCTCTTCCGTTGAGGACCCTCATTACCTTCAGGCCCTCGCTCAGCCTCACATGAGACTTCTCTCGACAAACACTTTCGGCTGAAACCGACAGTTAAACACTGCTGCATTGGATTTCTGACGGCATCTGAAGGGTCATGAAATGCAGTAGAGGTAACCTGCTCCGTGATGCAGGGGGTGTCAGGGGTCGTACGGTTACTGGTTCACTGTCCTGACGCCGCGGTGTGTAGGGCAGAAGAGGGCTGCCCCCGGCCGCCCCCAGCCATCCGGAACGAGACGAAGACCGATGGGGGCGGATAAACGCCGCCTAAGTGGCCGATTATTATTTCGGCATGTGAAGGCCGGCCCTCCTGCGAAGGTGGCAGCGAGTGCCATATTTGACATCGTCAGCCCCCGCAGCCAGCGGGAGGGCCGGGAGGCCATAAATCACGGTAAGTCGCTGCTGCCATTTCACACACGGACGACACCCAATGCTGCCAACGTAAACAAAAAACTCGTCGCGCGCGGTGCAAGACAGCGCGGCACTGCTTGATCAGCAAATGTTGCGCTGCCGGGCTGATGCGTTCGCCGGGCCCGAGCGGCCGGGCCGAGCCTAGGACGGGCAGTCACGAACCCACCACGGCTCCGGCAAGTCGTGGGAACCACCGTGTACTCATCCGCGTGGCAAAACCATCTGTGAACTACTCTGAACCACCAGAATACATCTCAACTAACCATCAACCAGTCTTCCTTATCATTCAACCCAACCCCGAAATCCGTACCATAACAACATGTCAATTTTTGATGAAAACAAGTGTTGTATCTGTTATATTTAGTTTAAAATCTACAAAGGATACCTAGTAACCCTTAATTGATATTTCTGAAGTGCCATTGAAATCTGTATGGACAATTCTGTGAAATTAAAAAGTTAAATTTACGGAGACTTGGGTCGCGGGGCTGTCACCACCTTTGTTCTCTCATTCCCGCGGTAAAGAATAAAAAAGAGAGTGCGATTGATTTTTACTCTAACACAGCGTCTATTGCGATTTGACTGTCGTTATGGCCGAGCCTAGCCAACGTTATTTGCTTATTTATCTTTCTCGTAAAAAAGAATAGAGACACAATGATAATGCTTGGACAATTCAGACATGTCCTGTGGGATCATTCTCTTTTCCTCCAAGGGGACGAAACGGAAGTACTGCTCTATAAATACGGAACCCCTCTTAGTCCTGCCATCTCGTAACAGAGAAAAGAATCACATTTTGGGACTACAGTCGAACGCCGATGGTTGTCCACTCCGCCGGGAGGAGCTAGGGACAAAGATCAGACAGCGCTTACCTGCCGGGACCCGGCCCGGGACCCGGCGCCGCTGGCCTCCGGGCCAGTCCCGGGGAGGAGGGTTACAGAGGCTTAATCCGCTCACGCGAGAGAAAATTTTCACGACCATTTTGCGCTCAAATTTTTAACAGTCTTTTCAACTCACCGCGTGGAGAACTAAAAAACAAGCCAAACAAAAACAAACGGCATCTCGAAATTCAAATTTTGAACTGAGATATGGCAAAACAAGCAAGACTTCAGGTGCACGAAGAACCGACACGGGGTCAAATGAAGAAAAGAAAAAGAGGTGGGGGGGGGGGATGAATCTCGTACTGTAGCCACCTCCTCGTGGTAATTTCTGGGTCGTCCAGTGGGTCCACCACACTTGCAAGACTTGCTGGTGGCTGTGACATTTCCTACTTCTGGATTTCTCACACATGCTATGTAGTACGCTGTGATATGGGTTGGTAAGGGACTAATTGTGTCGCTAGGGGCTGGATTGGCTTGGGCGGGATGATGAGTAGCTCTCCTTATCTTATTTAGTGCCGCAACAGCGGAAACAATGCTAAAAAAGTACACATCATTCCTATATTTTAGGTTTTTTTGTTAATGTTGGCAGCATTGGGTGTCGTAACGTGACCTGCCGGCTTGGGCCACTCCCTAGACACTTACCCAACATGACCCGACCCCAACCGACTCGAACTTGCAATTTGTAACTTGTCCCGCCCACGACACGACACGGCGCCGCGCTGCGCTGCGCTGACCGCTCCGCGGCCTGGGCAGCCTAGGCGGCCGCTCCACATTGATGTCTGAGCGGTACAAATGGCCGCTTATTAGAACAGGAGCTCGGCTTGGAGCCCGGCACCCCCAACAGCAAGTTGGCCGGCCGGGCGCGACTCAGCGGCAGCGCGGTGCCAGTGGTGCCTGCCTGGGCCTGCCTGGGACTGCCTGGGCCTGCCTGCCACCGACTGTCGCATGAATATGTAAAGCGCCGAGAAAGAAAGTGAAAACCACACGCTGCAGGGAGCACGGCGGATGGGGCTGAGAGGTCCTGGGTTCGATACCCGGCTCCGCTATCCTTCGCAGGCTAGCCCCCCGGTGGCCTGCCGCCGCCTGCCACCTCTTCCTGCATAGCCAACCGCCGGATCACCAAAGCCAGCGATCCTCCAGTAAAGCATACGTGCCCGATATTGTAGCAGGGGCAGACCTTATATGGTCAGTCTGGGCGAATGGCGCCTGGTGGGTAGGCAACCGGGACCTCTGCGTGCACGCGTGTCGTGCGGGCTGGCCTACCCTGGCACCCGCAGGCGCTCTGTGGATGCCCGAGTCTCGGAGGTTGACGGGCCGCCGGCCTAAACTTCCTCCCCCGTGTCGTCTCTCTCTCTCTCTCTCTCTCTCTCTCTCTCTCTCTCTCTCTCTCTCTCTCTCTCTCTCTCTCTCTCTCTCTCCCTCTCCCCCTCTCTCTGTCTCCCTCTCTCTCCATCCCGTAATCCACTTGCGGTGTTGGCCCCAAGGATATGGATTGCGGAATAATGAGGATAAGCCTTGCTTCCGTGTGATTCGCCATAAAAGTGAAACAACAAAATTTGCATAAGCCTAGAGCTTGTGCGGCAAAGACTCCCCTTTCTCTCTCTGATCCTGCTCACTCAGGAACGCTCACCCTATCAAAAAGAAATGCTCTCATCGGCGGCGCCTCCCCTGCGAGCTGCCTCCGCTAGGCCCGCCACGCCACTCCAATTCCCCGGCGCCTTCTTGCTGCTTATTGTAGGCCCGGAGGACCCGGAGGACCCGGAGGACCCGGAGGACCGGAGGAGCCACCTCTTGACACGGCCCATTTCACATGCAAATGCGCCAGCGACACCCCGGCTGGCTGCCGGCTAAGTTTTTGGCGGGACGAGAAGCGAAGGAACGACACCAGCTATTACCGCCGCACAGGGAGCGGGAGCGACGCGCACAAAATAATTTTAGGAAAGAGGAGAGAGAGCAGAAAGATGATGGTGCCAAAGTTTTCCCAGGGTAGAAGAGGTGACCAAAGGCTTGCGGTAATCGCCAGCAGAAGGAAGAAAATGCCTCACGAACGCGGAAAAGGGAAATCGCGCAGTGAGGGTGGGTCACACCTGGGTGTGCCGGGAGAAGGGCTGCCGGGTACTTTCCTCAGTTGGAACTCCGCAGATGTTGGCGCGCATCTCGTTTCCGTGGCACTCAAACAGCGCCGCCCCGCCACGCTTGAATCGACCTCTCGATCGCTCTCCTTTCTTCAAAGCTGAGCGCGCCGCGCCGCGCGTTGGCGCAGCAGCGGCGGCGGACAGACCCTTGAGAAATCGTCTCCGTCATGTTTTGGCATTGTTGTCCGCCTTTGGTCACGGAGCCACTAAGCTCGGATAGGCGGCGCCACATACACACCGGCTATTGGTTCCGGTCCACATGCGCGTCACCCTGCCGCCGCCGGCCACCGCCCTCCAGGACATGTTTTCGTAATATGGGAAATCCGTCCCATCCGCGACAATGGCAGCGCCGACGCCGGACCCGACGCGGTCTGGGAAGAACCGCTCTGCGAATTTCGATCGGATCTGCTCATGTCTCCGCCGCTGCGCCCAATTTCTCACAACACCGACGGTGTGCACTTGTTCTCTGTTGTTGTTCGCCGCACTGCATTTCTCATACCGTTGTATCGTACCGTCGTGTGTGTTCCCGTAGCCCAGCCGCTGTCCAGCCGATCACGATTTAAATCTTTTGCCGCCACAAAACGCTTATCGGGAGGAACAACACAACACGACACACAGCGCGCTCGGCGCGGGACTCCAGGGGGGGGGGGGGGGGCATGCAAAGCGTCACGTCACGTGCCGCGATGGTCGGCTCTAAGGGCACGTTTTAGATTGGGACCAGCAGCCCCGCTATGATGGGTTAAACGACTCCCCCCCTCTCCCCCCCCCCCCACTGCACCCTTGTGTGTTGCGGTAGGCGCCACTACGGCCGTTGTGTACAGCTTGACCAACAGCGACCAGCCCTATAAGACCCGGCCGGCCGAGCACATGTGTCCCCGGAAGTCGTTTCGCTTGCGTCATCAAACGTCAAACGGGTACATTCACTTTTAGCCGTTCAATATTGTGCAGGGAGCTGAGTCGTCAATGTAACGTCACCATGAGAAATCGCGCAGCTGGTGTCGTGTTGGTGGAGGACTGCTCGCCGCTCGGCTCGCCGTGTCCAGTGGGTTATTGTGTCCAAAGAGTAACTCCTCGATGCTGAGAGTCTGAGGCTACTACAGTGAGGGACACGCCCTTTACACACACACACACACACACACACACACACACACACACACACAAACATTCACACAAACGTACATTCACATACGCACAACTGTCCATGACTGCCGCACCGCCGCACAACATTCTCATAAAATTGTTTCCGGGTCGGCAGTCAGTAACGTCTGATCACAAGACGGTATCGAGCGTTCGCCTCGCTACGCACCGCCGCTGCGTAGTGGCCTGTTCTCTCACTGAACCTCTCACCGGCGATGTCCGCCAGCCCCGCCCCACCCCGCCCCGCCCCGCCCCGCCCCGCCACGCCACGCCACGCCACGCCACGCCACGCCTGGATACCAGGCCGCAGCGGCGGCCACGGCCTCCCCGGAATACCAATACACAACACCCGCGAGGAGGACCCTGGCCGGGCGGACTGACAGTGACGGGATGCCAGGCTCGGCTCGGTGCCAACGACTATGAGAAATTGATCTACATTGGCGGAGGGCGGTGTGTGCGCGGCTGGCCACGGGCCGCGGGCTGCCGCGGGCTGCCCCTGTCTGCCGCGGGCCGGGGCCCTGAAGAAGACACCTTCCCGAGGACAGTTATGGGAATGGACGGCGCCGCTTCATTAATACGGCCGTCCATCCCGCGATCAGGCGCCGCTTATAATACAGGCTGCGGCCGCGGAAAAGTGAGGCGACCGGGGAAAAAAAATAAATGATTAGGTGTATAATACCGGCGCGGCGGCGACACGGCACGGGGCTTGTCATCGAGCTTGTCACCGCCTTGTAGTCCTCGGCGGGCACCGGGCCTGCCGGGGCAGCCGGGGCAGCGGCGGCCGCGCCCAGACATTAGTGTCACACTAAACCCACATTAGCCATGCCGCGCCGCGCGGCGAATCACTTGTCTCTAACAATTATTGAGTAATTAATTACGGAGCAGAGGCAAGGCAGAGGGTCCCGGCCCGGCCCGGGCCCCGCTGCCGTTTGCGGCTGACCCCAGCCCAGCCCAGCTCGGCCCGGCCGGCTCTGTGCCGCTCCCATCACATCGGCCGGGCCCATGGCCGGGCCGGCCTCCATGAATCAAAGGCCCGCCGCCGCACTCCCTGCTCTGCGCTCTGCCCTGCGGACCCTGATATATCGCGAGCGGTAAAAGAGCTGCCCCCACCCCCCACCCCTCCTCGCCCCTAAAGCCGCTCCCGCACGACCCTGTTTGAATGGCCTTTTACTGCAAAGCCAGTGCGAGATGGACAAAAACAGTTGGCGCGAGGTTTGCAGGGCCTTCCTTCCCTCCCAGCCTTTTTTAAAACTCCCGCCGGAGAGAGCAGCGCTCTTCAAACGCAGTAAGTACCCATGTTTGTGAGCGTGCCTAAATGATCGCGACCGTCCTGGCGGAGTGCCAAGGCGGGCACGGCGACACCTCGCGCCGGCCGCCGGCCCGTGCGGTAGCCGTGGTGACCTGACCCGGCGGGCTGCGCAGCCTGCGCCCCCAAAGGACGTTATTGCGATTCGCGTCCGGGAACTGATTGGGTTCCCCGCCCGACGGGCTGCCCGTGTTTGTGACTCTAGCAATGCGGCGGGTGCAGACGATTCTCATACGTCCGTGCGTGCGGGTGTCCTTTGGCGCGGGCACCATCCAACACCAGGAAGGTGTTTTCAGTGGAAACTGGAGGCTTCGGCAGCACTCCCTGCTCGCGATGCGTCCTCCCTGCAATCGACACCGACAATAACAGCAGCAGAGCAACAGTGCGCCGCCACTCGCGCCATTGTTTCCCGAAAATAATGCATCTTGCCTATGCCGTAGGCCGCCATGGGCCGCCATGAGCCGCCATCGGCCGCCATGGGCTGCCATAGCCGTCATAGGCCGGCGGATGACGCGGTTTCACATCTCTCTGTTATTGTTTGCTGCCTTCAATATCTGCGACCCATCTGGTTGTGCAGTGTGCATTGTGCTCCGCATCACTGTACGCAGTGCAGCAGTGCACCTCGGGCACCGCATCACTGTACGCAGTGCAGCAGTGCACCTCGGGCACCGCATCACTGTACGCAGTGCAGCAGTGCACCTCGGGCACCGCATCACTGTACGCAGTGCAGCAGTGCACCTCGGGCACCGCATCACTGTACGCAGTGCAGCAGTGCACCTCGGACACCGCATCACTGTACGCAGTGCAGCAGTGCACCTCGGACACCGCATCACTGTACGCACCGCATCACTGTACGCAGTGCAGCAGTGCACCTCGGACACCGCATCACTGTACGCAGTGCAGCAGTGCACCTCGGACACCGCATCACTGTACGCAGTGCAGCAGTGCACCTCGGACACCGCATCACTGTACGCAGTGCAGCAGTGCACCTCGGACACCGCATCACTGTACGCAGTGCAGCAGTGCACCTCGGACACCGCATCACTGTACGCAGTGCAGCAGTGCACCTCGGACACCGCATCACTGTACGCAGTGCAGCAGTGCACCTCGGACACCGCATCACTGTACGCAGTGCAGCAGTGCACCTCGGACACCGCATCACTGTACGCAGTGCAGCAGTGCACCTCGGACACCGCATCACTGTACGCAGTGCAGCAGTGCACCTCGGACACCGCATCACTGTACGCAGTGCAGCAGTGCACCTCGGACACCGCATCACTGTACGCAGTGCAGCAGTGCACCTCGGGCACCGCATCACTGTACGCAGTGCAGCAGTGCACCTCGGACACCGCATCACTGTACGCAGTGCAGCAGTGCACCTCGGACACCGCATCACTGTACGCAGTGCAGCAGTGCACCTCGGACACCGCAGCCGCACAGCCGGGCACTAGGGGGTGCGGAGGTGCCGGAGGTGCGAACCCCGCTGCACTGCACCCCCCGCCTAGGAGGACGAGGGCTGTTCTCGGCGCTTAACTTCTGCCTGGCGGTGGCGGCCGCCGGTAGCGCATACGCATCCCAGCCCAGCCCGGCGGCTTCGGTCGGCTTCTTGCCCTCACTCTCCCACTGGAAAAGCAAATACGTCGGCGGCGCGGCCGGCGGCCTCTGAAGGCGGTGCGATGGACCGCAAAACCTCAGGCGGGGTCATTATGACGCCGCAGCGTGCGAAACGGAGGAGGCGAGTGCGGGAGCAGAGCGCCGCAGGGCGCTGCAGAGCGCTGCCGGCTGCTGCTGCCGGGGCCCCGGGGACCAGCTCCGGCACCCGGCACCGGCGCGGACACCACCCCGTTCATACTAGCCGAAAGCGCTGCCGAGTCGCCGATCCCTCATCTATCAGAGCACGCTGGTTCGCCTGGGCGAGCCTAGGCGAGCCTCAGCTAGCCTGAGCTAACCTGAGCTATCCTGGACGAGCCCTAATTTGGAGGCACCGCGCCGCACGTCCACAGCAGCGCGCCAGGCCCGCCACGAGCGTCGCCGCCGTGAGTTCCTGGAATATAACTACCCGACGAATTACCGAGTATGGCGGGTGGACCGGCGGGGTCGGGCGGGGACTGGCGGGGATTGGCGGGGACCTTGGGCGGCAGCAGAGCAATGCAATGCGGCCACGCGGCGAGATGAATCGGCCGGAGCCAGCGTTCGTGTTATCTTATCCAGGACCACGACGGCGGACGGCGGCACCCGGACCTCGCCGACGACAGTGTCCGCCGGCAGGGCGAAGCCGCAGCGTTATCCGCGACGTCCGCAAGCACACAGTGTGCTGGAGCCTTGACTTGAGCTCTGCTGCTTGCTAAACGGCATCCGTAAAGTAAGTCCGAACTTTCTGCAACGCAGAAACGGCTTTCGACGTCGTCGAGCGCCTGCGGTGCCTTGGGTAGGCCAGCCCGCTCAGCACGGGTGCACGCTTGAGTCGGGATTGCCTACCCACCAGGCGCCATGTTCGCTCGGGGTCACCCCTGGTGACAATACCGTGGGCGTTTCCCCCTGACCGAGGGGGAGCCCTGACAGTCGGCAGTCTGGCCTCGGGGAGCGACTCCTGCCCGACCTGGAGCAGGGGTCGCAGTGCAAGACGCAGATCCAAGTCAGTGTTGTGTTGTTAGCCGCTGTCGCTTCTGTTGGGCCCCGGACTCACCTGTAGTACTGGAAGGCCTGGGGGACGTGCAGGTCCATGGGCATGGCGCCATGCTGGTGCGGGTGGTGCGCGGGGAAGGCGCCGGCGTGGTGGCCGTCCCCGGGGTGGTTCATCATGCCCCCGGCGGCGCCCACCGCGGCCGCATGGTGGGCGGCATGGCCCAGGACGGCCGCCCAGGACGAGGCGAAGCCGCCGGCCGCACCGCCGTGGTGATCCAGCTCGAAGCCGGCCCGGTCCGCGAGGCCGCAGTGCATCCCGGCCGTCACTGGCGGTCACCGCCGGTCACCGCTGCAGCCACATGACCCCACTGACTCACTGGGTCGTCCTCGACCGGCCGCACTTCATGACAATAGCACAGAACACACTTATCACACTTTGTATTTTCACACCGAAACCCGCGCGGGCCACGACGCACTCGCCCGGAGCTGTCACTGACGGGGCGCCGACGAGGCCGCCGACGAGGCCGCCGATGACGCGGAGCAGACGACGCGCACACACCGCCGCGGACCGTGCGGACCGTGCCGCCGAGCACGCGGGGACCAGCGGGGACGTGGAGCCGAGCCGAGTCGGAGACGTGCCGCGAGCAAGGCAAGCCACAGGCAAGCCCCCCGCCGTACCGCGCAGAGTGGCCGCCTTGCCGTTGCCGCCCCGCCGCCACTGCCGCGGCCCGCCTCCCCCCACGGCCAGCGCCGCCACGCGCCGCCACGCCCTGCGCAGCGGCGGGGGCTGGGCCCGACCGGCAGGCCCGGGCGGGGCTGGGGCTGGGGGCTGGTGGTGGCAACGTGTTGCTGCTCTGCTGTGAGGGGTGCGCGCCGTACCGCCGTACCGCCGTACCGCCGTGTCGGGCTGGGCCCACGGACAGGTGGAATGACGGCGAGGACGCGCGCTCCTGCACCTGCACGTCGTGCGCTAGTACGCGGCCGGACTCTTGATGACGGAGGCGTCACCGACGCCGCCGCCGCCAGCAGCCGTGCTATGGCTGGGGGTGGGTTAGCGTCGTCGGCCTCTCAGCTGTTCAGTCCGAGGCCGTGCGTCGAGGACCCTGGGTGCACAAGCCCTTTGGGAATGGTGTTTATTGCTGGGCCCCTGGACCTCGCCACTGGGCAGCGCGGTCCTCGTCAGGGTTCCCGAGGCGTCGCTGCCGCGGCCCGGAGTCCGGAGTCTTGGCGTGCGTTCAAGTTCGCGTGGAAAGGTGGCCATTTGCTGTCAGGTCGCCGTCGTCTTCGGGCCTCGGCCCGGAAGAGGTTACGTTGGCCGCTGGACGCCGCTGGACGCCGCTGGACGCCGCTGGACGCCGCTGGACGGCCGCGCTCCGCGTTGGGACCACTTCCTCGACGGAGGTTGCGGCATGGGCATGCGGTCCGCTGCTCCGCTGCTCCGCTGGCTTCGCTGGTGGGGCGCAGCGCGCAGCTGGAGGAGTGAGAGGCGGGGGGCGGGGCCTGGGAGAGAGGCCGGGGCCGCTGGGGCGGGCGCAGGCGGGCGCCACGCGGGGACGCGCAGCCAATGGCGGCCTCCGCACGGCGCTCAGCTCCGCCCCCCTGCCGCGCGCCCTCCCCGCCCTCTGTGTGTGTGCACTGGAGGGCAGCGGGCTGCGACACACTGCGGCGGGGAAAGGGGTTTGGCACCCGCGGCGGCCCGCGTCACCAGCGCCCCGCGCGCGGGAAAACGTCGTGATGTCGGCGACGGACTAGCGGTGAACTAGTGGTGTAATATTCTGATGCAGATGCGATCCGTTGTCACTTGCGCCGCACCTTTAGGCGGGCTTAAACTCGGTCTCGGTGTTTGCTTTGTCTTCATTTTCATAAGGGGCCATTCACTACCATTGAAATAATCAGTGTCCGATTTAAATAAGCCTCTGAGGAGGAAGTGCGTCGGGAACCGTCTGTGGGAATCGAACCCACCGGGCCTGGAGTCGGGAGGGACTCAGGCCCGTACCAATGACAGTTGCTCCCAGCACCTCCCTTCCCCGGACAGGATGTTGGAAGTGTGTAAAATTGCACATGTGTTGTGAACGCTCCCTTACTTCCCCTAAATATGGGGACGATGGCCCAATCCCGTCCCGTCCTCATCAGATTATCCTGCCGGCCGGGCAGGACAGGACGTCCGCATCGGTGGGCTGCCGGAGAGGAGAGGAGCGCCCCCAAGGCCGCACGGGCAGGACACTGGGCCCACGGGCCACAGCCCACGGGCCACAGCCCACGGGCCACAGCCCACGGGCCACAGCCCACGGGCCACAGCCCACGGGCCACAGCCCACGGGCCACAGCCCACGGGCACAGCCCACGGGCCACAGCCCACGGGCCACAGCCCACGGGCCACAGCCCACGGGCCCACGGGCCACAGCCCACGGGCCACAGCCCACGGGCCACAGCCCACGGGCCACAGCCCACGGGCCACAGCCCACGGGCCACAGCCCACGGGCCACAGCCCACGGGCCACAGCCCACGGGCCACAGCCCACGGGCCACAGCCCACGGGCCACAGCCCACGGGCCACAGCCCACGGGCCAGCCCACGGGCCAACAGCCCACGGGCCAACAGCCCACGGGCCAACAGCCCACGGGCCAACAGCCCACGGGCCAACAGCCCACGGGCCAACAGCCCACGGGCCAACAGCCCACGGGCCAACAGCCCACGGGCCAACAGCCCACGGGCCAACAGCCCACGGGCCAACAGCCCACGGGCCAACAGCCCACGGGCCAACAGCCCACGGGCCAACAGCCCACGGGCCAACAGCCCACGGGCCAACAGCCCACGGGCCAACAGCCCACGGGCCAACAGCCCACGGGCCAACAGCCCACGGGCCACGGGGCCAACAGCCCACGGGCCAACAGCCCACGGGCCAACAGCCCACGGGCCAACAGCCCACGGGCCAACAGCCCACGGGCCAACAGCCCACGGGCCAACAGCCCACGGGCCAACAGCCCACGGGCCAACAGCCCACGGGCCAACAGCCCACGGGCCAACAGCCCACGGGCCAACAGCCCACGGGCCACAGCCCACGGGCCACAGCCCACGGGCCACAGCCCACGGGCCACAGCCCACGGGCCACAGCCCACGGGCCACAGCCCACGGGCCACAGCCCACGGGCCACAGCCCACGGGCCACAGCCCACGGGCCACAGCCCACGGGCCACAGCCCACGGGCCACAGCCCACGGGCCACAGCCCGGCCGGCGGCTATTTAAATAACAGGTTTGCGGGCGGCGCGGTGCCCAGCGGTGGGCACACAGCAGGGACCTCTACAAACAAAGGCCGCCCCGCCGCGCCGCCCCTCCCACCGCCCCTCCCACCGCCCCTCCCACCGCCCACGCCGGCCGGCCGGCAGCCAAGCACAGGTACACACGCATGCCGCTGCCAGGCGCATCGCCGTTTCTATGAAAGTTCGATGCGCGTCTCCGCGAGCGGACACCTGGTGTCATCCAGGGCGCCTGGCGGGACATGTCTCATCTGGCGGCGCGGGAGCGGCAGCGGCGGCGGTAGTGGCAGTCGCGGTGGTGGCAGCGGCAGCAGTGGTTGCAGCGGTAGTAGCAGCAGGAGCAGCCGTAGCAGAAGCAGAAGCAGCAGCAGCAGCCGTAGCAGAAGCAGCAGCAGCAGCCGTAGCAGAAGCAGCAGCAGCAGCAGTAGTCGCAGTTAGCCGCGGCCATCCGAACCAACGACACGGGACGGGACGGCGGATGCTGGAAAAAATTGTGCAGAAATGCTTTTCCGATCGCGAAACGCGGGGAGAGCTGTAACTCTTGATTCGCGACTGGCTGTAGCAGAGGAGGAGCAAGAAAGTCGGGAGAGGAGGAGGGCCGGGAGGAGAGAAGCAACAGTGGCAGCATTCCTCCGTAAACAGAAAAGACACCGCCAGTGCTGCTGCAGCCGTAAACTGCATCCAGCCGCTGGACACCCCCCCCCCCCCTCCCCGGGCCGGCTGGACCAGGCGAATGTGCGCGGCAGACCCGCGTAGCTCCGCGCGGCCCGGCCCTGCAACGGCCAGCAGAGCCAGCAGCCGGCAGGGCAGACTGATGTCGATATCCAATCGATTCCCCTCCCCGCTCCTCCCCTCCCCGCTCTCTGAAGAAACACACTTCTCTGAATCGCTCCGCTTGACGGACTGCAAGCAGCGCGCGCCACTCTTGGCTTTTCGTTGTTGTTGTTGATTTGTTGATTGTTTTTATTTTGGACTGGGCTCGACACGAAGGGGGGGGGGGGAGAGGAGGGACAGTCTTTGTTTTTAAGGACAGTGGTGATTTGACGGACCGGTCGGTGGTTGACGAACGGCCCTGGGCCGGGGTCGGCGGCCGAGCCGAGCACCCGGGCCGCTGGCTCAGCCGGCAGGCCGGTCCCTGCCCAGGGCCGTGCCTGGCCGTGCCCTGCGCCAGCACCCACTTCAGATCTGCGTCTCTGCACAAGCCGATACCCCGCGCTCGAGTCCCGGCCGGGGGCCTGTCCCGCGGCCCGGCTAGCGCTCCGCTGAGGGGTGGGGCTGCGGGGGGTCGGGGCTGTGCCGGGCTGCGCATTGGCGGCGCCACCTCCCAACGGCAGCGTCAAGTGCAGCGCGCGGACGCGAAATCATGCGGCCTTTCCAAGTGTCGGCCGTGCGGCGTGCCGCGCTAATCGTTTTCAAAGAGGCGGGTAAAGTACCTCCCGACGTGACCTGAGCGCAGCAGCGGCAGCAGCGGCAGCAGCGGCAGCAGCGGCAGCAGCGGCAGCAGCGGCAGCAGCGGCAGCAGCGGCAGCAGCGGCAGCAGCGGCAGCAGCGGCAGCAGCGGCAGCAGCGGCAGCAGCGGCAGCAGCGGCAGCAGCGGCAGCAGCGGCAGCAGCGGCAGCAGCGGCAGCAGCGGCAGCAGCGGCAGCAGCGGCAGCAGCAGGCAGCAGCAGCAGCAGCAGCGGCAGCAGCGGCAGCGGCGGCAGCAGCGGCAGCGGCAGCAGCAGCAGCGGCGGCAGCAGCGGCAGCAGCGGCAGCAGCGGCGGCAGCAGCGGCAGCAGCGGCGGCGGCAGCAGCGGCGGCAGCAGCAGCGGCGGCAGCAGCAGCAGCAGCAGCGGCAGCAGCAGCAGCAGCGGCAGCAGCGGCAGCAGCGGCAGCAGCGGCAGCAGCGGCAGCAGCGGCAGCAGCGGCAGCAGCGGCAGCAGCGGCAGCAGCGGCAGCAGCGCAGCGGCAGCGGCAGCAGCGGCGGCAGCGGCGGCAGCGGCAGCAGCGGCAGCAGCGGCAGCAGCGGCAGCAGCGGCAGCAGCGGCAGCAGCGGCAGCAGCGGCAGCAGCGGCGCATGTGTCTGAAATGGGTGCATTCCGTCGGTACTTCTCGTGTTTGTTCCGTTCCTGTGCTCACTGCTCGCTCTTTACCGTGCCGTCGTGCCGTGCTTTTGTTTCAGATTCATCGTCCTACTTTTGAAGATGCGTCATCATTTCAGGGCAGCGCCGACAGCCTCCCACTGCCCGGCCCGCACGTGAGGTCAGGTTTCATATGATTTAATGTCGGGGGACAGCGGGCCCTCTCCTTGTTACGTACTCGGCTTTGAATTATTTCCCAGCCGCGAGGAGGTGATGAAAGGCTTTAGCATTTTTTGACCGATTATCCCAGGTGAGATTTTGTTGGCAGCCATGAATGAAGTCACCGTCGGTAACGGTGCCGTACAGAAGGCGAAAGGCTGACACGCATCTGCTCCGTCTCGCTCCCTCTCGTCGCACCTTGCCGTCTAGTTAGACAAGGACAGTCGGGGCCATTGTCTTTCTGCGCACGAGTGAAGCCAGGCACGGAATAAAGATGGCTACGTAGGAAAGAGAGCGGCAAAGGATAAAAGAGATGACACAGAGAGAGAGAGAGAGAGAGAGAGAGAGAGAGAGAGAGAGAGAGAGAGAGAGAGAGAGAGAGAGAAAAAAGAAAAAGGGGGGGGGGTTACTGACAGAGAAAGCAGCTGTCATAAGCTGATTCGTATACTCAGCAGAAAGTAACTTATGCTTACCATACTGTCAAAACATATCACACTGTGTTACCTATGTGAAAAATCAGTCTATTTGCACCCGAAGAACATATCAGATGGTTGTAGCTGCACCGAAGGGAGCGTTAACAAACCACGTGACATTTCTTCCAATCCTTGCGGCAGCCCGTGGGAGTGGTGTTGGACCAAACTGTCGTTGGCGCGGGCTGAAGTTTCCCCGTGAGACTGGAGGGTTGGTGGGTTCGACTCCCACAGACGGTTCCGAGTACTTTACTCGCGCCGACTTTTCGCAACGAGTCACGTGGCAATTCGCGTAATTCGGCATATCTGCACTCGATTCCTCGGGCTCTTATAAAGCATTTCCCGACCATCAAACAGTTTTATTCTATATCTGGCGTATTATTTTTTCCATCCCCAGAAGGGCCAGACACGAACGCTGTAATGAGTGCAATTAAGACGTGCGGACTGGTTGTCACGTTGCGTGCCGCCGCGCCGCCGCTGTCAGTCCGCCACAGGCGGCGGCACGCCACAGGCGGCGGCGGCACGCCGCGGGCAGATGCTGAGCACACAGGGCGAGGAAGGAGGGAGGGGTCCATCACATGACAAAGTCCTTGTACACCTAGCAAGACAGTCTCATGCATGCGGTCACCTCCAGTCACTCCAGAATTTTTTTTCGGAAAAATAATAAAAATTGCTTTTTCTTCAAAAAAGGGGGCTTTGAAACGTGCTCTGCGAATACCAAAAGTCGAAAAATGGGGTGGTTCCCACCCTTCCTACCCCACCTCAGACTGAGCTTCCGGTACTTCAGCCATTCTACCGTGAAACTTTACCGTTTTCGGAGTGTGCCAGGGAAGTCCCCCGGGCCTCCCGGCATCCCGGGGGCGGCGGCAGCATCCGCGGCACGCTTCGCTCCAAATTACAGGTGCGGCCGACAAGTGGTGGGATTATCACTGACCGAACGCCGCCGCGCCCCGCCCCGCCCCGCCCCGCCCCGCCCCACCACCGAGGGATGATCTTCCTACGATATGCAGAGGAATGCTCGAAGTGTGCTGCCGAAGAGTGACTCATGCCGGTCTCTGCTCTCTGGTACCACTGCGGTGGCGTTTGCCGGGCGCGCCTCCAAAAAGATCTTGCGCGGGATAACATCGGGTAATTTGTTAGTTTGCACAGTTCTGGGTTCAAATGCCAGGCTTGGAAGTAAGGGACTGAGGACTCCATATCGAACATATGGAGCACCTCTGTGGATGACTAGACTAGATACAGCATCTGGTTCTACTTGAGTAGATTCAGTGCGCATCGCAGCTCGGTCACCCCTGCGTGTGAGCGAACGCATAAAACAGTGCTCTGCTCTGAGGTCTGCAGACGGACGCTACGCCACGGAACGCCAGCCTAACCTACCCCATAGGTTTGCCGGGGGCGGCGGGGGTCCTAGGCACGTGTGAAGGCCGGGGGCGTGTGCGTTACTGCGATTAGTCCGGGGCGGCGGCGGCGGCGGCGGCGGCGGCTGCCCCTGTCATCAGGTAGCGGCCGCACAGTACCCGCCGGTGCCCGCCGGTACCCATCGGCACCCACCGGTACCCGCCGACGCCGTCACGTGCCGCCCATTTCATCAGGGCTCGCGCTACGGATGCATGCCGGCTCGGCCCGCACATCTGCAGGCGCGCGGCCACAGCCGGGCACAGCCGGGCATCCCAGGGGCGCCTGTGCCGAGGGGGTACCGACTCGTGTAGTACTTCATACACAACCCTATAATACCTCTTATAATACTTTATAATTTAATACTTATACTAGGCTGCCGAAAGGCCAATCGCGGGCGAATTTGTGTCACGTGTTTCGTAGTGGTAGTTTTAGTCCTTTAGGGTTCAAAATTCGCGTCGCCCGCTCGCTTGATTGTAATTAATCAATAAAAACTCAAGAACATTCAAGATATACAAGAACAATATTTCAGTGATCAGTTTCAATCATCGCGTATAAGGAACGTCACAGCTGATATGCACCTATAAGGCGGTCAGCAGGGGGCACACAGTCCCTAGGGCTGGTGTGCCCCCAGTAAGGCGATCGGCAGGTGGGCACACGGTCCCTGGGGCTGTTGTTCCCCCAGTGAGGCGGTCGGCAAGGGGGCACACGGTCCCTAGGGCTTCGACGACGAATGGCTGAACCCTTAACCATTCGCCCCAGCCGAGTCTCGCCAGACACACTTCCCGGGGTGGGGAGTCGAACCAGTGAAGTTTCGACACCGGGAAGCGCCGCTTACCACCTACGCTGACGCGTTAGTGTCCACGGTTATTTCGGAGTGCACACATGACGGCCGTTCTTTTGATATATTTTATCCTCCGTTCTCAGGCGGTAAACTTGCAGAAAAAGTTTGACAATGGCGAAGAGTTGAACCGCGAACCTTTCGGTCACCGACCCGTCTCCCAACCGATGCAGCTACGGAGCTGCGTTAGAGGCGAGCAGCGCGCTGCCGGTTGTTTTTTAATGTCTGTGTTTTTATCACATTTTAACTGGACTTACCCACTGATCTATAACTCCAGCCCTGCAGGGTACGCGAAATGTGATTCACTGTTAGAAATCCCGTAACAAATTACTGTGTCCTTCCGGTTCACTCCGTAACAAAGTAAATATGGTTCACACCGTACATGATTTTACGGTACGGACCGTACTAATATGATTACGGTGTATTCTGTAACAGGATTGACCGTTACGGTATGCACCGTAATTATCTAAATACGGGCCAGACCGTAGGACTTTATCATGTTAGTTCGAAAGAGAAACACCGAAATGGATGTAGTGATACGGTGAGATCCTACGGTCTGGACCGTATTATATATTTACGGTGCACGTCGTAACGGTTAATCCTGTTCTGGACTACGCCGTAATCACATAAATACGGACTGTACCGTAAAAGTTGTTGACTTCCGGCAATGGCTGGTCCCAAGACAAACTTCCACCGATCTCTAAAAACGTTGAGTGTTGTTGACTTCCGTTGGTCCCAAGACAAACTTCCACCGATCTTCAAAACGAGCGTTTTTGAAATCTGTTCTGTAATTTTTTGAAACTACATCAATGCCCAACCAAAACTCCCCCAAAACAGAATCCCTCTGTTACCTAGTTTTCGAGATGAATGGGGGTCTTAACTGACAGGGCGAGCGCAATACTCGTTCTCTTTTTGCTTCTACGCGCTTCTACGTAAAATGAGTAGTAGAGGAAGCAAAGAACGAGTAAAAAAAAACTGAAAAACTTCGTCATCGGGGGGGGGGGGGGGGGGGGGGTACGATCCGAAAATGACGGACGATGACGAGGAGGGGCGGGGGCGCAGGAGGCCAAAATTTGATGACGTAATATGTTCACGCCGCGTTATGCTAAGGTTGGGTTAGGTCATGTTAGTGAAATTTTAGGCATTCTCCGTCGTTTTGTGGAGACCAGGTTAGTGAAAATTTGGCCATTTCTCGCCGTTCGGTGGTGAAGAGCGTCATCAGAAACGGTGCCTGGATGTTGGCCCAGACAAATTGCGCCGAACACGGAACTCAGTTCGTCGGCGGGGGTGAAACACAGTTCGTTAGGAACACAGTAAGTGTCGACTCTTTTTTTTTTTTGTTAATTTGTTTTTCTGTGACGCCTCAAAGTGGCCATAATATTCATATCGACACGTTGCCTAAGGGGTTAGCGCTAGGCACCTTTAAGAGAATGTCGAAAGACAGTGTATCTCTTTCCTCTTCCTTTCCCTTTTAGTTTTTTTCAGAAAAAAAAATAAAAATTTTGTGTTTTCTGTCTATTGTCTGTAGCGAGGCCGACTCAGTGCTGGAGCGTGGGGAAGGTTTTGGTTCCTAAAGAGTCCTAGGAAAGGTGTGAACATTCGTTTGGCTCCTCCAGAGGCCCCCCCCCCCCCCTCACGCGTGCCATGACATGAATGCCGATCATATAGGCACGCTGGAAGTGGTACTCGGCGTCTTGTCTTAGTATGTGCCCCTTCTAATTTAATGAGTGTGGCATTGTGGCATGGCGAAGTAAAGAAGAAACGGTGGTTTTTGTTTTTGTTATCTTTATTGGTATAATTTTCACACACGCTGGACATCTATTCATGAACAAAGATGGCATATTACTCGTATTAAAACAGCTACACAAACGCTGGAACTTGTTGCACTGTAAATAATGATAAGATAAATGTTAGTATTATGATTTTGGAAATACGGCGGTACTCAAACCGCTTCTCAAATTGAAGAACATGTCGCCCTCCAAGGTGGATATCTAAACCAGTTCACTGCTGAAAATGTACATTGACAACTTTAAGACTTTGTATATAAACTTTGATTAAACAGTTAGCATTATTAGAACTGATACAATGGTTGGTGCACACATAATTAACACACTACGCACCACATTACATTTCAAATATACTTGTCAATAAATTAAAACACAACAAGCTACGTTCCTAAGGTCGACCTCAGCAGATATTGAAAGTAAAAGTGCTCAATGCTCTGTAATAATGATATTGTGAAAATGTAAAGTATCATAAAATACCAAACGATTCTCTTTAAAGGGATGGTCATGAATCAGCTACATGCATTTTAATCGTAACAATATACAGCATTGAGCAGCTAAATGTGGATATACCACTTCCTGATAGTCAACGTTTTAACAGCGTTTTGATTAAACAATTTCAGTCTTACATTTCCAAACCGATGATACCGAACAAGCTTTCATATGCCAGTAAAGTCATGATTTAAGTCAATACGTTACATTTGGTAGGCACGTTTGATCAGACTCTACCGCTCGCACCTCCGCGGCTTACAAAAAATAATCTGGTCGCAGACAGTATCTGCTGAGTTCTCGACGCGCATCCGTTGGATGGCCTCCACACTATTTTCAAACAAAAATTAGCAGCGACAACCAATATGGCAAAGTACACTGTGAATGTCCTCAGCAGACAAGAAGCACACACGATATAAGAACACAACAAACACATGATACCATGAAACCTGTCCTACATAAAAACATAGGTGATGAACATCGTGTATGTCGAAGTCGATGGCACAAATTATACACTTTCGCCCGACGCTTTCTTACTTTAAAACTCTGAACTTCCACTTAATAAGTATCTACCACATGTATACCCATGTATCAAAGCTCTATTCAGAAGCTCGCAAGGTAGTAAATGACATAATTTTAGCGTTAAATATATCATGTGCTATTGACTTCGATCGCAAGAGATGATGCGCGGCTTACAAACGTCTATAACTTAAAATGATGACACGGTTAAGACTATGTCCAAATCAGTTGAGATCAGCCAAGCGAGGTATGACAAACAAAATGCCAATTTCGTCAGAAAGAGAAAAAAAAGGAGTATCTTCAGTTTTGAAGGGCACTAAACAGAGTTAAATTTGTTACGTGCATTTAGCTTTTCTCAAGTGATTCGAATTCAAAACCTTAAAAACTACAACACTTCAAGTTGGACCGTCCCGTCGCCCTCAGGTTTACGCATCGGCTGTACTAAAAGCATTAGCTAACAGGCAATGACGGCAACATCTGAAACGCAAATTAACATCGCAAGCACTACAACAATTGGTTTAGTAAAGGACGCTCTCGTTGCTTTAGTCACAGTTGGGTATTTAATATTCGTCTTGCTCATCATCATCCACGTGTTAGGCGTGCCCAGGGAGAGTTATCCCAGCTCGGGCGAGAACCCATGATCCTATCTACCTCTTCGGACAAGATAGTTTGTCAGAGAAAGCGTAGGACTGCATTTGCCAAACACTGGTCAGGTAAGACTGACGCCTTATGGTTTGACAAAGACTGTGGACTGGGACGAGGCACATAGATCTTGCACTACTTCATGTCACATAATGTTTCAGACACTTACAGGGCCGTGAAAACACTTCGAGTAGCTGGCTATCTAAAAACTTCATCGTGAAAATTCGTTGCAATTAACAACCTCCGACTCTGAGATGAATTCTCATAGAGATTTAACCTGCAGAGGAAACAGCTGGGAACGTACACTTAACGGATGTACGGAATAAAATAAAATATAAATTCATATCAATATGATATACATATATTAAAATCTCAACAACTGCTTCTGAAAGCCTATATCTATATGTATGCTATAAATCATGTAATACTCTGTGATAAAAAGTTTAAATCGTATCAAATAAAAATAACTGGGTAGAAAAAATCTTAAAATTTCAAATTTGTACCTTGAATTTCTATGGTAGCTCGAAGGTTTAACGATAATAACGCAGTACACCGAAAGTAGAACAGCAAACTTTGTACATTGTCAATCTAAAATATAGGCGAGCTTCGAAACTACCTGATTAAGTAGGGTCACCACACCGCTAGCAGGGACAGTAATGAGAAGTAGAAAACTTCTCAATCTTTTGGTACGAATTGATACTCCCTGACAGCGCGACGGCAGAGTTTAGCTCCATTTACAGAAGAGCGCTCGGGGACGGCTGTGCTGCTGAGTCACTTTGTAGTACTGGCATCTAACCAACCGTCCCGAAGCGCTCGCGACAATTTCCCCGGGGCGGGCAGCGGCACCCCGTGAGCCAGGGTCTCGGTAAGGCTACCCCCTGACGGGGTTCCGCTGCCCTGCCCGCGGCGGCGGCGGCTACAAAACTAATAACAACAACACAGGTACATGAGGTGTCGCCTAGACGGGCGGCGGGCCGCGGACGTAGCGCAGCTGGGGGCTAAGCGACAGGTTGAGGTTGTTGATGGCGTCGCAGCAGTGAGGCTCTAGCAGGCAGGCCACGCACAGCAGGGCCATGATGGCCACGTGGAAGGGCAGCGCGGCGCGCATGGCCCTCCACAGCCAGTGCCGCGGCCGCACCTTGCCCGGCTCGTCGGGGTCCTCGGGGTCCGCGTCCGCCTCCCGGCCGCCCAGGCTGCGCTTCCGGGAGCCCTGCTTCCTCCACTTGGCGGTCCTGCGGGCAGAGGGGAGGGAGAGAGAGGTTAGTAACAACTCCAGCGGCTCCAGCGCGCCCCCGACACGTGAAATGAGGCGTCCGACGCGCCATCCGTCGCCTCCAACGGGACATGCGGGGAGCCATCAGTCGGGCGCCAACAAGCAGATCGAGACGATTGACATCGGGGGCCAGGCTGCGGCCGAGGCGCCGCCGAGGCCCAGGCGGAGACGGCAACCTGCTGAAAATCCGCGGCGATTTCTCTCCTCTGCGCGTCAGGCAAATGGCGGTAATTACTTATCCCGGGGCCTTATATGAGATCCCCCAAATTAGGGGGCGTTCGGCAGGAGAGGGGTTGTGAGTTTACAAAGGGAGAGGAGAGAAAAAAAAAAGAGAAGTCGCACGTAATACGAAAAGACGCGTCAATTCGTTTTGCCGCCCCCGACTCGCCTTCCTTCCCTTCGAGTCTCGCTGGTCCCGGTGGCTGTAGAGCGAATTAGAGCTACAAGAGGGCGGCGCGGGGCGGCGGGCGCGCCGGCGAGGGGAAAAAAATAGGGGAGAAAACAAAAGGCAAGAGTCGCAGTCAAGGTTTATTGCTCGAGACACATTGTATTTGATGCAAATTCTCGCGCCGCCCCCGGCCAGGAGCGTGGGGGTGGGCTGAGTCCGCGAAGGCGCCCCCGTTTGCTCCGCCTTTTTTTTTCGGACCTTTTGCAGCCATCTGGTAGGTCTATCATTACGTCATCACACTTAAGGCACGGGGGCAATATATAAACGGCGCGCAGCATTCCGGGTTCCTGCCAGGTCCTGCCGGGTCCTGCCGGGTCCTGGCGCCGAACGGGTTGCGGACGGGGTGCAGCGCAGTCGCCTCGCAGCCAATCGCAGCCCGGCCAGCGCTTTGTCAACGCAACATTACGCTTGCGCTAAGCTTTTTCCCCCATTTCATATTATTATATTTGCACGATTCACGTCGCGTTTCCTGCCTGGCAGCGCGGAGGGGAAAGGGTTGTTGGCCCGGAGGACCTTCGAGTCGAGGAGACCGGAGGAGGCCGGAGGAGGCGGGAGGAAGCCCGGCTGATCCTGGCGTGTCACGGCCCCTAGGACCGCCGTTCGCAGTCTCCGGAGGCCGTGCGTCCGCGTGCGCCGCGGCCCGTGAGATCCTTGCCAATGTACCGGGAAGTCACGGCCCGTGAGAACCGCCGCCACCTGTTGCAGCCAGCCAGGCCGACTCCACCCCGCTCGGTAGCCCCGACGAGTGTCCAAAGCCCCCAGGTACACTATCTCCGAGGGGAGCAACGTCCCCAACGTCCCTAACCTTACCTCGGGGGCATATGTCGGCGGGACATTATCGGGGCTGGGGAGTGGCCAGGCGGGGCCGGGCGGGGCAGGGCGGGGCAGGCAGAATAACCGCGATTGTAACATCAAGAGTTCACACCCCCAGCGACAGCGACACGACACGTCCTCCCCACCCTCCGCCACGCCCCGCCACGCGCCACTGCGTCGTCCGAGGAGGGAATGGAGGGAGGGAGGGTGTGTGTGTGTGTGTGTGTGTGTGTGTGTGTGAGAGAGAGAGAGAGAGAGAGAGAGAGAGAGAGAGAGAGAGAGAGAGAGAGAGAGAGAGAGAGAGAGAGAGTGAGAGAGAGAGTCGGCATAATAGACACCCCTACTCTTTTAATGGTTCATCTGCATAGCAAAGAAGGGCGCCACGACGCCAACAGGACCTTCTTATTCCCCACTTCATTCCTTCTCCCTCCCTCCCTCCCCCTCCTCCCTTCCCTCCTCTCTCTCTCTCTCTCTCTCTCTCTCTCTCTCTCTCTCTCTCTCTCTCTCTCTCTCTCTCTCTCTCTCTCTCTCTCTCTCTCTCTCTCTCTCTCTTCCTCTCCCTCTCTTTCTTTAGGGCGAGAGAGACGACATCACTTTTTTCCCGCTTCACTTCCACACTACATAACACCTAATAGGAAATTCCTGCCTCTTCTCCTCACGGTCACCACCCCCACCCCTCTCTGCCCTACCGCCACAAGGCCGCCTAGCGTAGCTACGTGCATGGCGCATGGTCCTGATAGTTGGAGCGCGGGGCGGGAGCCCTTTTCGCAGAACGCCGCGGGTTCAAATACTCCCGGCGTCGGCGGCCTCCTCAATTTTTCCGCACATCCTCCAGCTCTGAGGAGGAGGCACACAGTAGCAAAGTTGGGTCCCGCCAACTCGGCGCGCATATCACACACATGTTGCCGGCGCGCAGACGGCGCCCGCTGGGGCCCGAGGCCTGGGGCGGCCTGGGGCGGCCTGAGGCGGCTTTGGACGCCGTTTCTAACCATACTGTTTTGCAGCAGTTTTCATCGCGGGCGCAACTTTCCCCAGCGGCGTGGCGCGGGGCCGTTTACTCGTAACGGCCAAAAGCCGGCGCGCGCTGAGCACGCCACCGCCACCGAGACATTCCGTCCCCCGCCTGCATGTGGCGGCGGGCCGTGGCGGGCCGCGGCGGGGCGGGGCGGGCTAAGCCGTCGGGCTCCTCTCCACGGCGTCTTAGCAGCCCCGGGTTAAACTAGAGTCCCCCACGACGGCGGCGGCCTCGAAACTTAGGCCCCCACCAAACCGCGCGTTCAACTGTGGATTTTGAGAGGGGCTCTTGTCGCTTTTCAAAGCTTAGGTGAAAAAGATTCGCCGCTGAACTGAACAGAAATTTCGCCGTCCGGTTCAACAAGTGTGTTTCGTTTTTGCCTCGCAGCAATAAACCCCCTCTCTACGAAGTGTAAAGAGGACTACGAGCTCGCCTTCTTCCTCGTTCTCGCTCGCTCGCTCTCTCTCTCCCTCCTGCCTCCTGCCTTGGCACAATTTGCCCCGCCAAATAGTACGCCTGCGTCCGCGGCAATTATACGTTCATAAAAAAGAACGGAAACAGAAACAAAAGAAACGGGCTATTAAACAGCGCGAGAATTCTAATAATAATGAAATGAAAGAACGGGAAAAAAAGAGTTGAGGATTTCAATAAATTTAAAGGTCGTGACAGAGGGGCGGGCGGGCAGGGCCGGGGGGAGAGCACTTGTGTCGCCCGTGTTTCGGCACGTGGGTGGAACTGCTGGGAGCGCGGCGCTGGCGCTACCACCCTGCCCGTGCCGGAGCGAAAAACAGCTTCTGCATGCAGAGCGTTTGACATCCTGCCATTCCGTCCGCCAAATTTTGCGAACCGCGAATGCTGTCCCCGGCCGCCACGACCCTGGTCCGCCCTGCTCCAAGGGCACCCTAAGTAGCTGCTTAAGACGCAATCAACTTTAATTGTGCGAGGGGTTAGCGGGCTCCCCTGACAAAAACTTGTCCGTCATAAACTCCTTGCGGGCCAGCCTGTGCTTCCGCGCCCACCTTACCGCCCACCGCCCCCTCCTTAGCCACGCGACCTCCCAGACTTTTATTACAGGGCGGTGCAAACGAGAAATGACAAATTCTCTAATTCCTTGGGGAAAGCTTAAACGGCGCAAAGAAAAGGCCGAGGGCTGGGGCCGCTGGGGCCGCTGGGGCCGCTGGGGCCGCTGGAGTGGAGGAAGGGTTGGGAACTCGTCGTCATCGGAACCTCGGGAACCTCGGGACCACGGGAGGAGGCGACGCGACGGTCCACTAGGCGACCAACGCACCGGATCCCGTCACTGGAGGGTGCGGAACTGCAAGCCAAGGCCTCAGCACGGCAAGGCCGACTGGCCGACTCACTCCACAGCCGTAGCGGCCAAGGCAGCGTCTCCTCCCGAAGCAGCACACACACACACACAAAGCGCAGCCAACGCCCCAACACCTCACCTCACCCTCAAGACACACCGTGCGCGCTCACATACCACATCACCATCTCCAGGACGGTCCTGAGGGCACAGCCGCCGTCCACAGTGTCCGAGGCCCTCACATCCCTCGAAGTTCTTACCCTGTTTGTCGAGGAAAAGATGTGGATGAAAATTGTATGCGCTCCCCCCCCCCCTCCCTCCCACAAGGTGGTACAGGGATGACGCGGGGACACAAGGAAGTAGTAAAGCACACGTGACATGTGCCTCCCCTCCCTGCTCACCACAATTAGTAGCGCCGCCCCCATGTCCAGGGCCCAGCACGCCCACGGACCGGCCATTAAATTGCACACTGCACCCGCATATAAATCAAATTTGGCCAAACAGCGGCGGCGGTGGCCGGGGTGGTGGCCGATGGGAGGGAGCGAGACAGCAGACGGGGCAGCCGCGTGGGTGCGACGGAGAGGGACAGGACAGGCGTTGCGTGCGGCTTATTGGGCTCTCCGCATTCCGGCGCTCATAAAGGGAGCAGGCGGGTCGGGGGATGCAGAGCCAAATATTGCTCTCTCACATCCCGCTCGCACTTCCTACCTGCGGGGCAAGCGCCTGGCCTGACAGACAGAGGTCCAACCGCGGCCGAGGAGAGGACTCCTGACAGCCGCGCTGGAGGTCCCTCCGCGTTCGAGGCCTCCTGACAGCCGTGCTGGAGGTCCCTCCGCGGCCGAGGCCTCCTGACAGCCGCGCTGGAGGTCCCTCCGCGGCCGAGGCCTCCTGACAGCCGTGCTGGAGGTCCCTCCGCGGCCGAGGCCTCCTGACAGCCGTGCTGGAGGTCCCTCCGCGGCCGAGGCCTCCTGACAGCCGTGCTGGAGGTCCCTCCGCGGCCGAGGCCAGACACAGACCCTCCGCGCGGCGCTGCGCGGGGAAAGGAAGTTGACGACTAAGTAGTCGGTAATGGTGGCAGCGCCGCATCAGCGCCGCCTGGCGGCCAGCATGGGAATCACCTGATTTCGCGGCCGCCCGCCGTGGTAATGAACGGAACCCGCCCAAATTAGGAAGAAATGGCGGAAAGTGGCGCGTAAAGATGGGAGGGGGAGCGGCGAGTGCAGCCATGCGGCTAACCCTTGCTCCCCCTCTCCAGCGACCGGCAGACGAGCCAGGCAACCCGCCTGTCAGCCCCCGGATGTAGGCAATGAGCGAGACACACCCCCATGCTCGCGAGTGGTCGGGCTGGCTACGCGGCCTCCGGGGCCCGACCAGCACTAACCAGGATAAAAACCTGCGGCGGGATTTGAACCCGCGGCCGCCGCCGCCAATGAAATAAGCCTATTCACCGACGGCGTTGTCGCTCTTTATACGACGTTGCTCCCTAATGGACACGGCACGCTGGTCTGGTCCATAGACCGCCCGCGCGATGGCGCCAGTGTTGTGGGCCGTAAAGCCATCCCGCACCACCCGGCCCTGCCCGGCACCGCCCGGACACTCACAAGGTGCCCACAAGGTACCAGTGGTACCGATACGGCCGCCGCTACCCGCCGGTACCTCACCGCACCGCCTATCAAATTAAGTGCCGACACTTTAACAGCCGGGACTGTTCCACCCCGAACAGGACCCTGACCTTGGCGAGCAGACGCCAAAACTTTATACATCACATTTCACGCGAACCGGTACCGTACCGTCTCCAGTGCCCGCCCAGCCCAACCCCCTGGCGGACCGATTGTGGAGAGGATCGTCGGCGAGAGAGAAAGTAGCACGCCTGAGACGTGGAGAGAGAGATAGAGAGAGAGAGAGAGAGAGAGAGAGAGAGAGAGAGAGAGAGAGAGAGAGAGAGAGAGAGAGAGAGAGAGATTTGAGATTTGAGATTTTTTATTTTGCCACTGAACATACATTGTTATGGACAACGAATAAAAACAACATTAAACATAATAATATAAATGAAACATAAAAAACAATGGTTTGCCTTTCAAGAGGAGGGGAAACAGAAGTCGCCCTCGGCTCCTCCATCAAGGGTCCACCATTACTTCTTAAGGACACTTATGTCTGAACAGTAAACCAAATTTGAAATAATCTTCGATGCTGTAAAACGCACAATCATTCAGTTTCTTTTTGATAATAGTCTTAAATTTTTGGTACGGAAGGCTCCTTAGTACAGGAGGCAATTTATTAAATATAGAAGGTCCTTGATAGTTTGCATTATTGGTCCCAATACAGAGAGAACTAAAGTTTGAATATATTTGAGTTTTATTCCTAGTATTATGACTGTGAATGTCATTGTGCTTTTTGAATTTGGATTCATTTTGCTTAACATATTTGAGCAATTGATAAATGTACACGGAGTAAACAGTCATAATTTTGTGACTACTAAAGTAAGTTTTACAACTTGTTTTTTGGGGTAACTGGAAAATAGCTCTTATTGCTTTCTTTTGAATGATAAAAATATCACTCATAAGAGAAGCACTACCCCACAGCAACGTACCATAAGAAATTTTGGAATGAAACATGGCATAATAGGCCAACAGGGTAGTATTAATATCAGTCAATTCCCTGACTCGCTTTAAACCAAAGATGGTTCTACTACAAGTAAGTTTTAATTTATCTAAATGAACATCCCAACGTAGAAACTCATCTATTTCAATGCCCAAAAATTTAGCACTATGTTTATATAACTCTGTAAAACTAGAGAGATGACAATTAAGCGGGACATTTACATTTGTTCGAAACTGAATGATTTTCGTCTTATCATTATTTAAGCATAAGTTGTTGTGAGAACACCACTCTTTCATTTCACTAAATACAGCACCAATCAATTGTTCTAGGACATCTAATGACGATGCCTGAACCAAAACATTTACATCATCTGCAAAATTAGTCAGATGTCCTGATCGAATGAAAATAATAAGATCATTAATGAATATGAGAAACAACAAAGGACCGAGAACTGAGCCCTGAGGTACTCCATATAAAATATCACATGGTAAAGAGCGATACAATTTTGAAAATGTTCCGTCATTATGGGAGATTTCTACAAGTTGTTTCCTATCAGTTAAGTAAGATTCAAACCAACTTAATACTTTGCCTCTAATGCCATGGGATTCCAGCTTTTTTAAAAGGATATTATGATTTACAAGATCAAACGCTTTTGACATATCAAACAGTATGCCAGCTGAATACAGTCTTCTTTCAAATGATTCATAGATATTTTGAGCAAAGTGTACAATAGCTTCAACAGTTGTTTTATTTTTTATGAATCCAAATTGTGACTCTGATAAGAGATTAAATTTATACAAATATTTTCTCAATTTTTCATCCATGACAAATTCATATATTTTAGCAAAGACTGACACATTAGCCACAGGCCTATGATTGGCTATTAGAGTTTTTTCTCCGCTTTTGAAGAGAGGTATCACCTTGGAAATTTTTAAAAGCGAAGGGAATATTCCTTCATTAAAAGAGGACTGAATAAGATGCTGGATAGGATCTATTAAAAGCATTGAGCAATCCTTAACTATTTCATCACATATTTCATCATGACCTGAACATTTTTTATTTTTTAGCCTAGATAGGGCCATTACTATGTCATCCTTTGTTACAGGTGACAGATACATAGAGAACTTACATGGAGGGAGATATGTCCCTTCAGGTGTGCTATTACTTACAAGCTTACTTGCTACTGTAGTATAATATTCATTAAAAGCTGCAGCTACCTCTGTTGGATTTCTACTGATAGTCCCATCATTTAGCTTTACCTCAATATTCTCAAAACTTCCTTTATCTTTCCCCAAATTCTTATTAATTACTGACCACACTGTCTTTGTAACATTTTTTGCATTCTGAATTTCTTGACTCACAGACATGCGCTTTAAAGCTTTAACAACAGATTTATATATTTTCCTATAGTTTCTATAATAAGTTTGAAATACCAGGTTGCTGTTGACTTTCATTTCTTTGGACAGCTGTTTATAATTAGCAGCAGTAATGCGTAAACCATTAGTTACCCAAGTTTTAGGAGGCAATGCATTCACTCTAAACCTCTTCTTTGGAAAGTGCTGGTCATACAATTCTGAAAATCTCTTTTGAAAATTTGAAAATTTTTCATCAGCTGAAATATCTGTATAGATATTTTCCCATTGTTCTTCTCTTACTGCCAGAAAAAAATTAGTTTTATTTCTTTCACTAAAAATTCTCTTGTACTCAAACATAGTGACAGGCTTTTTTGGTTTAAGTTGTAGTGTGGCTTGCTGTAAGCAGTGATCAGATATACCAACTTCGACGTTACAAGTTGATTTTAACATAGAGAGAGGAACATTGGTGAGAATATGATCAATACCAGTTTTAGAATCACCTTTGATTCTTGTTGGTTCTGTGGTCAGACTGACTAGACCAAACTCTTCCATAAAGCACTGCAAACGTTTCTTCTGATAGATTTTTTTATGATCCTTATTCAGTATATCTATATTAATATCACCACATATGAAGATGTATTTCCTTTTCTTGGTTACTCTTTCAGCACAAAGCTTTAGTTGGACAAAAAAAGATTCTATCAAACTATCCTCTGGGGCTCTGTAGACACAGACTATAGCAAACTTATCAAATAACAAACCTACAGCTTCAAAACATTTTTCCATTGAAATGTCAGATAGATCTAACACATTAAATTTTATACTTTCCTTCACAAAAATTGCAGCACCTCCATTAATCAATTCGCTCCTACAAAACATTGTTCCACATTTAAAATTATCAATCAGATTTAAACAGGTTTGGGAATTAAATGGCTTACACACCCAGTGCTCAGTCAAACATAGAATATCACAGTTTAGTTGGACGGTTAGTAACTCTAATTCACTAACTCTATTCAAAATATTGCTACCAATATTGATATGGCACATAGTAATACTTTCAGTGGCACCTAAGCAAAAAACGGAGAATCCGTAGTAGTACTGTGAACTAAAGCACTAATTTGAGTAGCTAATTTCTTACACACAAAGCCTTTAGTTGTATTCTTTAAATGTACACCATCATATTGGTATGAATACCTCCCTAGACCAAGCATAACAGTACTGAAAAATAAATTACTAAAGTTGCCATTTTCACCTAGTTTGTCATTAATGGTTTTATACAGTAAGCCATTAGCAATATCAATGTCCTTGTTGGCTACTCTTTGGTCATACCTGTGTGGGATAGCACTCACAATAATATTTGTGCGCTCACTGACACTGACACACTGTTCTGCAAAACACTTCAAAGAGCCAGTGTCTGGCATGTCATTTGTGCCAGAGATGACAACAACACAGTCCTCTTCTGTAAAATCTGAAGTCATGGTGGCCATATCTTGGGAAATCTTGTCACTGCCAGCTCCTGGTTGCACGAAGCAGGACACCTGGTGGTTTTCTCCCAGGGAGAGAGAGAGAGAGAGAGAGAGTCCTCTAGAGAGAGAGAGAGAGAGAGAGAGAGAGAGAGAGAGAGAGAGAGAGAGAGAGAGAGAGAGAGAGAGAGAGAGAGAGAGAGAGAGAGAGAGAGAGAGAGAGAGAGAGAGAGAGAGAGAGAGAGAGAGAGAGAGAGAGAGAGAGAGAGGAAATGAGCCGCAAGATCGGCACGAGGACACCAGCGCTATCTGAACATCACTGCCCACATGTGTGTGACTCATCTCTCCATCCTGTCAATAATTAATCCGTGTACATAATCATTTAATTTACTCAATGCAGCAGCGTCGGGGCTACCCCAACCCTGGCCCAGGCGGCTCCGCCTCCTCCTCCTCCTCCTCCTCCTCCTCCTCCTCTCTCTCTCTCTCTCTGCATTCAACCGGGGGCCTTAATAGAGTCATATGAATCGGGGGAATAAAAAATGTCTTGACAAAATCACGGACGCCGCGCCGACTAGCGCGACGGCTTAGTGTTTAGTTCAGTTCATAGACGCGAGTGTTCAGTTCAGGCGATGCCAGCGTTAAAACCAGCGTTCAACTCAGGAATTTCGGTATAAAGGCAAAGGGGAATGCGTGAAATGAAAGACATCGCCTGTATGACATGGTTGTTTCCCTGGCCGGGACCACCTCCTCGCAGCCCGGCTGCCGGCTGCCCTCCCTCCGGTGAGGCGCGGTGCGGTGCGGTACGGTACACGGTGCGTTATGAATGGTCCAGTGAATGAATCGGAAGGCGGGTACCGTCCCGGCCGCGCGTACGGATGTTGGCACGTTCCCACACGTGTGCGTGTGCGTGTGTGTGTGTGTGTGTGTGTGTGTGTGTGTGTGTGTGTAAGCAGTAATTACTCGAAGCGAGCGTTTTTCCTACCGACCAGGAGGCCCCACCCCGCCCTGCCCCGCCCTGCCCCGCCCCGCCCCGCCCTGCCCCGCCCTGCCCCCCCGCCCCGCTCCGCCCCGTCCGCCGCTGCCGAGACAACGCGCGGGTTGGTTGTTATAATCCAGCGAGCAGCCGGCCTGACTAACCCTGCCCGTCCCGGCCCGGCCCAGCGACATGCCTCCCAAATCATACGGCGGAAAATGTATGCAAGCGTCATCAGCAACACTGAAAGAGTTTACCTACACTTTCAGTACGTGAACAATGGAACCTAGACGCGTCACTGCTCTGTGTGTCTTAATGAATAAAATAATCTGCAGAATTCGAAGTGCTGGCTCGCACTGATATTATCCACCCTGAATTTTTCATTTTTTTTTATTTTTTTTTATATTTTGAGTGGCCCCGTACGCAATTTTTCTCACACCTGTTTCCGTTCTTCTGCAACGGCTTCCGTGGATTTAATATTTTGAAATTTCCGATCGAAAAACGGGTGAGCGCTCCGCTTCACGGCCAACACGGGTACGAGACAAGTAATGAAGCGGCCGCCTAATCGGCGCCGATGGAGGCAGCGCCGGGCAGCGCCGGGCATCGGCCGACAGATTGCCGCCGGTAAGGTTTGGCAGCCGGAGCAGCCGGAGCCGGGCGGGACCAGCGGGGACCAGCCAGCCAGCCGCGGCGCCCCGGCAGCGGAATTAAGAAAAACAAAAATAATGGCCAGAGTTTGGAAACTAAAACGAGGAGGTGAAAATAAAAGTAAAATGCGCGCCTGCTCACCTGTGTGTGTGTGTGCTTTCCCCGCCGTTGTCATGTAGGTACAACATGTTTTTTGGCGGCTGATGGGACCTCTCCGCGCCAGCCAATAATTATAGGGGCTCATGACGCCGTCGGTGGACACTGGGCTTCTTCCCCCCCCCCCCCCCCGCCACGCCCCGCGCCAATCGGATGGGAGCGGCTCCTCGCGGCGGCTGCCGGCGGCTGCTGTGAGAGGCCATCCCATCACTACAGCAACCGCTGCACCGGAGGTACCAGAGGTACCGGAGGATGCTGTGGGAACCAGGGACCCAGCCGTGTGGCGTGGGAGGGCAGAGCGGCCAGAGCAGCCACGGTGGACAAAACCAATGGCGTCCCCCGGCGGCTGCCATGACCGATGGGATGGTACTCAGTACGGGGCCGCCATCCTCCCACTCGGCACGTCCCCGTTGCTGAACAGCAGAGCAGCAGAGGTCATATCCCCCCACACCCCGGCCGCAGGAGACCTCCGTGTCACGTCATTTCACCGAGTTTTGTAATGGCCTATAAACTTACTTTTTCCCTGCGCCCCCCTCGCCCTTCCCGCTTGCTCATCCCCGCCCCCTCTGTCTCTCTCTCTCTCACACCCTCTCCCCAACGGGGACGTGTCCGCCGGTGCACGCGCGGCCAGTTGGTCCTGCCGGATCCTGCGCCGGCCGGGTCCTTTCCTTTCTTCTCGATTCGCAGGAGCCGAGTTTTCTGCCGGCTCCACACACAGCGGGGGTCGTAAACACGGGCTTTGATGGGCGGCATGCGGCCACTACGTGTGACGCCACTGCCACTGAGGTTCCGGCGGGGCCGCGTTCGGTTTCTCATCACCACCGTCCCCGCGTCCCCGTACATCCCCCCTCCCCGGCCTACACCATTTCTACTTGGCTACCTGGTATTTCTTTTCCGTCACACATATCGACATAGGCCCCTTTCACATCTGGCATCAACTTTTCAGAGCCCGGCATTCCTGGGTCGTAGGGCAGGCGCAGGGCAGGCGCAGGGCAGGCCCGGTGAGTGCATATCTCACCACTCACCGCATCGCGTTGACCGGTAGTGGCTACCACTACCGTGCTGGCTGTGCCGAGCTGTGCCGTGAATCCGCCTTGTCCAGCCCATCGCCCTGAATACTAATTCCCCGACAACAACCCAACGCCTCGGCATGTCAATCAGCCCAGCATCCCCCGGCCACTGCCACTGCCACTGCCACTGCCGCGGCCCCGCCGGCTCCTGGCTCCGTCCCGCACGTCCCAGAGGAGAGGAGTATTTGTATTCCTGGCCGGTGGATTCGATAGAAGCCGCCGCTCACCGCAGGCTGACCGCAGCCGACCAGGGCAGCGGGGGCGGGCCGGGGGCGGGCCGGGGGCGGGCCGGGGGCGGCGGGCCCGGGAACATATCCAGAGCAAACCATTTTCCGAGTAGCAGGATGCGAGGCACACATTAGGTCTTTGGCGCCTGGGTGCACCTCAGCGGCGGCGGCCCTCCACCGCAAACACGTCGTCGCCTTTTATTTCCCTGCAGCTCGATGAAGACGGCGCTGTTGATTGTGCGTGGGAAATAACACGATGATGAAAAATCGAGCAGTCTGCGTCTCTCATTGACACGGTACACCCGATTGCTTTTCGCTAATGGAAGTCTCTCAATGGAAAAATTACGTAAAAATAATCGACAGTTTTGTTTTATAAAAATAGACTAGTGCAAAGTAGCCGCCAGGCGCCGGGTGCAGTGCGGACGACAATCTTGTCGCCAGTAGACTTACTTAGCAGGCGGGCTTATTTCCCGCCGAAAGTTCAAACGAGTTTCTGGACGAAAACATCTGCTGCCGGCAGAGGGCGCGCGCAGGCAGCACAGGCCGGGCCGGGGGTACTACTGTCACGTGCGTGGAGAGGAGGGGGAGGGGGGCGGACGTGAGACGTGATCCAGACCCGGTCCTTGGCGCAGGCCATGGTCCAGCCGGGGTCCGTCAGAGACACGGTCCTTCCCGGCACATCGCGGCCGGGCTGGCGGGGGCCGCGCTGTGGACGCCGTGTGGACGCGCCAACAGGGTGGGCGTGGCCGCGGCGTGGCGGGCGCCCTGCGTCCGCTGACGGGCGGCCGTGCAGAGCAGCCAGCGCAGCCAGCGCAGCCAGCCGGGATTGAATGAGTCACTAATAGCGCTACACCAACCTAAGGAGGGCCGCGTCGGAGCCGGGCTGCCGGGCCGGGCTGCCGGGCCGGGCTGCCGGGCCGGGCTGCGAGGGCCCCAGAGCGCGATCAGACAACTCGATCACGTTCGGCTCCATAATATAACATTTCATTTTACGCCCAATCAGCCGGGCCGCTACCAGGCGCTGTGCGTGGGAGCAGCCTGGCACGGCCCGGCGCGGCCCCCAGATTATCTAGGAGACCTGAGCCCGAGCCTCGGACCATCTCGACAGCTGATTTCGCAGCGCTGGTGATGAACAGCGCGACGGAAATAAATCATTTATTGCGGTCAAACGGCGGTCCGGTCCTGTCCGCCCCGTCCGCTGCATCTCGGCCGATACAGTGCCGCGGGACGAGACCCCGCGCCCCGCGCTCCGCTCATCAGCCGGGCCCGAGTTCGCACGGCCGTGACTCAGACTAGCCCGGTGCGGTGCCGCGGCCGCGGCGTGTTCTGCGGTGGGAGCCGAGGCGCTGGCCGCGGCCGGCAGCAATGTTGCCTAAGCTGTGGTCAAGCGGATGGACACTTGACCGGGGCCGTTCTCAAGCCATGACCACAGACACGACACGGGGGACGGGTGCAGCTGCAGCTCCAGGGCTGGGATGGGATGCACTCACCCGTTGGCACTCCTGAGCGGTCTCGCGGTCAGGGGCTCCGGGGACGCCCTCGCGCTGGCGGCCGACGACGGTCTGAGGCCGGCCGAAGCCGCCACCGGCGCCGTCCTGGAGGCCGCGCCCACGCACACCGCCGTCCGCACGATGAGGTCGCGGCACGTCCGCTGCAGGCCCCGCAGCTCGCTCTCCGTCTGCTGGATCCTCTGCGGAAACATGAGTGAGTCAGGCGCTTCCTGATGCCGTGGCCGCTGGGCTGGGCCGGCTGGGCTGTACTCACCTCCCTCATGTTGTCCAGGGCGCGCGAGCCCGGCCCCAGGACGGCCTCCAGCTGCCGCGCCAGCCGGCGCAGGTTGGCGAGGCGCCGCTCACGCTCCGACGGCTCCTGGTCCGACCCCGTGTCCGAAATGCCAGAGTCCGACAGGGAGCCGCCCTCGCTGCAGCGCAGCGCGGCCGTCTGCGCGTCCGCCAGCACCACCAGCGAGCTCTGCGGGAAGAGAAACAGAGTCATACAGTAAGTATCCACGGTACCGATGCAGGCGCTAGCACGAGAGCACAACTGGCGCGCCTGAAGGGTAGGCAAGCACGGACTCTGCACGCATGCGTGTCGTGCGGGCTGGCCTACCCTGGCATTCGCATGCGTTCGCGGCCGACGCTCGTAGAGTCCTCCAGAGCGAAATCAGGTCAAAGGTTATCGGAGTAGGTCTAAAGACAGGCTTGGGTTTGAGAGTACTCCAATTCGAAGTTTAATTTTAGGAGGACTCGACCTTACTAAGGAAAGCGGTATTCTGAGTGAAGCACCGCTGGTTAGGCCGCAGGGTGCCCGTGCCCGGGTCATCGGTGAGGTTCCTCGACCCCACTGTTGTCCTTAACGGAGGACACCCGGGCGAACACAAAGCGCCCTCTGACATAACCCGATTACGAGCGTTCTGCCGCTGTGTGTGTATGTATGACTGCCAGGTTGTAGGGCTGCCGGCGGCTGCCGGCGCTGTACCCCTTTGCCGAGGGTAGGCCCACCTTGCATCCATCTCCCCCCGCGGGGCGGGCGGGGCGGGGCGGGCGGAGGGGCACATCAGCCGCCGGGTGGCACAACCAGCACATAATGAAACGCGTGGCCAGCATAGCAAACAGCGGCTCCCTCCCCCCTCCGGGCCGCGCCGGCCACCGCCGCCGTGTACCTCGGCGGCAGCGGTGCCGGAGTTGGCCTCTTCTGCCGCCGCTGCCGCTGCCGCCGCTGCCGCCGCTGCCGCCGCTGCCGCCGCTGCCACCGCCGCCGCCGTGCCAGCTGCTCTCATATCGCACTGATGCGACGCACTCTGCGAGTACCGCCGAATTCGCGGCCATTGGAAAGCGTTCGATGGCATCTGGATATGTGCGGAATGGGGGCGGGGCGGGTACGGGCCGGCGCGGCCACAGCGGCCGACGCCTTCCATTTGCTTTTCATTCCGGAGCTCCGAGAACCGCCGAACCGGTGCCAGCGCGGGCGGGGCGGGCGGGGAGCCGGCATGGACCGCCGCGGTGCCACTCATGGTGCGGGCGGGAGGTGAGTGAAGGCGCAGCAGGGGCAGCAGGCGCAGCGCAGTCATAATTACGCTTACGCGTTGTGTGAGCGCGCGTGTGACCGTGCATCCGGCTGCCAGCTAGGTCCTCCGGGTCCTCCGGGTCCTCCGGAGGTCAGCCCGAGAGCCGCCGGAGAGCGCCCACCACCGCCTGCCACCGCAGCTCCGGTGGCCCAGGACCCAGGTCCCGGTTTGGAACTGCCCGTTCCCATCCTTGTCCGCCCCCGCGGGGCCCGGGGGTCCGGGATGGGCGCGCGCTTCCGGAGGTATCGGAGGCGGCGGCACGGCGGCACGGCGGCACGGCGCGGCTTTCCCATTATTGAGAGGGCGGAGCGGCTCTGAGGAGTTGTTGCCGGCCGGCATGTTGAGGCGCCGCGCGTTTAGATCCCATCACTTTGACCACTTGCGATGCAGCAGCGCCTGGTTCCATTTCACGCTTTTCACCAGTGCACACCACGGGTTGCCGGTGAACTGCATCCTCCCCTATCCCCGCAGGACGCAGACCCCGTTTTCGTTCTGTTTAAAATAAAATGGCCCGCTCGCACCCTCCGCTCGTAAACACGTTAGGACAAATTCAAACACTCGGTCGCAGTCGAGTCCCGCCGTCTTCATCATCACTGAGCAGTGGGCTTTCGCTGCCACCGAAAGAAATAAAAAATATATAGTCCGTTCCGTTCTGGAGTCCGGGGACGGGGGAGGAGGAGCCCGGCGGCGGTGAAGGAGGGGTGCTTCTTGGAGACGTGCCGCAGATAATTTGTGAAGTGCAGCAGAAGGCGTGGGGAGAGTGCGCACCCTCCCCGTCCTGCAGGGAGAGAGGGAGAGGGAGAGGGGGGGGGGAGAGCCGAGGGCCTCGCAATATGTTGGGCCTCTACAAGATTTATTGGTGAAGGATTGGAGGGGCGGAGAAGGGGCGGCGACGGGAGGGGGTAAGGGGTGGGGGGGCGCGGTGAGTGGGCGACACGATCACGGGCGGCAGCAGCGGCGCCGAGAAGGTACAGGCAGCTACAGCCACTGCCCCCCGGCGACAAATGTCGGGGTGCAGGCCTAGGGTCGGGACGGGGGGGGGGGAGGGGGCCGAGGCGATTGCAATCACATCTATCCTCCATTTGCAGCTTGTCCCCCACCACTCCAGGACCTTCGCGCAAGACAGTAGCCCGAAATATGTCCAGGATGATGGAAGTGCAGTGCGCCCCAAGGCAATGCCCACAGGTTGGCCGGGGTCGGTATTGGCGGGGCTCAAGGCCGTCGTGCCGTTGCTGTCGTGTCGTCGGCGACCTGGTGCCGAGTGCTGCGGCCGCCGCGGAAGTGAAGGTGAGTGACGGGATCGGCCGCCTCTCACTGCGCCGACACGGATATGTTTCCGGGCCGAGCCTAGCCAGGCCGGGCCGGCCGCCCCCCGCCGCCAGTCCCTCTGTCGGCGTGTTTCATTTGCATGTAAAGTAAACGTCGTTAAAGGCGGCCGGGAGCAATCCGTCTCTTTCCTTGGCGCTCGGCTCAGCTGACCGCGCCCCCTCCCCTCCTTTCCTCTCCTCTCACACACCTCCAGCGCTTCATCGCTCCTGAGGGACTCGCGGGCCACCGCCAGCACCGCGCCACGCTACACCAGGCGAGGTTATTGGCTTCTACTGATTTATACGAGTGTCTCCGCCGCCAGTGCCGAATCAGTGCGCCGACCGTGTTGCAGTGTTGCTTCTGAAGGTGGGGAGGAGGGAGGGGGGTAGAAAGTAGTGAGAGGTAGGGCGGAGGGAAGAGGGGGATAGGGTAGAAAGTAGGGTAGGTGAGGGGGGAGGGGGCACACATTCCCTGGCGGTGACTCAGGGCCCCTTGCGAATGCAGGTTCGCCGTCTATGCCTGGGATGGCGCTGCCTGCACGGCCCGGCACGGCCCGCATTTGCCTGCGTTCGCAGAGCGGCCCCGGTGAGGCCCCAGTGCGGCCCCGGTGCGGCCCGTCGGCGCGTGCTTTCTAATCGGCAACATGGAATGACGCCCATCACTGGCAGCTGGCAGCGGTGAGGGGGTCGGCCGTCCCGCAGGGTGCGCCGGTGCGGAGGGCTGCCTATCGCCGACTCCACAGGGGCCGGCAGCAGCAGAGGCTGCCGCAGCGGCAGCAGCAGCGGCAGCAGCAGCGGCAGCAGCAGCGGCAGCGAGTGAGGGTTATGGAGCTCGTGAAAAAGTGCCTCGTCAAGGGTCAAGCGGCAAGGGGCGCGGCGGGGCGTGGCAGGGCGTGGCAGGGCGTGGCGGGGCGTGGCGGGGCTGTTATGAAGCTGTTGGGTGTAATCAGATGATGACGATTCGGGGGCTCACGAGCACAGCTTCTCTGACGTGACATCTGTCCGCCCACGCCGTAAAAGGCCGGGCCCGGACGGGCATCAACTATCAACTCCTCATCCTCCGAAGTGGAGTGATTCCCACAATCTGGACCAAACCGCGCGGGGCCTTGCCCTGGGTGTGGGTGCCGTCAGAGGTGTTAATTGGGTGATCCCGCGTGTCGAGGGGTTAATGAGGCTGCTGCCTCGGCCAGCCCGGCCCGGCTAGGCTGGCCGCCCTAGCTAGGCTGGCCGCCCTGGCAGCACAGGCAGCGCGTGACCGGCATGCGCTGCCTGTGCTGCCTGCGCCGCAGTGCGCCGCCCGGGTGACTCATCAGCCTCACATGCCGAGGTGATGTGCTGCGCGGCCGCTCGCGGGTACCAAAGGAACCACCTCCGCGGAGCCTCGGGGTTTTCGGACGGGACTGTTTGGCACGCGGAAGCCGATAGAGCGGGGGGAAAGGTGCTGCGGGAGCGTGTCGAAGCACGGCGTCGGAGAACGGCGGAGCACGGCGTCGGAGCACGGCGGCGAAAGCGCAAGCACCGCGGCGGCGCCTTCCTGCTGCATGTTGTGCCTCTCCTCTCCGCGCCCCGCCGTGCCGCGCCGCTCCAACAGGTGCAGCGGTGAGCAGCGCTGAGCCGGTCCGGGTCAGGCCGGGTGCCGGGTCCCATCAGGTCCCATCCGATAAGCCCAGCCCGGCCCGGCGCCCGGCCCGGCCCGGCCGAACTCAGACCGACGAGGTTAGCGAAGCGGGGAACCATTTGGCGTCTCTGAATACGACACGCGCGCCGCCGCAACATGTCTGCGGTGCCGCGGCCGCGGGGAGCAGGCCGCCATGCCATGCCGCGGAGGCGCGCGCCGCCAAACGACCTTTCACCGCGCGGCACAACCCGCCGCCCGCCGCCCCCGGCTCCCCCAAGGGGCCGTGCACAAACTACATGACACCTACCTGGCCCATGGTGACGGCCGACTGCTCTTGCTTCTCTGACAGCGCCCGCGCCACCTCGCGCACCGAGGAGGCCACGGCCGTGGACACCTGGCCGCCCTGCAGGGCGCGGTCCACCTGCTTCAGGGTGTCCTGGTCGCTGCGCAGCGCCCGCTGCAGCTCGGCCAGGTGCTGCTCGAACTGCTGCCACGCCACCTTGGTCTGCTGCAGGTCCTGGAGGTGCTGCGACACCCTGGAACATGACGAGGAGACGCGGTCAGGGCAAGTCGAAGGCACCACATTCCTCGCTAAGTGTGTTTTTAGCGCGTTGTTTTAGCGGCCACGGCTTCGCCCTGCTAGTGGAACACAAAAATAAAGAACCCCCGAAGCCACTGCAAACAGCGCGAACCGCCCAAATACTAGACAGCCAGTCGGAGCGGCCCTCGCGCCTCCCTGGCGAAGCCTCGCTTTTCTTTTCTTCTTTTTGCCACCCCTCTCTCTGTCTTGCTCCCCGTCACTGTGACAGGCCGCACCGGCGCCCCAAATTGACAGCCGCTCAATGGGCGGAGAGGGCGCAAGATGTTTTTCTGGTGCAGCCCGCGGCCCCAGGAAGGCGCGAATGTTGACACTCGCGTCAGTTATTGGCCCAATTGCTGCAGACGCTGGGGGCGCTGGAGGGGTGCGGGGCGGGCGGGGCGGAGTGGGACACCAGGGGTCCGAGGTCCGGCCGCCGCTGACCACAGCGCAGGGCAGTGCAGAGCCCGGCAGAGCCCGGCAGAGCCCGGCAGAGCCGCCAAGAGGGCAAACACCGGCGGCGGCCATCCCATCCCATCCCCGCTGGTGTTTATTGGCAGAGGTAATGAAAGAGAGGACGTTCCCATCGGCCGCCGGCTCCCCCCGAAGGGAAGGAGGAGAGGAGGCCAAGAGAAAAGTTTGCGGACGGCGCTCAAACATTTCCCAAAGAGAGTCCTTTACTTCTTGCTCATCATCCTCTTCCCTCCTTGACGGCCGCGGGCGGCTGCGGGTGGCTGCGGCCGGGGACGCCGAGGGGAGCGTACCTCACCTCACCGATGTACCGAGGCGCTGGCTGCCCCGAATCAGAGCCCCGTAACAGCGGCTGGCCGCGCTACGTGCCGCGAGTGGCTATGGCCATGTGTAATTGCGAACGGCCGTCCGCCCGCCATATACACCGGGCCTGCCGGAGCCCAGCCCGGCCCGGCCCGACCCAGCCGCTCCCTGCAGACCACGGCGCGCCGTGAGAAATCTACAGCGCCATAGAAATCAATGGGTTGCACCTTGATGCCCCCCCCCCCCCCCCCCCGACCACGGTGATGGCCAGTCATGTGGCGTGCCCACTGGCTGCCAGCTACCAGCATCGCACTTTTCTTTTCACTGTCAAGAAAGGTGCAATTTTAGTGATCCGCTGGTGCCACTCTAAGTCCAGGACCTAAATTAACTTGTGCTCCCCTGAAAAGTCCCCAGAAAAGTTGAGCGGTCAGACTTGAGCATGACAACCCTACCCTGCCCGGCGGTAAGTCACTACAAGTTTCAGAAGATGACTCCCTTTCCTACCCTCCACCGGCTGCAACCCTTTCCGCCGCCCCGCCGCCCCGCCGCCCCGCCGCCCCGCCGCCCGCCCGCTGCGAACAAGTTGTCTTTCCACGGCAAGTTGGCGGCCCCGGAACCCTAAGCGACACTTCCGTCCGGCCGCTGCAGTTGAGGTCTGGTAACAAAGATGTGCTCCCCGCGGACAGCGACAGCACGCAATAACCCGAGCCCAGCCCCTGCTGCGGCCAGCTCGGCTGCCCCCGGCTGCCCCCAGCTGCCTCCGGCTGCCCCCGGCCACCCCCGGCCACCCCCGGCCACCCCCGGCCGCCCCCGGCCGCCCCCGGCTGCCCCCGGCCGCCCCCGGCACCGCTGCAGCAGCAGGACCGCTAGCCCGCGCAGGCCGCACCAAACTTGGACCCCAATAATTTATCACTGCAGAGGAAAGAAGAAGTGCTAAAGCATTGTGTGTCTGTCCACACCACGGCTGCCCACCCACCCGAATCGACCCCGCCACTACCCTCGTAAGGAAGGAAGTTGACCCCCATCCCCGTCTCTCTCACACAGTCTCTCTACCACTCTCTCGCTCCCCCCGTTCACCATGAGTCTTCTCCGTCCGTGTGTGACTGGACAACGTCCACTTTTGGCATTTTGTATGCAAAATCAAATCCCGGACGTGATTCCTGTCCGAGTCGCAGCGAGCGTCCGCGGCTACAGCGGCAGCAGGCAGCCTCCCCCACATTACAAGATGCAAATTAGTCCCCCGGCCAGCGGGGCTGTGGGGCTGCGGGGCTGCGGGGGGCTGCGGGGCTGCGGGGCTGCGGGGGCTCCTGGCTGGACACGCGCCTGGCTTATGCCGCGGCCGGACCGAACCGGACCGCTCCGCTCTCAGGAGCCGCACAGGGCTCAAAAAATAAGGGAGTAATTCTGCGCTCAGGGGCAGGAGATGGACGGGATTCGTTTGTCCGGCATCTGTCCCGTCTGGCCGTGGCCGGAGCGGGGGTACTCACATGTCGAAGGTGTCGTCGTAGATGCGGTACAGCTCGGTGACCTGCTCCTTGAGGGCCTGCTGCCGGAAGCGGTGCACGGCGTGGTTCAGGTACGGCAGCTTCTGCTTCTTCCTCTCCTGCAGCGACTCGTGCTCGGCCTGCGACACAGAAGGTGTGGTGTGGGGCTGTAAATAACGCCTCAGACAAACAAAGTCCCCCTGTAAATGATGCACGCAAACGGCCGCGCCGGCGGCAAAATTTAAATCGTAGCGCGGGGCCGCCACAGTCACAGTATAACCAGCCGGCGGGGGTGGGGGTGGGTTGGGGCGGCCCCGGGAAGAGCCTCCCCCCTCAGCGATCACATGTGCAGCGCCACAACACAATTTATTCACCACGCCCGGCCCGGCCCGGCCCGGCCCGATGGCACGGCATCCCCGGCATATCGCAGATGTACGGAGTATTCGCACCCGCCGCCTCATTTTTACTTGTCAGGAGATGCAAACGGCAGCGGCAGCGGTAACGGGGGACGGAGAGGGCGGCTCCGGGCCGAATAGGAAGGTCTGCCGCGGGTCGCGGGTTCGATTCAGGCCGACTGCCCCCGCAGAGCCAGATGGACCTCCGCCCCCACCGCAGCGGCTGGCCACGACTGGCCACGGCTGGCCACGGCCGCCGGGATCAGAAAAGGTCCCCACAGACCTACATCGCACGCGCCCGCCCCGGCCAGGGCCCTTGCCAAGTGATATTTCGGGGGCGTCCATCGGCGACCTCCCCGCTGCCGGAGGCGGAGGAGGCCGCCGGTCGGGCCGCCGGCTGCCATCGGCCGATGAGCCATTCCCATGCAGACGTGTCCCCGATGAGCCCCGTGTGGAAATAACAGAGGCGCTGGCGAGGCCGGGCGGGGGCTGCAGGCCAACTGTTACTTGTGTTCGCGCTTTTCCACTCTTACAGGCCCACGAGTAACGAGAAAAAAAATATTCCTACAGACGTACGTTTAAACCCACGACGGCAAACGTAAGCGCTAAGTCACGGCCGCGTGTACGGAGCGAGCCACACACGGCCTCGGCCTCGGGCCGGCCTTGGCCCTCCGCCCTCTCTTCCCATGCGCACTGACGCTTATGAAATACACTTTGCCGCCTCCCCATAACCTTCATTCAAATGTTCCGGCGCGGCGCCCACCGCCCCTTCCTGCCGCTGCCGGCCGGGTGCCGGGTCCTCGGGGTCGGCCTCTTTGACCACAGGTCACTCGGACGTGGCGTCGCCCTCCCCTCCCCTCCACTGCCCTCCGCGCCGTCGCCGTCCCCAGGGATGCGATGCGGCCCGGCCGGCGGACCCACGGCGGCCACAGCGGCCACGGCCATAACGGTGGATAATTTATACCGGGTCGTCGCAGGCACAACCCCGCAACTGGGACTAGGGTTCGCGACGGGTGCAGTGCAGCCCGCAGCCCGCAGCTCGCTCCCAGGGGCGGCACGGGGACGACGAAGGCCTCGCGGCCGCCTCACTCCCAGGATTGGCCTCGGCATAACGCCGCGGATGAACGCCACCGGGCGACGGCCTCGACGGGGGCCATGGAGTCGCCTAGACGGCGTCAGTCGTTTCACCCATCCGGACGGACGACAGCCTTTGCAGCGCTGAAAGCCGCGCTGAAAGGAGCAAGGAGGCGGCGGCGGGGGCGGCGGGGGCGGCGTAGGGGGCGCTGTGCTGAAAGCTCTCCGCTCCGCTCGCACCCCTCGCGGGCAATCCGCCCCCCCCCCCCGTCACCATTTCGGACTAGCGCCATTCCACTCTGCCCCACCCCCGCCCCCCACACCGCCTTAGCCGGATTCAAGAACGCGCCCAGACGACCGCAGCCCCGGGGGCCGCGGGGGGCTGTACCGACATGGGGCTGCATCAATGTCCATCTGCTGGAGATTTACAGCCAAGTGTCTCGCTCTCTCTCGCACGCTCTCCCCATCTCCCTCCCTCTCTCGGACTGGACGGCGGCCGCCGCAATCCGGACATTCGCTAGAGAGAAGCCCGGAGCCCGAGGAGCAGAACAGCTCTCCCTCGCCACGCCACCAGCCCCCGCGGTGCATTCCGGCGGACGGCCACGCCGCCCAGCCCAGCACCCAGCAGTGCGGCGGGGCCAGGCGGGGCCAGGCGGGGCCCGTGATGAGATATTAATCCCGGCCTGATGAAGGACTAATCCCCATATCTGTAGTCAATGTCCATTCCCCGCCCTGCTTACAGGCTTTGGCCGCGGGAAAAGAATGGACCGCTGGAGGGGAGGGAGCAGCAGCAGCAGCAGCGCAGCAGCAGCGCAGCGTCACTGCTGCAGCCCTGATCAGGGGCAGTGCAGGTCGGCCGCCCGGCGCGCCTGCTGGGTAGGCAGCCCCGACCGCTGCGCGCACGCGTGTCGGGCGGGCTGGCCTACCCGGCCGCTCGCAGGCGCTCACAATGAGTAGCGCCGGGCCGGGCCGGGCCGGGCCGGCGGCAGTAACAGTAGCCGGCCTGCATGAGTGATGGCGGCGGCGTGTGGCTTGTGACATCGGACGGGCGGGGATCGGAAACGCGGGTCCTACAGCGTAACCCGATAAATCCCAGCAGTGCAGCACTGGGCTAATGACGGAACGATGGCCGCGCATGTGGCACACGGGGACCGACCGGGCGGGCCGTGCAGGACATGGATCCCGTGCGGTGCGGACCGCCCCGGCCCGGGCCCGCAGCGCAGCTCCGCCGCCAGCGTCACTCCGACGACGAAAAATGGAGAAACGTGGAGACGCAGATTTTTAAGAGCAGCAGAGTGCGGGCTGGGAAAGGGCTGCTGGGGAGAGAGAGACCTTGGCTCCGCTGGCTCCGCTGGCTCCGCTCCGCCTCTGCCTCGGCTCCGACGGCGCGGAGTAGTCGGCTCGGCCAGCTCTGCACGGTCTACTTTATGCGGCCAAAATATCCTACGTCAAATTCCCTTATTCCAGGCACGTACGGACCCTCCCCTCCCTCCTCTCTTTCCCTCGCACACCCCCGCGCAAACGCCCCGTCTCCCTCCCACCACAGACATGACTACGCTTTTACTCGCGGCCCGCTCTCTAGCAGAGGACGAGGAGGGAGGAGAAGGGCGAAGCGGAAGTATAAGGGAGGAACCGATAGAGGTGCAGATAAGAGGGAGGGGAAGAAGCGAGGCGGCGCGAGGCCGGGGCAGACGGAATCGCAGCATCGCTCCGCAGGACTGCTGGACTGAAAGCGCTCGCGAGCTAAAATCTATTAAATTTTAGCGCCCGTTTGGAAGCATTTTACGAAAGGGGCATAAAGACCTGCAGCAGGGAGTTCAGCAGCTGCGGGTTCGGAACGCAGAGTTGGGTACCTGCTAGGGGTATCTACACCGCAGGATAGGCGGGCGGGGGGGGGGGGGGGGGGGGTCCAGCATCCGAGCGCCTGGAGACCAGCACCAGCGAGTAGCACTTCCCTACACGACGATACCCCGGGACGGTGCGGATGCGGATGAGAATACCCCGGGCGGCGCGCGGAGTAGCTGCGGCGCCGCGTGGCGCCGCGACGCCGTCGCTACTCCGCGGCGCGGAGCCATTAGCCTTTGGACGACGCTACTCACCTTAACCAGTCGGATTCGCTCGTCCAGCTGGTCCATGTCGCCGAGCTCGGTGGTGAGGGCGATACCCCGCGTGTGCAGAAGGTCGTCCTTGAGCGCGTCCATGTCCTTCTTGACGCGGAGCAGCTCGTCCGCGCGGTCCTGCAGCGAGCTCCAGTTGTTAGCCAGGCCTGCGGGCAGAGCGAAGACAAACGGTGGCATCAGAAACCGCACGGTATTTGGCATCCACGCCTGCAGAGGCGCCTGGAGGTGCCTGGAGGTGCCGGAGGTGCCCAGAGATGCCCGGAGGTGCCCAGAGATGCCCGGAGGTGCCCGGAGGTGCCCGGAAATCCACACGTTTCGCGGCGTCCGCTTTTTATTTTTTACTGGCCGGACAGGGCGCTGGCGGCCACTGCTGCTTTCACTGTCGATTAGCCAGGGTGGCAGCAGCGGCTGCAGCTGAGGCTGAGGCAGCTCTCTAGCGACAGGTTCGCGGACTCGGAGTCTTCCCGCGCTAAACTCTGTCTCCGATAACTCGAGCAGGGAGCCGATACCGTGGAGTGGAGGACTGGTCCGGCTCGCTGGCTGCATGCGCGTGCGCAAGCGCGCGCGCGCGTGTGTGTGTGTGCGTGTGTGTGTGTGCACAAGTGCCGCTTCATCACAGCAGCAACACGCCAAGCCGAGCACACACAGACCGCCGCGCCACAAGGATTCCCGTCCAGGGCGCCCAGAAGTGGTCGCTACTTCCACGAAAGCAGCCCAGCACGGCCATGTGCGTCGCGCGTGGGTGGTCATGGGGCCGGCAGCAGCCGGCAGCAGCCGGCAGCCACCCGCCGTAGAATAGTGGCGGTGCGGGAATTCGCAGCATTAATGAAGACAGGAAACAAGTTCAGCATATAAAAGGGGCTGGGTTGGGCTGGGCTTTCACTCGGCTCTCGCGCTGCCGGCAGCGCCCGCAGGCACAGCCCGGTACAGCCGGGCACAGCCTGGCCGAGCCGGTGCGCCAACAGGACCAGGGCCGCATCGTGTTCCTGACGACTAGAAACTGGAGCGGGGCAAAGCACTCCGGTTCCTGGAGACGCGTTTTGGAAGATGGGTCAGTCGGCGGTGAGGAGGAGACCCGAGGAGAGCCGTGACCGTGGGCTGCCGTGGGCTGCCGTGGGCTGCCGTGGGCTGCCGTGGGCTGCCGTGGGCTGCCGTGGGCCGTGGGCTGCCGTGGCCGTGTGCGCACCCGGCGCTCGCCTTGTCCGCTCGCGGCTGTGGTCGACCACAGCGGGAAGTCGCAGGTTCACCCGACCCCCTCTCCTGCGCCCTGCGCCTAATTTTCGCACCGCAGCTCGCCTCTCCGCTAACGCGCGGCCCCGCCCCGGGAGTCGCAGGGGGGACGTTCGCCGTTGTCGGGTGTCGCGGGCGCGTTTTCAACAGACGGGCTAGAGACGTACCCTTTGGACGTAGGCAATGAGCCTCACAAAACCCCTGCCAGCATTCACACCCGACCTCTTGCCAACGTACCCCGCGAACGACAACGCCGAGCGCCTGAAATCGCTAGGGTAGGCCAGCCCGCACGACACGCGTGCATGCACAAGTCGTGGTTGCCTACCCAGCAGGCGCTATTCGTGTCCAGACTGCTGAGATGAGGTCTGCCCGTGAACACTCTACGTAATTGACGGTCCCTAAGAAATTCGCATCACATCTACGCACCGGCCGCCGCGGCTGTCGTGTGCTTTATGTCCTGCAGCGCGCCGTCGTAAAGAGCGGCCGCGGGCGCACACAGGTGGACCTTGGCCCCGCCACCCCACCGCATGCACAGCTGCACAGCCCAAACAGGATGAGCGCTGCATCGCTGCATAGCGGGGCTTCGCTTCCCGTCCGCGCGACAGGGGAGTCCGGAGGGGGGCTGGGGCTGGGCCCCGGCCCGGGGGCGGGGCAGCAGGCGGGGACCGGGGGTCATTCATCGACGGGGTCACTCGTTGACGGGAGCCCCTCGAGAGGGCCACTCATCGCCGTCTGCTACCCGTCTTGAGGTGGACATGGCACCTTCCTGACATGAGTTCGCCCCGATAGTGCGGCGTCGGGAGGTGACGGCCGTCTCCACGACGGGACGGTGTCTGACGGGGGCCGCAGGCAGGGCGAGCGCCGCCGTTGTCCTCCGCGAGTCCCTGCGGCGGGGGTCTAATTTAAGGACGCGAGGGGTCCGGGCCGCGGGGCCTCCGTCGGAGGGAGCAGGCCAGGAAGCTGCGGATGGCAACGCGAGACAACCGCGGGCCGTGCCGGAAGGAAGGAGGGCGGCAGCGGCAGCGGCAGTGGCAGTGGCAGTGGCAGCGGCAGCGGCAGCGGCAGCGGCAGCGGCAGCGGCAGCGGCAGTGGCAGTGGCAGCGGCAGCGGCAGCGGCAGCGGCAGTGGCAGTGGCAGTGGCAGCGGCAGCGGCAGCGGCAGTGGCAGTGGCAGCGGCAGCGGCGCATCCGGTGCATCGGGACCGACCGGCTGCTCCCGTGCCGACACCGAGCCGCCACCGGAGAGGTCCGGCCCCAGCGCCGATAGAAACTGACATGAACTGCGTCATTAACGCGGAAAAATGGGTGACTCGGGCGGCGTAAAACGGAGAGCCATGCCTCATCCGGCGATGTGCGGATTTGGCCGCAGCGGGCGGGGAGGAGAGGTCAGGGGAGGGGAGGGGAGGAGAAAGGAGGGGACGGAGAGTAAGTGTCGACGCAACACTCCGCCGCCGAGAGAAATGGACGCATCATGACTGACGTGCTCAACGCCTCGTCTAGCACGTCTCACCGTCTCACTCACTCACTCATGTGTTCTGGCCTTTATTGCCGGTGTCACCCTTCCGTTCCGACGCCACAAGGCAGTGCGGCTGGTACAGCGCCACAAGCCCCAGAAGCAGCGCAGACAGTCTGCGGCTCCACCAGCATGCCCCGCCCCACATAGGTCAGCACCGTACTGCCGCCGGAGACACGAAAAAACAACAACTTGGGAAGGATCAGAAAAGTAGCGCACGCCGGCCGGCGCCGGCCGGGGCGTGGGGCTGGGGCCGCCGGGGCCCCCTCCCCTCCCGCGGCGTGTCGTGTGTCCCCGCTTTGGTTCCGATCCGCCCGCCTAGCTCTGCGCTCTGCGGCACAACACGTGGCTTTCTGCTCGGTGCAGGTTCGCAGCGGCGCCTCATTAGCGATGCGGGCTGGGCTCCGGATGGTCCCGTGCGGCAGCCGGGGCCCGGAGCCCGGAGCCCGGAGCCCGCGGTGTAACGGAGTGCAACCTGTGGAACACGGGAGGCGAGGCAGGCTTACGCGAGAGCCGAGCCAGCCGGGCCGAGTGGGTGGTGCTTTCTCAAAAGAAGAAAATAAAATAAAATGGAAAGCAGCAATTGAGGAACAGTGAATCTGGGCCGGCCTCCTTCATTAGCTTTCAGCGATGACCGTCGTAATAGTATCGTCGCTGGCTGAGATCCAGGCACCATGCCGTTGCTGGACCGGTCCATGAGGACCGTCATCATGTCGACAGCCGTCGCCTCCACACCCCGCCATCCCGTCACACACACGCACACATACCCCACCCCCCTCCACACACACACACACACACACACACACACACAACGGAATTCCAAAGGCCGCCGTGCGAAAACCAAGCGCCAATACTACTGCCAGCCCAGGACATCGTCAGGAGCTCCACAGCGCACGCACGCACGCACGCACGCACGCACACACACACACACACAACTGCAGTCCACGGCGGTAGGAAACCGGCCCGGGGAGACCGTAAAGTAGGAGTCGCATTCGTTTGGCTGCATTTAGCACCGACGGGGCCGGGGCTGCACGCGGCTGTAGGCCCCGCAGCGGTAAATCACCGCCGCCCATACCTCCGATAACGGCATGGGAAGACTTTTCCGATCAGCTCCGCTGTGTGGATGGGTAAGTGTTTCAAACCTTGATATCGCGCCGATGAACCTTTCATAAGCTCTAATACGCGAAGTTTGTCGGTGCGAACTCACGTCCGAGACGGCCGCGGGACGTGTTGGCGTTATCGGGCGCGTGTTGCCGCTGCCGCAGGCGGAGCGGAGCGGGCGCCGTAAAAGCGTCCAGCGGGACCGCCGCTCCAGCTCCAGCTCCAGCTCCTGGAAGCCGCGTGCGGTCCGAAAACCGGCCGTGCTCGGGTCGGAGGCAGCGGCAGCGGCAGCGGCAGCGGCAGCGGCAGCGGCAGCGGCAGCGGCAGCGGCAGCGGCAGCGGCAGTAGCAGTGGCGCTCTCTGCTGACGGGGGCACTGACGTAGCCCAGCCCTGTCCTCGGCTCGGGGTCCAGGGGCACCACCCTCTCCGCCGACACCAACACCACTCACGCCCCCAAGGTTAGCACCCCCCCCTACAGTAACAGCGAAAGCCGGGCCAGCGGTCTACAGCCACTGCTGTAGTGCCAATAGCGATACGAGACATCGTTATTCGCACGTCACGGCTGGGAATAGCGATGTGTCGCGGCGCCGTGTGTCAGCAGAGAAAAAGAAAATGCTACCACGACATGGGGCATCCGACCGCTGCGTCTGCGAGCAGCGCGCGGCCAGCGGTGCGCCGCAGCAGCAACTTTCCTCTTTCAAACGCCTCATAATTCACACAATCAATAGAACAAGGCGAGCGTTGCGGTACTTTTATAGCGCGTCTGTTTTAGTACTTGCAATACTTCATAACAGCGCTTTGGCTTGTTCATACGCATAGACCTCCCCAGCACCCTCGCTCCGTACACACCACCTACACACGCACGCACACATACATACACAAGCCGTATGCCCGCATAATGCATCCTGCCGCACACACACACACACGCACACACACACACACTGCTCAGAGAATTATCTCATTGCCGGCGGAGGATGGCATTCTCCCCACGCAAAGCAGGCAGGCGGCCTGCGCGGTCGATTGTTCTTGTGTAGAGAGGTATTAGGGGGGGGGGGGCTGAAACCATCGTCACTGCGCCTACCTGCAGCGCCGCAGTGTCACGGCGACACAAGTGCACGGCCAGCGCGGAATAAACCCCGCCTCCACCCTCTCCAGGGGAGAAACGTCACATCTTTGTGCCCGAGTCGCATCGCGATGCTGCTGCTGGCCGGGGGGGGGGGGGGGCACCACTCGATGACGATCGGGGCCGCTCCGTCGCCATCCACGCTAACTGTTCCTCTGATCCCGGTTGGACTGCATGCAGTGCCGCCTGCTGCAGCCTGCCGAGCGCCTGCGAGAGCCAGGGTAGGCCAGCCCGCAAGACACGCGTGCGTGCAGGAGTCTCGATTGCCTACCCAGACCCCGCAGGCGCGTCAGCCGGGGCTGGAGGCCGGAGCTGGAGGCCGGGCATGAAACGCTAACGAATCAAGTGTGAAGTGGTGGGCACGCAGGACACGCAGGTGCGGGGCGGGGCCTGGCCTGGGGCCTCGGAGCGGTGCTGGCCGGGCGCGGCGGTGGGCGTAGCTTCGCCTTCCGTGGCGACGACGTCGAGCCGAAGTGTGGCGACAAGGCCGACAGGGCGGAGCCGCGCCTTCCTACACGCGTCGCACGGACGTAGACATCCTCGGCGGGGAAACACCGACACCGAGTTCCGGACATCCAACACTTTTCACCGCGATCGTGGATCAGCGCGATCGTGGACTATTTTTCGGCAGGAATGTATGGCGAAACGCGGGCAGATTTCTTGTTTCGCTCTTGCAGACCAGTTTGGGGTCCGCCTCCTTGAAACCGCGCGGTGACTGGTGTGTGCACCGCTGGTTCCTGTCATTTCTCCCCCGCAGCACCAGTTTCGCACCTGATCAAACGCTGTTCTCACGACCGGGACCGGGCCGTGCGAAGGGGAACCCCACGGCCGGGCCGGGCACCCCGACCTGTTGCAGCTGCCGGCCGCCGGCGCACTGTCCGCTGACGTAGGAACAGAAACAGTGTGCAGCCGCAGGTTATGGGAGTCTAAGGTGCCGACAAAAAGGGAGAGGGGGGGGGATTTTTCCCGCACTCTTGAGTATGGCTTACCCGGGGTTTTCTATGTAGGGAACAATTTCCAACCAATGCGACTCGGGAGAGCAAAAATGGAAAGGAGGAACACAGCAGCGAGTTGCCAAGCTGAACGCATTCACACGCGCGCGCGCGCGCACACACACACACACACACACAAAGAGGGAGGCGAGGCAGCAACCGCACCGTGACTATCCAGGCGCCTCTCTATCTATCTCTGTCCCTCTCGAAAACAGCGTAATGGAGGAAACGCGCAACAGGATAGGGTCCGACACAGCCGTGTGCTGTGTGCGGTGCGGGTGTGTCCGGCTGCGGCAGCGCCCACCGCACAGCGGCACAGCGGCACAGCACACGGTGGAGGAAAGTGAGCAAAAGACAATGCTCCGGAGCCTCCGGGACCGGCGGGCTGCGGTGTGTTCGCCTCGCGGACTCTCCGGGGGCCTTGCGGATTCACCGATAGACAGGCTGTGCCGCGGGCGGCGCGGGGCGGCGCGGGGCGGCGCGGGGCGGCGCGGGGCGGCGCGGGGCGTGTGTACAGCCGAGGCACGGGCTGCATGCAGACCCCCGGCGGAGAGAAACTAACAGAGACGCAGACACACCGCGCGGACACGCCCACACGCCACGCGCCGCACCTCGCCTGTCATCGGCATCCGCAAAACCGTGGGAAACGAAGCGCAATAAACCATTTTCGAGTTTCTTTCGGCACCGTTTCACCAGAGCAACGACAATGAAGTTGGGCTCGCGGACTCTCCAACGGGTCCGGCGCACGAATTTCTCGTCTAGCAGCTCGTGTACCTTCTACGTCGTCCGAGTCGCGGACCTCGAAGGCGTCGTCGACGGCGAATCCTTCGTCGATGAGGTCGCACAGGTTGACGTTCACTCCGATGCTCGCCTTGGTCGGCCTCTGCCCTCCGACGGCGAAGTCCCCCGCCATAACGGCCCTGGGGGCGGGGGGAGCGACCGGGACTTCCGTCTGCAGCATGACGCCGACAGCGGGGGCCCGGGGGAGTCACGGGGAACAACGGCCGTCGCCGAGCGCGGGGCTCATGCTCCTAGCTCACACATGCACACTCCGGGGCGGCTCGGTGAAGGCTGCCGTCGACAGAGGCATAGGGACGCGGCACTGGCAGCGGAGCTCCGCTACCGGGGGCCGTGAGCCGCGCTGCTCGCTGCCCGACGGGACGGGACCGCCGCGGACCGCCGCAGCCTTACTACTGCACGCGAGGCGCGAGGCCTGGCCCGGCCCCCGCCCGGCCCCCGCCCGGCCCCCGCCCGGCCCGGGCCCGGCCCGCGGCGCAGCGGCGGCACGATGGCCCCCGTCAGACTCCCTGCGCAGCAGACGACAACACGGCGCACATGTCCTGCCGCGGCGCCCTCCGCTTACAGGAAAGACGATGTTTGGAGAAATGAGACCGGAACCGACTACTGCAGCACCGCCGCCGCCGCCACAACACCCCTTTCCCGGCCGTGACGTCGATCGTCCCCTGGTCGCTAGGCAACACCGCAGGGCGGTGGCCCCTGGCTGCCCCTGGCCCCGGGCGGCCAGCGAAGGGTCGCGGTCACGCGAGGGTGCCCTGGTGCGGGGCCTCAGGCAGGGGTCCGGGGCGGGCGGGACCTAACCCAGGGCTAGCCAGAGGCTCACGACGCCACGGGGAGCGGACAGTTGACGGGGCGCTAAGATTTCAAAAATTAAATCCCTTCTACCTCAGTCACCAACGCGTCACCACGGATGGCCATTGCTGGCCGTCCCTGAAGAGAAATGGCCAGCGGCCACATGTGCAGGACGAGGGGGACGGGGAGTGCCCGGAATACACGCACGTGTCGCCCACGCCCACCCATGGCTTTTATGACAGCATCGAGGACCCCAGGTGGAGTTATGACTTGCGGTCACCGTCATGGTGGCACAGATGCAACCTGAGCGCTGCTGCAGCAGCAGCTGAGCCCAAGGTCCCGGATGACGCAAAAGCGGCATGCACACACCATAACTCGGTGTGCTTTTTCGAATTTTCGCGCGCAGGCTTAATCATCCGGCTGGCGGAGGCGCGACATGGCGGAGCGCGGCTGCGGACCGTTGTGGCGATACTCCTCCGTCACTTCACTTCCCTCCCCAGCGCGGGGTTAGCGTACGCACGGGCTGACACGCGCAGGGCCTGTTCGCGATCCCATTCGTCACCACCCGAGCGGCACGACACGCGCACGGCCCTCGCACGACACGCGCACGGCACCCACACATGGACGGGTGCGATGCGAATCCGCACGCTGCACTGCTGCGCTCCGCGCTCATGACGCGGGGGCTGAAGGTCCGGCCGGGCTCATGGGAGGGAAAGGAGGCTCAGGGACGCTGGCCGGCGACACGAGACCGAACGCCCTAAAAGGCGCAGGCCCAGGCTCACGCGGCACCAGCCCCCCCCCCCCCCCCCCTACAGGATCGCAAGAGCGGTTTGTGATTCCGACACGGATGGCGCAATGATGGTGACACACACATTACTGCTGCGGGGCAGCACCCTTATATGCATTTATGAATGCGCAGCGCTGTGGGCACGCTTAGAACCATTACAAAGGCGATACTTTCGAACTTCAGCATTAGCTTGTCAAAAGTCATAAAATGACCAACTTTTCACATGACTTAGCTAGTATCATGGTTACAGATAAGCAATAGAGTTCCAGCCCACTCGATGGCCGCACGAAGGCAGTGCCTTCGGCCTTCAGTTGCGGCGCGTTCGCCAGGCTTTATCTGCTCTCCACCCACAGATAAAGTCAGGTAGACAACATTACAGCGCCCCAACCCGCAGCGCGCTGCAGAAGCTAATACCTTGGGAGAGGCTGGGCGGCCCCAAGTCCCGTGCCAAAATCGATAAAACTAACAACAAAAACAACACAGGAGATGGCGATGAAGGCAGGAGTCCAAAAGACGCGGTGTGTGTAAATATAGCGAGCCCGTCTGGTCTGGCTAGAATCGCTCCTCACTTTGGACGGGACGCCGATGGTAAATCCAACGCCGGCGAGGAGTATTGAAATAAAAAGGGAAACGAGGGGTATCGAAGGACGGCCGGCAGCCCGCCGCGGCTTGGCTCAGCTCGGGGTATCGACACCGACTCGGGGACTGGAATTCCCTCCCCCCTCGCTTCCCTCGGACGTGCGGCGGCTCGTCTCGGCTCGGCTCGGCTCGGCTCGGCTCGGCTCGGCAGCAGGCCGGATGGGTGGCCTACCCTCCCGGCGCCTGGAGGTGTCTGGAATGGAGGCTGCAGCTACAGGTACTCACCAGCGATATCCCTGCGCTCCTGCACCGTCAGCCTCGATCTCGCGTCCACGTCCTCCAGAATGTCGTTCAGGCATCTACAGTTTTCACAGCACGTCTGCAGGAAGTCCGCCTGAAAGGGGCGAAGAATAAATGTGTGAGCCGGAGAGTTCGGGCGTGGCACGTACTCGTGTAGACAATCATGTAATTATGGAGGGCGAACACCGCGTCCCCGCCAGGACTTACATAGTCTTTGCCTAGGATGATGCTGGTGGACACGGAGGCCAGCTCGCTGTCGAACATTTTCTCGTGCTCCGCGTACTGCGTCTGGGACTGCTGTATCCTCTGCCGTAGGTTCTCCAGATCCAAGTCACTGTCACCGTCTTCTTCCATCTCCAGGCCGTTCTGCGCAGCAACACAGATGATTAGTACCGGTCGTGTCCACTGTTCCTAGCCTGGTCCCCGACCCAGCCCCGGGCCTCTGCTCGGATCAGGTACTCACGGGGTTGCGAACACGGCGCCGGTGGAGTGGTGACCCTGTGTTGGGGTTGGTGCTGAGCGAGGACGCGCAGTCGGACTGGCTGTCCAGGAAGGTGCGGTAGTCGTCGCCGAACTCGAGCAGTCGGCGCGCTGCCTCTGGGTCCGGGGGGTCCTCGCTGTACGGCTCGCTCAGGTACTTCTCCTAGAGCCCGCAAAAAAAAAAAAAAAAAAAACACATTTTAGTTTTCATGAAAATACCGACCGGCATGGAAACTTTGACATTTCTAAACAATCACAATGCTGCCCGTGCCTAGACGCTCAGACGACGCGCAAGCCGTTTTACGAGGGGTCTCTGTATGTACACAGTAACTTCAAATCAATTGACTAGATTCGACTGGTGTGACTGCAATGACTTATTTGTTCACTTGTGACGTTTTTGATTTTTTTTTGCCAATGATAATGAGTTCTGACTTCTTTAGACTTCTTTTACTTTTTTGGAACTTTCCGACCAATTTCAGTGACTTCTTGACAAAACACTTCAATTTTACGCTGAATTTCCACAATTATGAGTGTAATTTGAATAATTTGAGAACTTTACCGATTTCTCACTTACGTGGCGTGACTTTTGCGGATTTTCCTTGAATTTTCATGACTTTCGGAACTTTGGGGGACTACTATGACTATATGAATTCGATGCAGATTTTGGCTTATTTTCAAATTTTATTTTGAATTGTTGTGGTTTCTAAAATGACTCCTAGAAGTGTGGGGCCCCTCGCCGTTTTATGTCCAGAAACTCCCTCGGGCCCGGAGGCCGGAGGGAAAGGCCGGGCGGGGCTGGGCGGGAGAGTCGGGCGGGAGAGCGCCAGGCGGGGACGGGGACACGACGTATTCGCGCTGGCAGTGAAAGGAAAGGGCAGGAAGGGAGCCAAAGGGAGGGCCGGCAGCCCTTGGGCCCTGTTAGCCTAGCGACGGCTGGAGTGGAGCGCAGTGCAGTTCTTGCCGTGCAGCGCAGCGCATGTCGTGTGTCGTGATACCAGCATTAGGATAATGAGGCGCCCTGACGGGGCGGGGCCAGATACCCACAGGCCGGGGTACCCACCGAGGCACCCGCTCGTGCACCGCGGCGCCCGCAGCCCCGCTAGGCCCGCTAGACGCGCGCCGCCGTCTAGTCCGCCCCGCGGCCGCGAGTGACAACGGCTCCCCTGCAGACAAATCTCCACCCGCATCCCATCCTGAAGGGGGGTCGGTCACGAGGCAGCGATGGCGAGAAGAAAGTGGGCGAGCTGGTGCAGGGGCCGGGACAGGGCAGCCCCCCCCCCCCCACACACACACATCGCTTCCGGTACACCACTGACCTGGTAGCTGTCCCAGGAGGCCTGCTCCGTGCTGTGGATGCTGAGCTTCTCTACGTCGCTGCCGGGCCCCACGGCGCCGGCGCCTGCCCTCCTCCGGGCGCGCATGGCGGCCACCGAGATGCCGCCCTCCTCCGGGCCGAGCCGGAAGACGGGCACCGGCAGGCCGGGGGTCGAGCCGACGCCGCCGAGCACACCGACGCCACAGACGCCGCCGCCGGTCACGACGCCCTCGTCCTCGTCCGTCTCGGTGCTGCTGACGACGCGGGCCGAGCGGCGATGCGCCGCCGACGCCGAGGGGTCACTGCACGAGAGTCGCTCGGAGGACGGCAGCCTGCGGAAGGCGGGCGTGCCGGAGAACGAGCCCGACTTGACGATGCCCTGGACGCCGGCGGCGGCCGTCTGCTGCTGCTGCTTCCCGGGCGACGACACCGGGCTGCTCGTCTTGAGCGGCGTCAGCCTCGGCGGCGGCCTCTGCAGCGGCGAGTCCGGCAGCGGGTACACGCCGTCCGAACCGGAGTCACAGCGGCGCGACTGCTGCAAACCGTCAAACGTCAGCGTCAGATTTCTGCGCGACATCAATACCCGGGCCAGGGGAAACTAACTTTGAATTTTTGGTATACACCCTTGTGAATTTGAATTGACTCGGTTGAACTCTTTTTGTGATCTATTTTCTTGTAGATCTTTTGTGAATGTTTAGTAGATATTTATTTTTACACTTATAACTTGGAGTTTTTTGAAAGTCGGTGTGAATTTTTTATGCATTTTGAAAACTCTCAAAACACCCGTTGCTTTCCCCTCGCCGTGGGGTCAGTGCCCCTCGTCCTCATGAGAACCAGAACCCTTACCGTTCGCTTCCTGAACCTCATCTTCCTCCTCCGCAGCGAGCCGGTCCCCGAGCTGGAGCCGGCGCCGGTGGTGTGCGCGTGCGACTCCTCGACGGTGGAGGAAGAGGCCACCATCTCGGACAGGGCGGTGACGTCACCCTTGCTGGGGCTGGCCAACGGGGTGGACGGCGAGGGCGTGGCGAGCTGGTGCAGCGCGGACTCGGAGATGGAGAACTGCGACAGCGGCTCGCCCGCGCCCCCGGACCCCGAGAGTAGGACCCCCGACGCGCTGGCGGACATGGCCACGAGCTGCGACAGCCCAGACACGCTCCAGGGCCGGTCTCCCGCCAGCAGGCCGCGGCGCTTGTTGCGGAGCACCACCTGACAGGGACCAGGATGCCGACGGTTAGACACGGCCATCACGGGCAGGGCATCGACCAGGCGCTCCAGAGTACTCCGCGATCCTCACCTTCGATGACCCTGAGTCAGAGTGGCCCAAGTGGCCCAGGTAGGCGGAAAGCAGCCGCGGCGCTCGCTCGTTGACGGGGGTATCCTGGTCCAGGATGGCCTCGTTGGAGCCCGACTGAGACGAGCAGCCCAGCGCCACCTCGCGGTACGTGGCGACGCTGCAGTTGTGCACGTCCTCAGAGGACAGCGAGGCGCGGTCCTCTTCGGACGAGTCCTCTGTGTACTCGCCGCTCGCGTCGCAGCTGTCCAGCGGCTGCGAAAAGAGAAAGAAAGCATTACACTGGTCCGTCGGAGCGTCGAGCGGCGGAGCGCCTGAGGGGGCAGGCCGGCCCACCGAACAGGCGTGCCGAGCGGGGCGGCCTACCCGGGACTCGCAAGGCGCTGATCGGTGCGCTACCGTACCTGGCTGTGCCCCTCGTGGTTGTGCATGCTGAGCCACTGCTTGGTGCGGGCCAGCTTGGCGGAGCGCTGCTTGCCCTTGCAGGCAACAGCGTCGAAGCGCAGCGGCTCGAAGCACCGCGCCGCGCCCCCGGCCCTGAGCGGCGGCCCCGCGGGGGCCACGAGGGTGGTCTCCTCGGCGCGGGGCAGGTCCTCGCTCTGCGCGCCGCAGTGCCGCACCATCTCCTCGGCCTGGTTCACCAGCCTCTGGATGCACTCCTTGCTGCTGCGCATCGGCGACATCTTGGGCACGCTCACGTCTGTCGACAGAAAGAGGACACCGTCAGCGACGGATCGCAGGGGGCGTGGGAGGGGGGGGGGGCTTGAACGGAACACACTGCCAACACTCACTCTCGGCGTAGTGGCGCCCGTTGGTACCGCCGTTGGTGCCGTTCAGACCGCCGTTGAGGCTGCCGTTGAGGTTGCCGTTAATGCTGTTGTGCTCGTTGCCGTTGCCGTTGCTGTTGCTGTTGCCCTGGGCGTGGTACGTCCACTCCTCGTCCGTGTCCGACGCGGACCCCTCGGGCCGCGACAACACCACGCCACCGGGGTCCGAGAGGCTTCCCGTCGATGCGTTGGGGTCGTCGTGGTCGCCGAGGAGCCCGTCGACGTCGTCCTCGTCGTCCAGGAACACGTCGTCGCCCGAGTTGTCCGGCTGTTCCTGACGGTCCGAGTCCGTGTCCATGTGCTTGAAGTAGTAGTAGGCGCAGTTGGGCGGCGCGTCCCGCTGATCGAACCTAGAAGAGGAATCGTGTGAGCAAGTTACTGTTGTAGGTAGAGCCCGGCCCCGGCGCCCCCGGCCTCCAGAGCACGGCCTGTGACCCCAAACACCGCTGCGCCCTGCGCCATGTGGAGGTGTGCCAGGTGTCAGCGGCCACGCGGCCAGCGGCGTGTCGGGCATGGACCCAGCGGTGAGTCACTCGACCCCGTTCGCGAATCCGCAGAGATCAGGTGTCTCGGATCAGAGTTAGCGCCCCCCCCCCCCACCACCACCCCCTCACATTTCATCTGGTCCTCACCATTCGAGTGGTGGAGTGGCGCTGAAGGCCGAAGGTACTTTCACTATGCATTGGCTCTGCTGGCACAAAGGGAATGTAAAATAAAAAGAAATAACTCGAGGGAACAACTTTAACGCCGTGACTGAGGAGGAATAGAGAGAAGAATGGCGGCTGCGCACACACTGAGCCCTGAGCCTGGGCCTGAGATGTCCGGCCGGCCGGCCGCCCCGCCCCTCCTAGCCTATCCCTTTGTGCGCACGTAACCAGACGGAGCGCGACGAGCGCGACACGAGTCCGGGGCGGGCCGGGGCGGGCTGAGTCAGGACGGGAACGGGATTGAATTCTTAATCCAATACGCCGCTCTGCCCGCCCCGCCCCGCCCCGCTGCTGTGCTCTGTGCTGTGCGGAGTGTATCGGCGATATAGAAAGCTGCCCGCCCCGCACCGCCTGACGTTTGCCGCCGCTTATCCCGAAATCGCACCGAGGCGGCGGCGGCGGCGCAAAAATGGCTCTCGGCTTGGAGCCGCTTGGAGCCGCGCGCGTGAAGCGGCCGCCGCTGCATTGTTTCCAACGTCTCAATAAAACCACAAACAAGCCGGGCTCGGCAGGCCAGCAGCGCGGAACTTCTTATTCGCTGCGGACTTTCCTTTCCTCTCCTGTCCGCCTAGAGCGGGGTCTTTTCCTCGAAATCCTCCGCGGGCTGCCATACACCACGCGCCGGCATGCTCCCCCTGGCCGCTGCCCGCTGGCCCCGCTTTCCAGCATAACTCTGTCTGTCGCCGCCATCGGCGCGGCGCCTCCGGAGGTCCGGAGGTCCGGAGGAAGCCTCTTGGGTACGTCGGACGACGTCGGCCCCTCCAGAGCCCTCCCGGCGGCCCCTCCCGGGGCTCTCAGCCCTCCGGGGCACGTGTCGGCCCCTTCGCCAGCGGGGAACAATGCGAAGGGCTCTGCGGGGGGCTCGGCCATCGGCCGGACGCCGCGGGGACCGAAGGGAAGGGGACCGTGAAGGGACCGAAGCGAAGGGCCTGGGCTGGGCTGGGCACGGCCCGTGGACGGCCAGCGCCCCCAGACCACAGCGCCACGACAAGGCAATCGGACTGAATCCAGCACCGGGCCTTGGCACCGGCAGTAAAAGAAAATCCGCGTCTGTATTCTTGTTATTAACGTTTTTATGGAGGGTTAATTAATACTTATCTTGCGTTTAAGCGGAAAAGTGGGGCTATAAAATGAGGCCTGGCCTGCGAGCAGCAACCTAAGCTGAACCGCGAAGAAGAATTTAGCAGGAAAATTAAAATCATTCAGTTTTCTTTTATTTAGGTTAAGTTAGGTTAGGTTCAGGGACACTAGGTACGGCTGTCCTGTCGCTTGGGGGGGGGGGGGGCTTCTGAAGTGCGGCCGAGCCACGTCGATCTGAGGCCGCCGCCGACGTGTTGCTGGCCGATCACCGGGGCACTGGCAGCCCGTGCGCTGTGCGCCGCCGTGCGCCCCAGATACCCGCGGCGGCGGTACGGGTACCCGGCCCCGGCCCCGGCCCCGGCTCGGCCCGGCCCCCGCCGACTGACGGGTTTGCCCTTGACTCCCGGCCGGGGCCCCGGAGGCCGGAGGCCTCAAGGCACACACGACTACGCCTTGTCTGCGGTGCCGGAGCCGGAGTGCGGAGCCCGGAGCCAGCGGCCGTACGGCGGTCCGAGCCTCAGCCTCCCCTCCCCGCCCCCGCACTTCACTCCGCCCCGCCCGGCCCCGCCCGGCCCGGCCCAACGAGAACAACCGGGCTGCAGAACCCGTACAAACGAGGCGGGGCAGGGCAGGGTTATGTAGAGGCGGAGGCGTACATTTTCGTTCGAGTGATTTTGATTTTGCCCCGAGCGATGTATGTGCCACTGCCGGGCCTGGACTTAGGGTCCTGCCTGTTGGGGAAACTTCTAGGGTCCACACGGCGGACAGAGATTCTACTACTGACATCCTTATGAGACGATAGCATATTTGATAGTAAGGTTTTTCTCAGAATGTAGTTGCGGGTTCAACCCTCTTTTTTTGCCGTACTCGTCCTCCCACTGGCCTCACCTGTTGAAACGGCTGTTGTCGTCACGGGCCCTCTTGTTGATGTTGTTGATGTTATTGTTGTTGTTGATGTTCGTGGTCACGACCGCCAGGTTGTGGTTCACGTCGGGGGCGTTGCCGTTGATGGTGCTGGCGGTGGTGGTCATGGTGGTGGCGGTGGTGACGTCGCCGGTCGGGGACGGCGGCGGCGACGGTGTGGCCGCGCGGCCGACGCTTAGCTCCGGGTCCGTGGCGGCGGTCATGGCGTCGTCGGCCGGGGGCGGCGCGGGCGGCGGCGGGCTGCCGCGGGGCGGCTGCCTCCCTTACGTCTGCGTTTTATGCAGGCCTGCAACAGGAGTGGAGTGGTCAGCACCGCGGGTATCGCCAATAACCAACCCATTTCGCGCAGCTGTCGCGCGCGCGGGGGGCCGTCCGAGCGGGGTCCGCGGGGGGCCTCGGCCATTTGCATATTAATTGGAGTACGAGCGAGAGAGAGGGTGTGCGTTGCTGCCAGGAGGGGAAGAGAGAGGGAGGCAGGTACTATTTCTGACAGATAAACCTGCGCCCGAATCGTCAGTAACGAACGGGGGGAGGGGCGGAGCCACGTACTCTTGGCTCGCCGCGATTGGACGGGACGTGTGCACGTGGTCGTGGCGTACGTAGTAATTTGCGCGCCAAATACCGGTCGGCGTTTGAAAACCGTTGGTCCGTTCGTAAAGCGCGCGAGAAGGCGGCGGAGGGCGTGCGGCGAGCCGCCACTTTCTTTCAATGACAAGATAAACGATTTGGCACACGGCGCGGACCAGAGCGGGGGGACGGGGGGTCCGGGCCGCGGACACGCGCTCCCTCTACCCACCGCCACAACTCTTTCACCTACCCATCAAGCCCGGCCCGGCCCACAGCAGCCGCGTGGCTTCTTACGATATTACTATCCTTGGTCCCCATTAGCGCTCACGGCTCAGGTAGGGGTGCAGTCCACATGCACACTGCATGCACAAGTGCTGCCGCGGCGCCCCGGCGGCACGGAGTGGAGCGGAATGGAGGTCGCCGAGGTCACGACGCCGCGCCGCACCGATCCCTTCTGATCCCCTCCGATGGTCTGGATCTGTCCTGTCCGGACCGATCGGGATCCTTTCTCCGTCGGTGCGGGAGGAGGATGAGGAGGAGGACCATGGAGAACGCTGCGCTGAGTACCCATGGGGCCGCGCGTCAACGCCCCGGCCTGGGCCCCGACCTGGTGCTCACCTTGATTCCAGTGGCCGCTCCGACCATGCTGCTGTGGGCGGTGGTGGCGGACGCTCCTTGCTGCTGCTGCTGCTGCTGCTGCGGTGGCGGCGGCGGCTGCGGCGGTGGGGTCGTGTCCATCAGCAGGACGCCAGCAGTCGCAGCCCCCTGCTGCAGCTGCTGCAGCTGCTGCTGCCGCCACCGGCTGGGGGCGCCCTCATCGCGGTGGAGCTGGCTCTGCGACAGTGACAGGCGGGGCTGCTTGCTCGCCGGCTCCTCGTCGCTGTCCGACAGGCTGGGCTCCGGCGCCGGCTGCGGGGCACAACAGGCATGGCATTAGCGGGAGTCGAACCCACGACACGCGTGACCTTCAAGGACACGAGCACTGAGCACTGGTACGGCGGGGGCCCGAGAGGCCCTACCGCCGGTGCTCACTGTAATAACTGCCCCCCCCCCCCTCTCTCTCCCACTCCAAATCTTGTCAACGTGAGAGGGCATTGCATCCTTGTCTCTTTATTTCAGAGAGCCATCAGGTCACGATGTCCACGTTACGTCAGTCCCCTCCTGCGTTACCCTTTCACCAGCCCGACCAGCGGCGGCGCATGTTCCCCCGGCACCACCTGCAGCTGCGGCGCATGTTCCCCCGGCACCACCTGCAGCTGCGGCGCGGCATCCTGCACGCCGCCCTGCAGGCCGTCCTGCTGGCGGCCTGCCACAGTTCGGATCGGGTAGCCACCGGAGGCCCGAAGGCCCCGAAGGCGTGGTCGGACACAGATCCAGCACCGTATATCTCGTATATCTCGCCGCGGAGAATTCACTTTCGATCCCCATTTCGCTTGCCACCACCTTTCCCCTCCCGCCATAACTCAAAGTTCGGATGTATATAGGGAGCCGATCCCTTTAGGTGCAAATCGCTTCGTTCCAGCAAGGCAAGCCAGAGAGAGAGAGACGGAGAGAGAGAGAGAGAGAGAGAGAGAGAGAGAGAGAGAGAGAGAGAGAGAGAGAGAGAGAGAGAGAGAGAGAGAGAGAGAGAGAGGTTGTCTCTGTCATATGCCGCGGCCCATCATGTAAATCGATCGCCAGATTAACCGCCTTAATGACCGTTTCCATAACTCAAAGCCGCGGCCGCGGCCGGCCTACGCAGACCTGTACTGCTGATGCTTATATATCGCAGGCGATGAAACGATCCGAGGTGTAAATTTCCTCCATTCGCCGCGCGGCCCCGTTCAAACCGCATGGTGCGGTCAAATTTACAACTCGGCCGGCAGTGCGCCGCGCGCGTCCCCGTTCTCCTGTCCCGGTTAGCAGTAGGGCGGTGCGGGGGTCGCAGATACTCCCTGCTGCCCGTGTGCGGCGGCAGCGGCGGCAGCGGCGGCAGCGGCGGCAGCGGCGGCAGCGGCGGCAGCGGCGGCAGCCCTCAGTAGACCTTGGCAGGGCTGCAGAGCTCGCGGGGTTTCGTCACGTCTTGCGTGATGGGGCGTCAGGAGTTCCCACACCATCACGAGGAAAACGCTAACGCGCGCGCTTCGGCGCTTCGCTGGGCGCTGCGCTGGGCGCTGGGTACCTCACTGGGTGCCTCGCGACACAACGCAACAGCACCGCGTCCCGTCATGTTTTTCGAACAAAAACGGCCGACACGAGATGCGCTAGGCTATTCTCACACTTTCACCTACCAGATTTTATGTCTTTTCGCCGCGGTATGACGCGTTAGAGTCGGATGCTGAGACGAGGGAAAAGCGGATTAAGAACACATGATCGTGCAAGAGGCCGACGGGGCGGGGCGGGGCGGCCTTGGGGCGGCCTTGGGCGGCCCGCACCCTCCAAACGGACACCTTTCGGAATTAAAACAGCCCGCCGGTCCGGTCCCTTTTCAGCAAACAGCAGCCGACAGACTTGGGAGGTTTCCAGTGTAGAGAACAGGCCTGCCGCCTGCCACGGGGAGGCGGGGCCGGGCGGGGCCGGGCGGGGCCGGGCGGGGCGCCGAGGTATTCCCGGGTATTCCATTATAAACTGCAATGACGCCGGCTGCCGCGGCCGCTAGAGTACTCCAAGTGCCGCACATAAACCCCGCTGGGAACGTGCGAAGTGCATCATGTGTGGCACTTTGTTGCAGTGCACACGGACGGCACAGGCTGCAGTGTATGGAGGGCGAGACAAAAATCTCTGCCACGCCCGAAAGGTAAAATTAAAGATATGGAAACTTTTAGGGAGGAGAAGAGTTTTGGCCGGCCGGATCGGAGAAGGGCCCCGCCCAAAGGTGCCCAAGGTTGTCAGCGGGCCGTGAGTAACTCACGGCCTGTGATGCCGTCCGTATAAACCTCCCGTACGACAGTCCTCGCACCGCATGTTGCTTCGCTGTTTCGCACTCCCCTGCTCTCTCGGTGAGGATGTCAGCTGCCGGGGTGCTTATACATTTTTAAACGCCTCCGTCCCGACCGCGCCCCGACCCCGCGCAGAGCCGCCTGGGCGTGTTGTGTGCGCGACACACACTGTAAAGCCGCGAGGACGCAATGCGTGGCATGGGAGATTGGGCCAATAAATGCTACAAGCGGCCGATGCGATAGCGGCGGCTGCTCCGCGTAACATCTCCGGGGCGAGTACACGACACACCCGCCGGCCCGGCCCCGCCCCGCCAGGAGTGGCCGAGGGTGAGATCGGTAGGCGGCGCTGCCGCCACCACGACCCCCGACGACGTCCCCCGGAGCCGGCGTCACGGCCATCACCGAACACTACTTTCGCCAGGCCCGGCCCACCCCGCCCCGCCGAGTGCACCCCCGCCTCCACTGTCAATGTCCTCACCTTGGGAGAGGAGCGGTAACTGGGGCGAGGCCGGGGCCGAGGCCGTGACGCGACAAACGTCGCGCGCCGCTATTCCAATTTCCATTTCGATTTCTTCCCCTTCCCACTCCCCGTGAAGAAGGGCCCTCGGATGGAGGGCGCGGCGCGTAGACCGTCCCAGACAGCGCGTGGCGCGGCGCGGCGCTCCCGAAGCCAAATTATCCCGGCCGGTTCGTTGCGCTCTCGGATTGCGTGATTTATCGGCATGGCTCTCTGCGAATATCGCTGCTGGTGCCTGAAGGCAGAGCAGGCAGAGCAGGCAGAGCGCCCGGCCCGTACACTGCCAGTGCACACGGGCAGTGCCGATATAGAACGGCTTCAGCCGTGCTGATCTCGAGAAGCGCCTCAAGTCACGTGCCTTCAGACCATGCTAAACTGTCGGGGCACCGAGTGTGATCACCAGGGAGTGCCGCTGCCGCGGGCTGCGGCGTACACGCACAAGCCCTCCGGGCCGTCCTCCGGGAGCGCGGAGCGGCTGCAAAAATAATCTGAGTGATTCCCTTTTTTTTCGCGATAGGGCGCTGGAGGGACGGAGGGAGAGCCGCGGGCTGCGGCAATATCGTGGTCATTGATTTATCGAGAGCGTGGCAGTGTTCCGGATGCTGCGGTCGGGAAGGGTCGGGTGGTGCGCGAGGCCGTCCCGTCCGGGTAGGCGATGGCCACCGCCACCACTGTCTTCCCGTTGTGTTGTGTGTGACGGCTCCGCTCAACTTTATTGATGGCTGGCCAGGCCGGCGCTGGCTGCTGGACTAGGACTCTAGTGGACTGCAGCTGCGGAGCCGGCCGGCTGGCGGTGGTGGGGGTAATGCCCGGGCAGCGCGGGGTGTAATTAAAAGGCCGGCCGGTATACAATGGCGGGCTGACGGCTGGCTGACGGCATCAGGCCGCCGGCCCTGACCTCCGCCGTCCCGGCTAGCCTAGCCTACCCGCGTCGGAACAACAGCGGGCCGCACTCTCTCTCTCTCGTGATGTGGGTGACTCGGCCACGACGGGGTTCGCGAGGGGTGCGATCGTTTTCGCAAATGGCATGAGAGGGGTGCTGGCCGCGGGCCCAGCCTGGCCCTGCCGCCTGTGCGCCCACATGACATGTGCCGCCGCACTGACCCGCTCGGAGGGTGGGGCGGGGCGCTGGGAGGGCGGGGAGGGGCGGGGCGCTATGAATTTCAAAGCGGCACCACGCACTCGGTCATGCCCTATATCAATGCATGGAGACATTTGGTTCTGATGGGATGAAGCGAGTTCCCCATCCTCTGCCCGGTGTGAGACTCTGTAGCACTCACGACTTTTGGTACCGGCCGTGACGGCAGGCGCCACGCTGCTTCCGGCCTGCCAAGCGCACGCACGGCACTACAGCACGGCACTACAGCACGGCACTACAGCACGGCACTACAGCACGGCACTACAGCACGGCACTACAGCACGGCACTACAGCACGGCACTACAGCACGGCACTACAGCACGGCACTCCGACCTGTCATCTTTCTCCCCTCCCACTGCCCCTCGTATAAGGGGAGGAAGAAACGGAATGATAGGAAAATACGGGCCATGTGTGCTTGTTTAGCGTGCGACAGGACGAGGCATGGGCCAACCGGGGTGCGGTCTAGGAGGCCGTGTGACAGGGGAGGGAGGGAGGGGTTGACAAAACAGGGGCGGCGCGCGCGACAACAGACGTGCAATTGGAAAAGTGTGTGCGCACGCGAGCGGGAGGGGAGGGCACTCAACGCCGTTGCAACAAAAGGGTTGGCCCAGCAGTAATTATGAAAGCCCCATAAATCCCGTTCTCCAAGTCGGTCATTAACGATTATGCGGGACAACCACATACTCCACCATACTGTGTGTGTGTGTGTGTGTATGTGTGTGGGCTCCGCATTGCACGTCTCCAACGGCGCCAGCACTCCAGACCCTACGGCCGTCTATACTGCCTTGAGGTGACTTTGGTCCGGAGCGTTCTGTGGTGTTGCACTTTGCAATCGTTGCAGCTCGGCACGTACTGTTTTCTTTTTCCCTTCTTTTCTTTTTTTCGGAATGAAGGGAGCGAGCTGAACCCCTCAGCTCCGTCACAACGGCGAGCACTTATTCAGGTGCATTACCGCACGCTGCCGCCGCCGGCCATAAACCTGCATGAAATAACGGCGAGACGACTAATTGCAGCGGAGAGATTTGTGCGGGAAGAGAATGATGGCGGAGTGCGTTATGGGATCATGAAAGTTTGAACTCCTCAAGGTCGCTGCAACACTAGAGCCGAGTCCGCCCTGCCGCTCCCGTGGGTCCTAATTAAACATTTACAGCCTCCACTTCGTACACAAACACGGCCCCCGGAACAGCCGGGAGCAGCCGCGCCGAGGGGTGGGGGCGTGGGGGTGCATGGCGGCGCTGAAGGCTGATTGCCTGGGGTGCAGTGCAGCCGCCGCTCATGGGGGAGCTGAGCTGCTGGCGGCTTCATTGGCTTATCTCCTCTCAGGAATAACGACGAATCGAACCGTCTCGCAGCGTGTATGAGAAACTCGTGTCGGTAGTAACGGGTCCGGCTGCTGCTGCGCCGCACACGTGCACACATTCGCACATGCATTCGCACGTGTGCAGAGGGATACGTGTCGCCGGGTTAGAAGGTTAACGAGGCCGAGCCTGGGCGCGCATGCGCAAGTCCCGCACGCCAGCACAGCACACGCTCACATGCACGCTACCGGAATCAGGCGTTTGAGCCGCCATGAGTCGAACAGAGTACCGGCCGGCCGGACACGAGATAAGTCGCCTGCTTGTTGTGGCTGCGTGGGAGGTGGGCGGGGCCCCCGGGGCCCGGTGGGGTGGACTCCGACGAGACACGCAGACGCTCGTGGACGCCGCGTCGGACTCCGCCGGGCTCGCTTTAGCCATGCTTCAGCGCGCTCTCAACACACCCCCGGATCTGTGGACACGAGAGAACGCCGTTTTCCACCGCCGGATAAATGGGATAATCGATCGCCGTCTCCCTTCCTCGGAGTCGGATGACAAGTCCTACAGAGGCGAGGCGGTCCCAGCGCTATTGCTAAGCCAGCGGCCAAAGCATCCGATTGGTCAAAGCAGACAAAAACAGCAGCAAGTGCTAACAGCCTCTCGCTCCCCTCTGGCTGCAGAGCTGTCCCACTGTACCCACCCCCACGGAGCGGGCGACACTGATAGGTGTCTCCTTTCACACAGAGGGCGCCGGAGGCGGAACCTCACAGCGCGCAGCTCAGGTCCCTACATGGGCTCAGTCGTCCCACCTCACCGAATAATCAATCGTTTTCCTCTCACACACTTTACGCGTTTTCTCCCCGTGATAGGTCTGGCCGTGTCCGCAGCCGCGGCCGTCAACAGAGGGCTTGCACGGCCCGGCACGGCCGTTGCCCGGCCCCCTCTAACAAGCAGCAGTCACCCACACTGCCCAGAGATGGCCGAGATTGAAATCCTTCCTGCCGAGCGGGGCCCGTGGGGCCTGTGGCCTGTGGGCCAGGGGACAATGGCGGCCCCCGCCGGCCTTGCCATGGGGTGGCGAGCTAGTCGTAAAGTCCAGCGGAGGAAGGCCAAGGCAGGCGTGCGCGGTCACACAACGTACGGCCGCTTCTATCCGCCGAGATGGGTAGATAGATCCTATACACGAGAGGTGTCCCGGCAAGAGAAACGAAAAGGTGTTTACAAACCACCAATACATCCTGTAAGCGCTTACAGCGCGTGCAGCCCTGACACTTGTATGGCCGGAGCCCCGCCCCACGCATGACCCGACGACAGACTCCTGGTCACTACACTGCTTAGAGTCCAAGCCTAGCTAACCCTAAGCCTGCCGCAGCTTTTGATGGCTGTTTCGTATCGTCGTGACCGCCGGCATGAGCCGGACTAATTTATGCCTCCTCCTCCACAGAAAGATCTTTCTCCCGGATTATCCTTGTTGCTCCCCGACGGGATAATTACCGACCTAATGACACGGAACCACCGGCCGAACGGGGAGTTCAATCCTCCCATGGCTGCGGGCGCCCATGGCGCCCTTCTCCCAGCAACTTTTTAGCGAATAACGAAATGACATTGGCAATCGCTGAGCTCAGCTCGGAGCCTTGTTCGGAGCTTCGACATGCTGCGAAGCGCCTAGGCTAGAGTCGAGCTGGACACCAGCCTGCCGTAGGCCACGGATACTCAGGAGTCGTTTTTCTCACGCATTAAAAAGCCATTAGATCAAGTCGCCCCTAACCTGCATCGTTGCTGGACCCACTGTGTCCGCTCCATGTCCTTCACCGCTGACCTACCTCCACACGCTTTGGCCGTAATAGTCATTTCGTACTACAAACCCAGTCAACAAACAAATTACATGTTTTTTCTTTTCTCAGACGACGACGTCCACCGCGTGGGAGCCTAAAAAATAAGGTGGCCCATTGGAACTGCTATAAGAAACCCAATGCCTGGTCTGTTGCTGTGTGGTCCGAGTGGTCCAACGCGGTGCCGCTCGTGTACTAGCGGCTAGCGGCCTGGCCCAGCAGCGGCCGACCCACAGCCTCAGGGGCCCGGGCTGGGCTGGGCTGGGCGGCTATACAGGACTCTAGTCTGGGCCAGGCATGGCCAGGCATGGCCAGGCCACAGGGCCTGCCGGGGCCGCCAGGCTGCCTCGCGGTCAGTGCAGTTCCGGTCGGCCCGCGCGCCATGGAAAACGTTGAGCAGGATAAGGACGACTCAAGGACATGGACGCAGCAGCAGCCCGGACTTGGTGCCGAAATAACTCATCGCCACCGACCACACGCCGAGCCGCACACTGCGAACGGCAGATTCAGCGGCAGGCAGCGGCAGAGTCCAGCAGTCTCGCGGAAGTGCTCTGCCGCGGCCCCTGTGGTGTGGTGTACTGTGCTGCCGAGCCGAGGGCCGGACAGCCCAGACCCTTTGCCGCCCGCAGGCCGCAGGCTCGGCTCGGGGTTTACGCAATCAGTGTGAGGGCGTTTGTCGCCGCGTCGCCATTGTTCGCGTTCTCAGCGCCAGCGGCACGGCGACGGTAGAGGAAGTGAGTAGGCTGTGTCCGCAAACCTCGCCGCTCACATTTCAAATTTCCCTCCGAAACACACCGCGACGGGTCTGCGCATGCGCGCGCCAACCGTAGAGCGCGGCGATCAATAGAGAGAGACAGACGGAGCGGCGTCTAGACAGACAGCGGCAGCGATCGTCCCCCCCCCCCCCTCCCCCCTCTTCTTGGCAGCCTGCTCGCCGCCGCGCCACTGCGCACCGCACGCCGCGCATGCGGGCCGGGAGGGGGACGCGGACGGCCCCCACCACTGCGACTAGCTGCCTCGCCGCTCCGCTGGCAGCGGCTCACTAGCGGCACAGCGAGCAGCAGGATCCATCAGTCAGGTTGGCCGAGTGGTCTAAGGCGTCAGATTTAAGCTCTGATCCCCTCATGGGGTCGTGGGTTCGAACCCCACACCTGACATTCGTTTTTACTCTCTTTTTCTCTGCCCAGAGGGAGGCTGTGGCGTTCTAGGTGTGATACGAAGCGATCTCAGCAGGCAGAGGGTCACAATCATCGTGGCTTTCAGGACGTGCGCTGCGGAGATGGAGGGGGGCAGCGAATAATTATTTTGCTCGCGCGAGTGACTGCCCTGCGTCACGCATGTGACTTTGCCAAGCCGTTGCCATGGCTACGGCCCGGGCGTCGCGGCCGAAGCAGCGTGCTGCACAGGCGGCCTGCGCTAATGACAGTGCACGCGCGTGCAGCACATGCCAAACGCGGGGCACCAACTCCGCTGCGGCTGTCGCGCTTCTTGCCTACATTCAGGGGCTTCTCATGGACACGCTTCCATACAACACGCTCCGCTCCGGCCAGTGACCCGCCTAACCCTTGAGCACAGCACAGCACGGCCCTGCAGCAGCGCAGCACAGACCGGCGTTTCGGCATTGCGGCGCCACTGGCGGCACTGTGGCGCCACGCTCTGCAGTCGACCGCCACCAAAACTTTCTTCCAGAAAAAAAGGAGAGCAGAGCAGCAGCGGAAAAGGTTTCTGATTGAAGAAAGAAGTAAAACTATGGGGATCCAGGTCTGGCCCGGCAGCACAGCGCACCCCTGTGCCGGGGTGGGGCGGGGGTCGGCGACCGGAGCGAGTAGCGCAGTGACCAACGAGTTCCGCGCAGAGGGGAACGCGCCCGTCGCCTTCTGCTTTTAGCCGTATAACCAAGTTTTCATACTTTGAGCGCTCGGAGCTGCCCTCTCCCCCTCCCCCCACTTCCGGCACGGAGGCGGGCGGAGGCAGCCGGTGGCAGTGTAAAGTCGTGAGGTCACTGTAGCAGGCTTAGCCGGGCCATGGACGGGCTGGGCGGCGCGTTGGTGTCCGAAAACGCAACGTCACGGCGACTAAAAGAAAAAGGCGGCGCTGACCCCCTCCCGCCAGCTTTTTGTCTTATCTGCTCAATGCACTGCGCGGGGGCGGGCGTCGCGCTGGGTGAAGGGGGACGGAGAGAGGGAGGGGGAGAGAGAGAGAGAGAGAGAGAGAGAGAGAGAGAGAGAGAGAGAGAGAGAGAGAGAGAGAGAGAGAGAGAGAGAGACAGAGGGACAGAGACAGAGAGAGAGAGAGAGAGAGAGAGAGAGAGAGAGAGAGAGAGAGAGAGAGAGAGAGAGAGAGGAGGGGGGGGCGGGCCACAAAGCTGCCCGTTTTACGACAGCGCCCGCACCGGCCCGGCAGGGCGATATGCCGCTCGCAGCCGCCCGCCCGACTAATCCCATAACGCGGCCGGAATTTATTTTCGGGCGCGAATTCACCATCGCGGCAGCGCATCGCATATGGGGGGGGGGGGGGGGAGGACGTGTTGTCGGCGCCGTCTGCAGTCTTGCGAGGCGAAGGGTCGTGATGTGATACAGTGCGGCAGGGGCCGGCAGGGGCCCCGCAGGGGCAGTGCCGGCAGTGCACTTGTCCGGGCTCCATGACACTGCCTGCACACGCTGCACGCACTGCACGGCACGAGAGGCCACGCAGGCGTTACGCACACCAGCAGTGTCTTTGTTACAAGGTCACAATGGTAGGGAACGAGTCCCCTCACACCGTTCATCATACGCCCACGAGTGGCAGGACACACACACAGACACACACACACACACACACACACACACACGCTCTCCTAAACTTTTCAACCCGAAATATTTCCCCAGCCCGTGTGCCGTGTCTGAGCCTTGACGGACGGCGCGTTGCCTCCAGCGGGCACATCACGGAATCACGATAAAGGGCGGCCTCCCCCTCTCCCTCATCGCCATGTATCAATTATTGCGGCACTATAGTGCTTTCGGCGGGTCAAACGGAGCCCATAGTGGAGCCCATATAGCGGGCCTATAGCGGCCCTATACTAGCGGGGCGGAGCCAAGGGCGGAGCCGCCGTCCCGGGCACGCAGCCCACCCCCACGCAAGGGAATACGACAGAACCGGAAAAATCTACCCGAAAAAATCCCACTAAATTTTAGCAACGCACTCAGGGAAATCGACGCAGGGATGAAAATCACTCCCGTTGTAGTTTTGAGCGCAGACTCCGAACCTGTCCACAGCGCACTGTGCCCTCGCCCTACAAGTAGTCTTAACTGCTGGCTGCGCTGCCACCGCGCGCCCTCGGACGTCCGGTGCGCCGCGTGGCGCCCGTGACGTAACGCTGAACAGTCGGTAGCGACGTCACAAAGGCCACCAGCCACCACTGCTGTTGCGTCTCTCCTCGTCACGTTGTTTACTTTTCCCCCCTCCGCCCACGAAAACGGCGGGAAAGGCGCGTAAAAAGTGTTGAAGGACCGTCCCGCTGGACATGATGGCCCCTTCCACCCATTAAATAGGTATAAGAGGCGGCCATAGGCGGCCATAGGCAGCCGTAGGCAGGGGCCGAGGTGGGCAAGCCCAGCCAGCAGTAAAGGGTGGCCGGGGAGCGCTTTCGCCGCGGAGATTTCAGAGGAAGAAAGCGAACGGGAGGGGGAGCTGGGGCATCGCTAGGGCAGCACTAGGGCAGCACCGTGACGTCACTGCAGACCGCCTCGGAGCGAGCCGAGCCGAGCCGAGCCGAGCCGAGCCGAGCCGGCGCACGCCATGCACTCACATGCCGGCTGCTCACTGTGCTGCCCTGCGCTGTGCGGCGCTATGTGCCCGCCACAGAGTACAGCTGCGCGCTGGGTGGCCTTTGGGCGCCTTTGGACCTCCAAGCTTCTCGCCCGCGGCTCCCAACGTCTCCATATCATGATTCGCCACAGCAGACACCGCCCCGTCAGGACAACATCGCCGTGGTGGTCACCGCGGGGCCGCGAGGCTCCTGACCTGACCCGGCAGGACACCCGCCTGGGAACCCCCAAGGGACATTTTACGGTCTTTTAACCGGCGCCCCCAGCGGCGACATTCATTTATTTTATTCGAGAATACAAGAGTCTTTGAGGACACAGTGGTCTCAACCGTTCCGCCGGCACCTGGGCTAGCATAAAGAGGCGCGGTGCCTGGCCCTTGTGGCCCTTGGCCTGGCGGGGTGCCGGCGGGTGCCGGCCCGTACTCCATCGGAGCCCGTCCGCGACCGGCTCGGCGCGGCATGGTCCGACGGTGAGGTGAGCTCCGTGCAGGGCCGTGACAGCGCCGCCTGAAGGGCCCCAGCTGGGCGTGCTGCTAGTACTCGAACGCGTGGGCGAGAAGACGACGCTTGCCAGATGACAATAAACGGGACCTGTTTCAGGACGGGCAGCGTGCCCCCCCCCCCGCGGCCCCGGCGGCAAAAGTTGCCGCTCGTGTGATTCGGCCGGCGATAAATGCCGGCGATAGCCGCGGCTGCAATCCTGTGGCCGCTGCAGAATCTGCATGGCGGTTGGGGCTGTTCATCTCCTGTTGCACAAGCCGGCGGCCGACTCCCAGCCGGGGCTCCTATATTACTCACTAACGACTTGACGACGACATGCCCGTCCACCGCCACGTACTCACCTGGAACACAAAAAGGAAATGATATTAGCCCGACCGTAGATTACACACATTGCGAGAGAGCTCCTGCACGGCGCGCAGTAAAATCGATCCAGGATCCTGCGGCACAGTATGTTTGGCCGAGTCATTTCTCCCCGGCATAGCGCGACGGGAGAGCCCTTTTGCGATTAGGGTTTGTGACAGCACAATGGCGTCCTACGTGTCATTCCGTATCCTCCTGATATGCCTTAGCCCGCGCTGTGTACACAGTGGTACACAGTGGTACACAGTGTGGCGCGGCGCGAGAGCGATGTGTTGGCAGACCCCGTTACGCGAGGCCCTCCAGCCAACGTCCGGCCCGCCGCGGCGACACAGACAAGGCTACCACCTGAGAGGGAGGGAGGGAGGGTCAGCCGACTTTAAAAGCAAATATATTCCTCTGTCTCGTAAATCTCTCGGTACTTTTAGGGTTAGAGGATGGCTAGCCCCGCCGACGAGAAATCGGGGATACCGGCCCATCACGAGGAACCGAAAGGTGAATACACAAGGTGCATTATGAGACAGAGGATTCGAATAACTGTACACGGGTGACCGATCACCGCTCGGTCGTGTTGCTCATGAGGGACTCTGAGGTCACGAGGGCCTGGCCCACTCCTCATGGCACTGGAACATAAAGAGTGCATGACATGAGCAGCCTTCTGTGCACAAAAGCTCGTAAAATGAATGCCGCTCATGACTAGGGCTGGGGTCGAGGCCCGGCGCCCCCGTCCTTCTTAGAAGCGGGGCGCTGCAGCTGAACGAGATTTATAGAAGGGAAACGAGTTAATGTTATTAAATAGCAGCGCATCGGGAAGAGCGAAATTACTGTAAAGTGCACCCGGTTCATACGACATCCACGGGACCTAATATTACCCGCAAGTAGAAAACTCGTCCTATAAATCTGCTCATTGGCACCCGGTGGCATTAACTGGATAATGTGGGGAGTTTATCCAGCGGGGCCGCTATCAGGGCTGAGGCCGCGCTGCGACGACACCGCGAGAGAGGGAGAGAGAGGGCACGAACAAATCTTCCACACGATCAGCACAAGGACCCGACACACGAAATTTCTTCTGTTTAAGAACGGCACTGAGTTTAAGCCCATCTTTTTTGATCGGGCATTTCCGATTCTATCCCCGGTGGATTGCGGGAAAAGGGCACGTTGGGGGAAAGAGATGAAAAAGATTGCTGAGTCGCGTGCAGCAGCGTGCAGCGCTGCGGGCGCACAGTGAAGCGGTGCACTTTTTTGTCGGCCGCCTTTTCGCCGCTGCCAGCAGCCCCGGCAGCCCCCCAAGCACACGACGATGACAAATTTGATGCCATTAGGGTCGCCCGCCCTGCACCCTTCGGGCCCTTCGGCATGAGCTGCACTGCGCGGAATGGATGCAAATCCATCAACACTGTCAACGGTAACAGACGCCGCGGCAAAAGCCATCTCGAGAAGGTGGTATGAAAAACTGTGCCGCGCGGCGCAGGGCTCTGGAACCTCATAGGGGTCGTAACCAGTAACCATACTACGTGACCAAATTTGGGGGGGGGGGGGAGAGTGGCCTAAAATCCGTCACGTAGTATGGGTACGGTCCCATACAGCACACGGAGACTCGGCGGAGAGCTTACCGAACGAGACAAAAACTTGTTGTGCCCCGATGTCTGATTAGGAGCGGTAACGAGGCAGCACCAGCAGCATGTGACCAGTTCCCACCGCCGGGGGAGCTGAGCTAGGGGACCGTGGGGGACCGTGGGGGACCGTGAGGGACTCGGGAAGGGTGGGCGGGCGCGGAGGGAAGAAACGACATTAACTGTCCCCGGAGAGCGGCGGGGGAGGCGACGGACACGGTTGCGCAAGGCAAACACCCGGCGTTTCGTGTTCTGAATAGTCTCCATCAGCAGCAGCCAGCCAAAGCGACCCCGAATTTCATTCCACGCCAGAGAGCCTTGTTACATTACCGATGATTAATTCAAGCGATTTGTTTTGAGCGCGACGAGCGCTTTAACGGCCGCAACGCACGAGAAAAGTAAGCGTCTCTGGCAGCAGAAATACCTGGATATACCTGAATACCTTGCTAAGGTACTCGGAAATCTCTCTAGGCTTTGTTCCAAAACGTTAGGTTAAATACCAAACAGCACTTCCGTACTAATCAAAAATGTTACACAAGGAACGGCAGGAGGGCCGCCTAGTGTCAGGCGCCGCAGCACTGCTGCACCCGACTTGTACGCCACACTAATTGGTTCACATACATGCATTGTGTGCACGTTGGCGGGTTACGAGTGGCGCCCATGCCGGATCAACACAGAAGGGGAAAGTATATTCACACAATGTGGACCACACACGGGAAACAACAGAGAGCTCTAATTAAGGGCAATAACACGGCGCCTCCTGCTCTGCTGCCCCGCTGCCGGCGTCCACAGACGGAATCAATACGCCCTTTGTGCTGTCCTTTGTTCCCCGGGCTGCCAAGGGCCTGCCGTGGTCAGACACCAGGAAGCCGGGGAGGATGACAATCGGAATTTACGTTGATGGCTGGACTCTGCTCTGCTGCAGCAGGAGTTACGCGTGCCAACTTCACGTTTCTACACGGAATTTGCACTGACGTGATGATGCCCCAGGTTTCGCCACGAGCGATTCCTCGCGCGATCACACCTGGCCGTCACCTGTGTTTCCCTCCACGTTCGCGTGCGGGTCGGCCTGCTGGGTGTGAGTGGTGCGTGTTCTCGGTGTACTGCGTGCGCACGGAGAGAAAAGATTAGTGGACGCAACTAAGTTTACAGTTGATTTCCAGACAAGCAGACATTTTTTGTTCTGAGAACCTGTTGGGAGAATTATTCCCGACGGGCTAAATGCCCGGTTCAACCGATCAGCTGCTTCAACGAAAAGTTAGTTGCGGAAGCAAAAATGTAGTTACGCTCCGGCAACGCTCCTATTCATTGGAGCAGCTAACAAATAGTTCCCGAAAACAATGTTTTAGTTCTCAAAACCAAATTCACTGCATATCTGGAAATCATCTGAAACATTAGTTGCGAACACTAATCTTTTTTCGGCGTGTGCCGTGTGTGCTGCGTGCGCTGTGCCGTGTGTGCTGCGCTGCGCTGCGTGCGCTGCGTGCGCTGTGTGCTGCTGCGTGCTGCGTGTGCTGCGTGTGCGTGTGCGTGTGCTGCGTGCTGCGTGCGTGTGCTGCGTGTGCGTGTGCGTGTGCTGCGTGCTGCGTGTGCTGCGTGTGTGCTGCGTGTGCTGCGTGTGCTGCGTGTGCTGCGTGCTGTGTGCTGCGTGTGCTGTGTGTGCTGCGTGTGCTGCGTGTGCTGCGTGTGCCGTGCTGTGTGCTGCGTGTGCTGCGTGTGCTGCGTGTGCTGCGTGTGCGTGCTGCGTGCTGCGTGTGCTGCGTGTGCTGCTGTGTGCTGCGTGTGTGCTGCGTGTGCGTGCTGCGTGTGCTGCGTGTGCTGCGTGTGCCGTGTGTGCTGCGTGTGCTGCGTGCTGCTGTGCTGCGTGTGCTGCGTGTGCTGCGTGTGCTGCGTGTGCTGCGTGTGCTGCGTGTGCTGCGTGTGCTGCGTGCTGCGTGTGCTGCGTGTGCGTGTGCTGCGTGCGTGTGCGTGCTGCGTGTGCTGCGTGTGCTGCGTGTGCTGCGTGTGCTGCGTGTGCTGCGTGTGCTGCGTGTGCTGCGTGCGTGTGCTGCGTGTGCTGCGTGTGCTGCGTGTGCTGCGTGTGCTGTGCGCTGTGCTGCGTGCTGCTGCTGTGTGCTGCGTGTGCTGCGTGTGTGTGCTGCGTGTGCTGCGTGCTGCGTGCTGCGTGTGCTGTGCGCGTGTGCTGCGTGTGCTGCGTGTGCTGCTGCGTGTGCTGCGTGTGCTGCGTGTGCTGCGTGTGCTGCGTGTGCTGCGTGCTGCGTGTGCTGCGTGTGTGCGTGTGCGTGTGCTGCGTGTGCTGCGTGTGTGCCGTGTGCCGTGTGCTGCGTGTGCTGCGTGTGCTGCGTGTGCGTGTGTGCTACGTGTGCTGCGTGTGCGTGTGCTGCGTGTGCTGTGCGTGTGCTGCGTGTGCTGCGTGTGCTGCGTGTGCTGCGTGTGCTGCGTGTGCTGCGTGTGCTGCGTGTGCTGCGTGTGCTGCGTGTGCTGCGTGTGCTGCGTGTGCTGCGTGTGCTGCGTGTGCCGTGTGCGCTGCGTGTGCTGCGTGTGCTGCGTGTGCTGCGTGTGCTGCGTGTGCTGCGTGTGCTGCGCCTCTCCGCACAGTGGGCCGCCTAATCGGCGTGCAGCAGCACAGTGCAGCCACCGCCGTGGGAGGCAGCGCCTGGGATTACGTCGTCGCCACACGGCTGCGCTGCGCTGTTCTGTGCTGCATCTCCGATTATTATTATGCCAAGGTGAGTCAACGGGAACGTGCGCGCTGGCTCCGGCGGGGTCCGGCGGGGTCCGGCGGGGGCAGTATGACGGCCCGGAGATGCAATCTGACGCGACATGACGTTTGTTTCCGGGCCGATGATTACAGGTTGGGATGAACGCGCTATAAACACCACGCGAGGCCTGGACAGCCGGACGCACATGAGGCCCTCTGCGGCGGGTATTCAAAAAAATAGTTTCAGGTCAGAGATAATTAAATAAAACAATCCTCTTCCAAAAACGTGAACGTGTCGGCTGCACCGCGTGAGAGCTATCGGGGTATTTTTACGTCTATTCATCTCCATTACACACAGAGCCTTAACTGAACGGGGTCTGCGCTGCCGCGTCACGTTTATTGAGTTGATTACTCCGCAATCAACATTTAATAGGGAGGTCAACGGGAGCGGCCTGGAGCGCTCGGCTGAAATACGTGAGGGCACCGGCAGCAGCGGCAGCAGCGGCAGCAGCGGCAGCACCGGCAGCAGCAGCAGCGGCAGCACCGGCAGCACCGGCAGCACCGGCAGCAGCGGCAGCAGCGGCAGCACCGGCAGCAGCGGCAGCAGCGGCAGCAGCCCATTCACGCCTAAGATCCTTACGCAGCACCGCCCTCGGCAGGGCCTAAGGTTAAAGGACCAGAGATGACTCCGGCAAGATGGAGGCAACAGAATAAAAAGAGCGAAATGGCGGAAAAACCTGACCTGCTGACCTACGCCACTCCGTGCGGAATCGTGACTGCAGCGCCATAACGCGGCGCCTTCTCGCAATTGAATAAAACCGTTTGGCGCGATATCATCGGGCCGCACTTGACGAAGGCGCCGCGAAGATATTGGCACTCAGCGCCGGCCAATTAGCGGCCCCGCCCCCTGTGAGCGGCCTGCATTGTGCATTGCGGCTCGGCCGATATCGCCGATCAATCATGTGAGGCTTTTCTGATTTACAGCCCGCGCACAGCCCATCCACCTATTTACCTGCACACCTGGCCGGGCCTGCAGCTGCACCTGGCCGCAGCTAGATGCCTACAAACACCCGTTTGTCGATGCACGCTTGCCCCCGCGGCCCCCACGACCCCCGCGGCCCCCGCGGCCCCCGCGGCCCCCGCGCTGCGAGTAAGCGGACCGGCGACCTCGGCCCACAAATCATTACAACCATCGTCGTCATTACACCCCCAGCCATCGTGTGTAATCAATGGGGCGGCCAGACCATTCACTGTGCGCGCTCACATTCAATTATTTCAAACGTATCACAGCAACCAATCCAGTGCAGTGCGCGAAGTATTGACACACTACACCGTGAGGTTGGTCACACTGGGACTCGTGCGGGCGGGTGGCAGCCATGCAGCACAACCGTACCGTGGCGGACTGTCAGGCAGGGATTCCGCTGCGCCGGGAAGGTGAGGGTTCATGACGGCGGCAACAACTCCGTTTCCCGTTACCGCCGCTGTCCCCCCGCCCCCGCCCCCGCCCTCCTCCCCCGACACGATCCGCCCGCATCGCAGCATTCTGCGCCCCCGAGCTCCTTCTTGAAATTCCACGGCGGCGGCGGCGGCGGCGGCGGCGGTGTTCATTAAAACAGGCACCGCGGCACCTCGCGCCGTAAGCCGCAAGCGTCTAGACAATTTCGTTTTCTAAATCCTGGATCGTAAGACGCGCACCGTAAAACGGTATTATTGAGCATCGGTTCTGCCGAGACGCACTTCCTCCATGGAGTGCGCCGCCAGCAGCCGCCGCTGCCCATCCATTCGCCCCCCCCTCCCCCTCCACGTCCATTAGATTCCGCGGATCTCATTTCCCTGCACGGACAACAGTGCGTCGGCTCCGTACGGTCACGTTCTGGGCGTCCACTCGTGGGACTCCAGCGGCTCCAGCGGCTCCAGAGCGGTGTGGCGAATGTCAAAAGTGGATCGGGGGAGGGAGACAGGGAGAGAGAGAGAGAGAGAGAGAGAGAGAGAGAGAGAGAGAGAGAGAGAGAGAGAGAGAGAGAGAGAGAGAGAGAGAGAGAGAGAGAGAGAGAGAGAGAGAGAGAGAGAGAGAGAGAGAGAGAGAGAGAGAGAGAGAGAGACAGAGAGAGAGAGAGAGAAGAGAGAGAGACAGAGAGAGAGAGAGAGAGAGAGAGAGAGAGAGAGAGAGGGAGAGAGAGAACACGCGCTATGCTTCAGACACCTCCACCCACACGTACGATGCGCCACCTTGTACTTGAACCGTTTCCTGAACCGCTCTCCCTGCCGGTCCGTTACCAAAATGAAGAACGTCTTTGACGATCTGTCCTCTGGCGGCGCAGCGGCGGCGCACCATCGGGAACACATTTGGCGGCGCTCTTTGTCTGTGAGGGGCGTGGCCTTGGGCGCGGCGCGGCGGGGGCGGGGCACCTCACGAGCAGCAGCGCCGCTACTCAGCTCAAATGCGAACTAAAAGGTCCTTCCCGGGAAGGAATTCTGGAAAATATATATAGAGAGCTGCGAAAAGCCCCCGACGCCTGGAGTGGAGGTGCACGGTGCGCACTGCGCACGGAGCGCCGGGTGGTGTGAGGATCTGCATTACAACAATAAGGGATTGTCCCGCCACCGCGGGCGTGATCCTATCGTATCAATGAGCGCCACACACACACACACACACACACACACACACACACACACACACACAAACGTGAGACGAACTTTCCCGCACAATAGAGCGCAAAATCTGCAGCAGCAATCATCGCGGGAAACGGAACGGCCCGGGTGGCCGCGGTACACGGGGAGGTCGTCGGCAGCCTATGGGCGGCCCCCGGCGGCCCCCGGCGGCCCCGCACTGCCGCCGCACTGAATCAGATAAAAATCCGCGCATTTACTCATTTCCATTTCCGCTCGCTAGCGTGTGCCTGCGCTCTTTTCGCCGTGTCGGCAGCGCAGCGGGCAGCGTGTAACGCAACGCTCGCTGGGCGCAGCGCAGGGCTCATCCGTCACAACACTTTGTTCGTGGCTTGCTGCCCCGATCTGATATACCGACCTCCGCTCCCCCCCCCCCCCCCCGCCGCTACGCCCATGGCCTGCAAAAACAGCGGCCTGTACGCGGGCTGGGGCGTGACGCGCCGCGCCGCCGCCTTGTGCAAAACACGCGAATCGTTACGAAACGGGGGGGATGCGACGGGGGCGTGGGCGAGCCGGGGGCCGGGGGCCGGGGGCCGGGGGCGGGGGCCGGGGGCCGGGGGCGTGTCGGCTCGGCTCATCTCTGCGGTGAGCTAACCCGGTCGGATGATCGGTTGCCCAGACGGGACGCTCCCGTCGGGGACGGTGACGCGGAGCGCCTGCGAATGTCAGGGTAGGCCAGCCCGCACGGCACGCGTGCGTGCAAGCTTTGGGACTGCCTACCCACCAGGCGCCGTTCACACTCAGAGCACACATGCAGAGCGGCCAAACCTACGGTTTGCATTTGCGGCGAAAACAACATGGGTGATCATGGCTGCGGAGCACTGCGGAGACTTGGACGCACGGGGGCCGAGAGCGCGCACTCCACGTCCCTGTGGCCGACTGCCCTCCGGCCATGCCAACCCTACCACCTCGGCCGACGCAAAAGGGCGCCTTTAAGTGCCGCGCTCTGCTTCCTGGCTTTTGTGCGGCGCGCTCCTGTTGCCACCGTGTCGGGGGCCTGCGGGGGCCTGCGGGGGCCTGCGGGGGCCTGCGGGGGCCTGCGGGGGCCTGCGGGGGCCTGCGGGGGCCTGCGGGGGCCTGCGGGGGCCTGCGGGGGCCTGCGGGGGCCTGCGGGGGCCTGCGGGGGCCTGCGGGGGCCTGCGGGGGCTGCGGGGGCCTGCGGGGGCCTGCGGGGGCCTGCGGGGCCTGCGGGGGCCTGCGGGGGCCTGCGGGGGCCGTCGGCGGCACACCGGGGTCCCCACCGTCCCCGCGGTCCCCGCCGTCACGCGGACCCGCGGTCAGTTGCATCACAGAAGAAGTAGGGCGGCGCCGCGTAAAGGGAGCGCCTCGGGGAGGGGCGCGCGGCCATTAGGCGCCTCTTTCCTTCCCGGGGCCGGGCCGGGGCCGGGCCGGGGCCGGGGCTCCGCGGTGTGGACATTGTCCAGTTGTCCACCCCCCCATGGGCACCACCTTCTCCTGTGTCAGCTACCCGCAGCGGCCTGGCCTCCAGAGTGCCTCGGCCCGTCCGCGCGGCCGCGAGAGAAGAGAAGAGGCGTCCCTAATTTCCGCTCCTCTAATTCGCACTGTGCTCAGCACGGCCCCCGGCGGGAGGTTCGCACACAAAAAGCAGCGGCCCCCCTCCCCGGGCCGACACATTAGGACGCCGTCAGTCGGCCGGTGCTGCTTCCTGCCGTACGCCTCTCCTTGCCATTCAAACGGACGCGCACTGCGTCCAATCCCGGCGCGTAGCGTGGAGGCCTTGATTGCGTTGATCACGAAGGGCGATCGGGCGGCTGGGCCGGACCCGCCGTGTGCCACAGGCCGCCACAGGCCGCCAACAGCCAGCACGGCCTCACGACACCTCGCTGTGCGAAAACCGCGTCCGGGCGGCGCTGACGGACGCCAAGGCCAGTCCGGGCAGTGCCTGACCGGGCCTCGCCGAATCGCGGACTGGCGGAGATGGCGAGGAGACGATGAGGCCCCCCGCTGCGCTCCGCACCGCGGCCTCGCGTGAGCTCCTCTGGACGGGCCCCAGCGCACGGGCCCAGCGACTCCCCCGCAGCGGCACACACTCGTGTACGGACCAGATGTCTGTAAGCTTCAAGGGAGCTGAAACCGCCGCAAATTACGTACGGATTGCGACGTCTTTGCAGTGTCGACTCCTGGGCCGCACCCGACTGCAGCGGCGGGGCCGGCGGGGCCGGCGGCACGCCCTCGAGGCCCCGCCAGAGCGGCAGATGGGTCTATTTGCGGTGCCGTGGCGCCGTGCATCCCATTCTGAGGGGTCATGACCTCAGCGGTCAAGGGCACCGCAAGGTCATTGCAAAAGGACACGCCAAGGCGCGCAGAGGGCGTGCGCGGAGGGACAAGGATTGGAAGAGGCACCCTTGGTGCGGGATTAAGCACCTATCCTGATGTTTATTCCACACGGTTTTTGACCCCACACTCACCCCGCTATTAGCCTACTGTTTAAAAAGAAATATGAAAAAATAGCGAAAACAAAGAGAGAAGGTGCCTCCAAGCTCAGGGTTCGAGGACCGTTCCGGGCTGCATTAGCGACGCGCCGCGTTCGCCGAGGCGCTCGCAGAAAATCTCGACACTAATTTCAGCACTCTCATTTATTTCCTAGTGCCCGCGGCCTCTCTAGTTTTTTCCCACCGCAGATTTATCGCCCCCCCCCCCTCTGTATCTCTGTCCGGGCCACGCCGCGGTGTCGTTACCTGGCTTATTTGGCGGCGCGAGGCTCGCCAAGTTCGCAACGCCCGCCTTGCTTTGCCCAATCTCAGCCTCCGCCCAAACACCCCGTGAGACTTTGAAGACTAGAGGGACGTCTGGATCCTCTGGCCCAGCGCTGAGTCCGCCAGTCAGTCGTTCACCCTTCCCCCGGAGGAGGCCCGCAGGAGGCCCACAGTCTGTGAGCATTTCCAGCGTCTCCGGCGGCCGCTCGGCAAGGGCATTGTTATGTTCATCAGCGTCCCGGCCACGCCGCGCCACGCCGCGCCCGGCTGGCTGGCTTGACTCATCCTCGCGTCCACTTCGCCCGAACTCATTTTTCCTTTTCAAGCGAAATCACGATGATGGACGCCTTGTGCCTCCCGACTTGTGCCCCGGTTCGCTCCGCTCCAGAGCGCGCGTCACTCCGGCCGCAGCGTGCCCGGCATGGCGCGTAAGTACGTACGTATGCACACTCGCACACAACAGCGAGGTAATGACCTAGTGATTTTCGGGCGGAAGGGGAGGGGTGTCGTGGGGATGCCGGCGGCCGTGAGTTCCGCCCGACTGCGGCTGGCAGCCCGCCGTTGTGTCCCCGCACGTGCGCGGAGCGACTGTCCCGGCCTAGGCAGGCAACAACGACTCACCGGTTGGCGTAGCTTGTTGGCGAGCGTCTCCAGGTGACACTGCCACTCGAGGGAGCGCAGGAAGAGGTGGTGCCAGCGGCGCTCTAGCCTCCGGGCGACGCGCAGGGACGTGGACGCGTCCTTGTGTCGTTGCTGCTGCGGCTGCGGCTGCTGCTGCTGCTGCTGCTGCTGCTGTTGTTGCTGGAAGTGGGCGACACGCTCGCACAGCTTCACCACGGACGAAACGATCTTGCCATGGGACTCGACGTCTCTTTGGAGCACCTGCAACACAGACGAGAGTCGATAAGGATTCAAACTTCAATTTACAAGTTCCCTCGGGGGGAGAAAAACGACGGAGACCTTTCACAGATGGAATCGAGAGCTCCCCTCGACAGCTCGGCGCGGTCCGATCGGCGCGAGGAAAAACGACACAAGAGAAAGAAACTAGACCGCCGGTCCGTATCGTCAAGTGCGCGTCAGCGGCGGCCAGCGGCTCAGAACGGCTGAATTCGTTTCCAGGCAAGTGAGCACGCAGTGAAAGTGAACGAAAGACAGATCGGCCGCCGGCGCCGATGTCCTTGACGCCTGACATTGTCCACGGCTCCGTGCACGTGCCGGCCGCGGGCCGTCCTGGAGGACCCGCAGGACAATATGTCAAGCAGGCCTGTAGGAATAAGTGCCCTCTTCAAACAGATCGTTCGCAACTGCGTATATATCCCTGAGTTTACAGCCCACAGTGCTGCTAGGGCTGCCGGCCTGCCCAAATGACAGGGAGCGCGGCCCGCAGCATCAGGCTGACCGTTCGCAGAAACAGAACAAAAGAAGGGCACGACCTCACGTCACGTCCTGGGAGTCGCCTCCACATTTCCAGCTATCCGCCGAGGGCGATGCACGCAAGACGTCTCACGGGGTGTCTGCGGTTCGATCCCGGCCGCCGTCGCCCAGCCAGGAATAGACTGTCGAAATTGTACCAAATCGATATCGATGATGTCGAAATTTTGTCGAAGATCAATATTTTCATCGATTATTTGTCGAATCGACAAAGAAAATCGACTTCCGATAGCATTTCGATATTGAATCGACGCCGATTCGATATCGTTTCGGCAGTCTAATCCTGGCTGGGTGCAGGGTGCAGGTCCGCTCTCCCCGTGCTTAGGTTATAAAAGTGTCGGCGTGAAGACCTTTCCGCCTGTGGTCGTTACATCCTGTCAGGAGAGTGTCCTGCGGCCTGCGGGTCCCGGTGATCCAGGCCGGTGCTCTAACGGCCCACACATCAGTGCCAGTACGTCATCTCGCGACCGCGAAACCGTTGGTCTGAACTTCACATCGGTTCTGCATACAGCTGAGGCAGCTCGGGGACATCGTCCGGGACATCCTGGAGCGGGCCTCTCTTCCCAATTAGCCAAGCTTATCCGCTTCAGCCTCGTGGCGGCGTGTGCCTGGGAGGGGCTGCATCTCCCGTAATGGCAGTCGCGGTTCCAAACGGGGACGTAGCTCCGGTTGGTACTCGAACCCCTGACTGACTGGACGAGGCCGGAGTTGCCGCCGAGGTTGCAGGCGCCTCCGACAGGGGGACGGGGAAAAATTGCGGCCATAAAATGTATTACAGCCGAGCTGGCGACACCCGTCGTGTGGCACCTCACGTGCCCACCAGAAACAATTAGTATCGGACACATTTTTTCCTCTGACGCTACAATGTTTTTTAAGTTTTTTCTGTTATCGGTGGCCTGTAATCTTTTTTAAGTGAAGGAGGGGAATTGTGCAACGATTGCTCTGCGGGGGGAGGGGAGGGGGGGGACCTAGACGGCAAGGAACCCTTTTATGAGGGGTTGTAGTGGCGGGTGAAAGGGGAGCACTGACCAGAGAGGGTGGAGAGGAAGGAAGTTATCGACAGCGGAGGGGTGGCGGCTGACTGGGAGTGGCAGCACAGAGATGGCCGATAGCGCGGCTCCCGGCGGACTACCTGCATCGCATGCCGGGCTTCCGGCGCTGGCAGGTGCAGGCATTGGGGAAAGGGTTACGCACTTCCGTCACGACAGAAGAAGAGAGCGAAAAAAATAATTAAAAAGCTTGTGGTGGGGGTGGGTCATTAGGGGTGAGGTGTTACAGTAACGGCGGCCCCAGCGGGCGGAGGACAGGGGGAGAGTGCGGGCGAGTGAACGAGCTTAATCGGAATATAACGACCCCTCCTGCTGTTGTAACCACGTCGCACCAAATGACACGGAAACTGAAATACTTTACTCTCGATAAATCAAGGTGAACCCCAATTCAGCAATTGCAGGACAGATGAAACGCTGGAACGCACGTCGATTTAAACGGCACAATTCTTGCGGAACACGCCACAAGCCGTTCGCGGCCGGTTTTATAGTGATGGGCGGGTTTTATTTTTCCAGTGTGCCGGCGTGCGCGCTCCCTCCCTCCGGTGGCAGCCGCCATGCAGCCGCGGTGTTCCGTTAGCCTATCGCCTCGGACATATCTCACAACTCGGCACCCACTCACCTGCCGGTTTATGTCGTAGTAAAAAGATTCATGGTTGGCAACGCGTGAATATTTATTTGATCCCCCGGCATGCGCCCAGTCATGGAGGGCAGCCATGGGTACTGACACGGAGGCAGCCGGCCGGAGGGCGGCACGGTGGCCGGCCGGCCGGCCCGCAAAAGCAATGTCCCAATGTATTAATAACCACACTCCTCGCAGGCCTATTTGGTGGGAGCAAGGCACGAGCCCCTCACGCACAACGGGGAGAGCGCATAACGCCGATCACAACAGATCGCACTTACATGCGTTGTATCGTTGCGTTATACGCTCAGCTTTCATGGCGATTACTTTCCGCCCCTCTGCGGGGCTCCCCACGCCGTCGGCCGCGAAATAAGAATGTCGCGCTTGTGAAACCGTTGAGCAGGGCACATTTCACGCCCACGGCGTTATACCCGCCTGCATCCTTCGCACACACGCGCTGCCCGTAAAAGGCACAAAAAAAGGCAACGCGGAGATAATTCCGCGTGAAAGTTCCGTCACTTTTAAGGGGACCGCGGGGCATGCGCTGATACGGCCTGAGATAAGACGCCCGGAGATGAGTTTCCGCGCGCGATAACCGGCCGGATTTCGCACGGCAGAGTGCGGCAGTGCGGCAGCTGGGCGGGTTTGCCGGTGAACCCTCAGCCGAATCCAGCCGAAGCCTCCAGAGCCTCCGGGCCGGACCTCTCGGGGCACCTCCGGACCTCCGGACCGCCGGGGGGGTCAACGGCCGGCCGTGCGTGGCCACAATGCGGACGGGCGGACGCGGGCGGACGCGGGCGGACGCCTCGAAAATACTACACGAAGGGGAAAGTTAGAGAAACAACACACGAGCCGAATAACACCGGCGCAGGGATGCTCCGTACCCCTTTCCGTTCTTCCGAGGGCATAAAGTTAACGGCGAGAGCGACGGACGTGTTGTTCATACCGCTATGAAAGTCGGCGGAGGGACGGACTTTCAAATTTCACTGTTTTTGTTTCTGTGGCGTACTTCTTTATTTTGACTAGCTACGCCGGGCAGGTAGTTCCCCTCCTTCTCACAAATAAATAATACAGTTTATATTTAAACTGATGTAAAAATTCAGCCCAACAGAGTTAGGGCAGGTCCTACTACGTTTCATGATTCATATCGTGACGTCACGTCCGGCCGCGCCAAGCCCAAGGTACTCGTTAGGCAGCATTAGGCGGCGCGGAGTGCGATGACATGTAGGCCGGGCTGTGCCATAGGCTGTGCCATAGGCTGTGCCATAGGCTGTGCCACAGGCTGCTGCCATAGGCTGTGCCATAGGCTGTGCCATAGGCTGTGCCATAGGCTGTTGCTATAGGCTGTTGCCATAGGCTGTTGCCATAGGCTGTTGCCATAGGCTGTTGCCATAGGCTGTTGCCATAGGCTGTTGCCATAGGCTGTGCCATAGGCTGTGCCATAGGCTGTGCCATAGGCTGTTGCCATAGGCTGTTGCCAGGCTGTGCCACAGGCTGCTGCCATAGGCTTTGCCATAGGCTGTGCCATAGGCTGTGCCATAGGCTGTTGCTATAGGCTGTTGCCATAGGCTGTTGCCACAGGCTGTGCCATAGGCTGTGCCATAGGCTGTTGCCATAGGCTGTGCCATAGACTGTTGCCAGGCTGTACCACGCCACAGGCTGTGCCATAGGCCGTGCCATGGGCTGTTGGCCGGCCAGGGGGGAGCGTCTCCGGAGCGCACAATGCTCCCAGTAGCGGGCTGTATGACTCAACAGCAACGCCTTCGCCAATGATTAGCGAACACATGAAATGGCATGAGGGCAGATCTGATGGCCTCGCCACTATTCGCGCGCCGCCCGCCGCCCGGCCCTCCGCGTCGCTGAGTGCCCCGTGCCCCTATCGCCGTGCAATCTGCGTGCCGCAACAACAGGCCCGTCGTGTCGAAAGCTGAATTATTTCTCGGTACGCCCTAATTGGCGTAGGCAGGGGTAACAACTCAGTGGACTGTTACTTTTGATTTTGATTCGAAGCGCAGCTTCCGTTGGATCAGTTAAAGCCCTAGCAGGAACCATTGTTGGTAACAGTATTCCACCCGGCAGTGCCCTCATTTTCCACGCGTCAAAATATGCGTGGAGCCTGCGGTGATAAGCTCTACCTGCACATAATGGGTCAGGGGATTATGCGCCGGTTAACAAAACGGCGCGGCTGCGATCGGAAGCGCTGATAAGACACAGAACCGGCTGCAGCGCCGTGTGTGAACCGGGTAACCAGCTGTTTGGCGGGATTTTTAAATTGCTGCTTCATGTCTACATTTCCTCTCCTCCTTCGCCTTCATGTAATGAACACGTCATTAGCTCTGCTGCAGGAGGTATGGCTACTTGATGGCATGCCGTTTACTTCACATTTTCCGCACCGATGCAATCAGTTTTCCGAACCACCGCTTTTGCGTGGGCTGCGATGGCGCGGCCGGATGCATATAAATTATAACATGTACTGGCGGCACGGAAGATGTCATACCCACTCGGCCCTGACAAAACAAAGTACTCTCTTTGGAGGTTCTTACTACCGAGGCAACAAAAAAGTCACCACACACCACCGTCGGCCACAATCCAGGGAACGCCCCTCCGCCGCGAAGACGCGCTCGTATTGAATAAAATGGGAAATAAAGCACGGGTAATCTGGGCGTTTTGATCTACGGCCCACTTTTGAATTCAAGCAGACAATGCCCTACTCTCCCGCAGCGAGCGACTTTTCTGAAAATAGTCACGGTTCCTACTCGCAGTAATAGGCGCTCGACACCACCAAATCCGGGACGAGAATTCAGAGCGTACCGTTAAAAAAATACACACACACCAGGAAACAAACAAACAAAAAAAAAAAAAAACTGAGTGTGAAACCAAGGGTGTTGAGCTTGGTTGTGCTAGACACTCCAACAAATTTAAATAAGTTGTTACAGTTTATGAGCAATTGTCAGATTAAATGTTAAAATTTACACCTCGTACAGGTTACTGCCCCAGAACACATCTCGTGTCACATTCATCTATTCTGCTGCTCTCAGTCTTGGCCCTAACAATGCGTGAAAACAAATAGGACGATATGCATAATTGGTGTTCCTAGCGGGCGGCGCTCCGAAACGAATTGGGTCATAAACAAGCGAGAGAGGCGGAATAGAAGGTGTCGGAGAAGAGAAACAGATCACGGGCTGTCCGCTGCTCGCGAAGCTCCGAGCAGGACAATGTGGGGGTTGGCAGCCTTGTTGTGGCGGTCTGACGTACGAGGCGTCAACCCATTAGTATGTTAATAGCGCCGGCATAAAGTAAACATAGCGCGCCCTGCGAACTACTGCTAGCAACACCAGAGTGCCCCGGAGGAACAGGGCTGCCACTGCACGGTAGGGTGTATCGGGGCGTACTCCGATATTGTTTTGCGAGAACTGGTCTCTGCTCAGAGCAGCATTAGGAGTCGCATCGCCCCGTTTCACTTTCATGTAACGGCAGCACTCCTGCGACAACCCGCGGCTGGAATACAAATCCCATGGGCGGGTCAGACAAAGTAAGCTGGCCAGACGGTAGGTCTGTGCGCCAGGCCTGCCCGCCTGCCCCGCCCCGCCCCGTCCAGACACATTGCCACACCCTGAAGAGGCTCTCAGAAATGGACCAGGCAGCGACTTCTGCTTCTGTCAAGTTTACTCAAAGGCCAAGAGGAAACGTGTGAAACTGGGCCACTATCCACGAGGCAGGTCATGCGACTGACCTCTGAAATGAAGTCGACAATTGCTGCTTGTTAGCTGTGACGACAGGTACAAATTGAAAATACGTTGCGGCGCGGCAGCAGAAAGGCGGCGCTCTGTAACGAGGTCCTCGGCACGAGGCACTCTCAATCATAGTCGGCATCCCAAACGCAGCCACGAATCATAGAGCACATTCGTTACAAGTAACATGAGGGATCCCGGAATCTTTAGGCATTCTCTAACTCATTCGGGCGCCGCGCAGCGGCGGCCCGCTGGAACCACGTTCGGAAAAGCACGAACCCGAGGGGATGTCTTCTTTGCGATTCATTGGATAATTTTGCGATGAGAAAGCCAAGAGGATTGTCAGGGAAGAGCAGGAAGTCCCGAAGGGCACGTGCAGTCACTGCCTGACCATCCCCATCCCACCAGGATCTCCAGCACCGATGATGGCAATAATAAATAAGGTATCCATAGCAAACGTCTCGTGTTTTCATTGACGACCATAGAGGGTCGTTTTCGCCTGATCGAACACTGTTCTAAGGATCGACTCTTACGATGTACCACTTCGAGACGCACCGTTAAGTCTCGCGCTTTAATAGACGTGTCAGCGGGGGAAGCGCTATTGCCAAGTTGAAAAATACAACAGTATCTTTGAGAGCGATGTGATTTCTTCGCGGCGACGCTGGCACAGGGACGCTACCCCCACTTTAGCTTCGAGCGACATGGTACACTGACAAAGAAGAGGTGTTCGTGTGATGGAACACAGAGAGGAGAGGTCTGATACCTCTCGAAATGAGACCAAACCCGAAAAACTTTACTTTGCCATGTAAATTTGTTTGGGCCTCTTGAAAGGACCCCCTCAAAGAAGAAGAAGAAGAAGAAGAAGACCCCTTCAGTGGTCATGACTCACCCCATAGGTCCAACGGGATTAGCCTCGCGGACGTCGTAAAGGGAATCGGTGATTGATGGCTGCGCTGGCCGTGGCTCAGCCTGACTGCGCGCTGCGGCACACCCGGCCGCTCGCACGACGCCTTACGCGGCCCCACTCTTTAATTCAGATACTTTAAAGCACCAAACTTCTTTATTTCCACAACAACCCTTGCGTGCACGGTGTTCCCCGAGTAAAGTCATGACTACGGCCTGAGGCGGGCGATGTACCGTTTCTGCCTACATACAGGCACCGGGTTGCCTGCATTGCCGCACAAGCAGTGGCGGTGGCTGGGACCCGCTGCTGCTGCAGCATGCTGGAGCAAGGCGAGCACTACGGCAAGCCTCGATCAGCGGGTGGCAGCCGTGGCAGCACTGAGCGGAGCCTCGCCGGACCTTGGCAGTGCGCAGCGCAGCGCGCAGCACCTCCCTCGGCTCGCCTGGCCTCGCCTGGCCTCGCCGGGCCTAGAGACATATCGGCCGCTGTCACTCTGCCGCCTGCCGCCGCCAGCCTCAAACGCCGCCTTCCGCCCGCCGTGGATCGCGCTTTGTAATGAATGACTGCTGCGGTAATCAAGTTTGCTGCTATCGTTTCTCCTCTGGGCCGTGGCTCAAAGACGGTGGTGGGCGGGTGGATAGAGTAAACATTTGAGATTGCTATCATCATCATCATCATTATTATACAATTGACTGTGCGGCTCAGTGATCATCACAGTGATCCTCGGGACTGTTTTTACAGAGGGACGCCTTCTTTTGCTTTTTATTTGCCGCCCGTTATGTAGTCGGGTACGATGCACGGCGGCCGCCAGAGGGCGCCAGCTAAGCACGCCTGGCTAGTTGACGCGCTCAACAGCCATGTCTGGCGGGCTTGCCTACTCGCTCCCCTCAGGTTTGCCCCTAACCTTGGCCCCGCCTGCCTGCCCGACCAGACAGACGGACGGACACAGCGTCGGCTGCAGTGAAAGTACAATACCATTGAGCGTAAAAGTGTTTGGTGGTGGCCGTGCGCGCGGCCGGGGCGTGAGCTGATCAGTGCAGCCAACGTGACGGGTCGGGAACCTCATCAGCAGCAGGGCAGGGCCGGCAGGGCGCAGGGCTGCCGACAGCACGGCCCCAATGCACCGACCTAATAATAATCAGCGATTGCCTGATTGATTGCCGTGCCGCACGAACGACTCGAGGGACGCGCTGCAGAGGTGCCAACAGCCCGGCTCGCGGCCGCTGCAAGAGACGTGCCTATCTGAGGAGTGGCAGCAGTCTGGCCAACCGAAGGAGTCAACGCGCTCCGAGCAATCGAATCTCAAACGTGAACGCTGTTGTCATGTATACCGTAGGCCCCTCGGACCTTGGGCAGAGGCCGTCGGTTGGGGGATTTCTATTTGACAAAGTAAATCGTCCTACGTTTCCCAAGCGACTAGGTCCGCCCCCGCGGCCGAGAGACGCAGATAAGAATCACCGCCGATAACATCGATGCGGTGCACGGTGCATCTGGATCGGCTGCAAGCGGCTGCAAGCGCCGCCGTGTAGTGCACATGTGACCTGAGCGTGTCCGCATAAAAATGAATGGCACCGCTTCCTACAAGTCATTTACAGCGCACAGGCTCGCTCGTTATCGGCACCACGGCATCACCGGAGCGGGCGTCCGGAGGCCCGGAGGCGGCCGCCCGGAGGCTCCGGGCCGGCGAAAGGGGCACACAGGCTGCCGTGCAATCGCGCGACAAAACGACGTTCGACGTTTCAATTATAGAAAGTACCGTGAATGCCGTATAAGAGCGATAATGGCGGAATTGAAATTGCAAATACATCACGGGCGGCACGCGAAGGACTCGCTTTTTTAAAAAAATTATTTCCCTCGAGTTTTCAGAACGGCGCTTGCACTGGCAAATCCCTCCGCGGTGACAAAGCGCTCGCACTGTGGGGGCCAGCCGAGGCAGCGGCGCGGCGCGAGATTCGCGCTCCGAGAGTGTTGGATAGTCATGGGAATAAATGACAGCGGCGAGCAGTCGGCGGGACAGCCGGCGGGCGGGGCCATGCCGGGGCCATGCCGGGGCCATGCCGGGGCCGCCGAGGACCGCTGTGAAAGTGGCCGTGCCGGATCAGCGAGCTCGGGAGATGAATACGGTGACATTCGCGAGGAGTGGCCGGGCTGCACCTCCCGGGAAGTGTTTTCGGTGGGGTAAGCCGCAAGCGCACCCGAAAGGGCCTGTGCTCGGCCCTGCGGCCCTGCGGCCCTACGACCCTGCGGCTGCATTACAATAGCCCCGCTGCGCTGTGCCCTTTCTGCTGCCCTGCCGAAGGGCTTCCGCCGCTACCACTACTTTCTCGATGACCAGCGCCGATAGCGACAGAGGAAAAGGCGGCAGCTGCTGATGAGGAAGCAGCGCATCTCGAGACAAAAGGAGCACGGGCGGGAGAATTTGAATCGTGCCGGGCCGATCCGCCGTCACAGGGCTGGGCGGTGAGTAGCGGCGCACCAGGCTGCTTTGACTTGAAACACTAGAGTGATACGGGATTAGAAACTATCCGGCAGGCCGGCTGAGGCGGAGGCTGGGGACACAGCCAAGGAGACGGTCACCTGAGCGGAGGGCGCGGGCGGGCGGGGACACCCTCGGGGACACCCTCAGGGACACCCTCGGGGACACCCTCGGGGACACCCTCGGGGACACCCTCGGGGACACCCTCGGGGACACCCTCGGGGACACCACGAGCGGCGTGCCGCTGATAGCGAGCTGATAGCAGGCCGCGAAACGCCCCGCCGATTAGAGCATCATCCACCGCCGAATGACGCGGCGACACGATACTCGCTTCCGGTCTCCGCGGGTTCCCACCGCTTTCGTCCGCCTTCGACAACCTTGAGGTGGAGCTGCGCGTAAAGAGCCACCAGCCACCCCTCCGCGGCTCCGCGGGGCCTTGAGGCGACCTGAGCCTCCCCGCCGCCAGCGCGGCCCGGCACCTTGCGCCCTTCCGGGGCTTTGTTTCGGAGCGGCCAGGACATGTGCGAGGGGCGGCCGCGGCACCGCCGTACTCCCCGCATTAGCTTTATACGGCGATTGTGTGCGCGGTAGCAGGACCCCGACCGCGGACACCTGTGTGTGTGAGGTGCCTCACGCAACGACACGCACTTCATGCCGCAAAACGGCGGCAGCGCGCGCAACGCAGCCGCCGGCTACTTTTCTGCGTGATCCAACACCACATCACGTCACACCCCGGCCTCGGGCCCTGCTGGGGCCCTGCTGGGGCCCTGCTGGGGCCCTGCTGGGGCCCTGCTGGGGCCCTGCTGGGGCCTCGGAACGCCCTCCGCAGGCACAGAGCGAGGTGTCGCGCGCGAGGCGGGGGCTTTCACTCTCTAATGCTGCTTTGCCGATATCAAGGCGAGCTAAAAATGTCGCGGCGCACACGACACCATCGCATGCACGGCAGGTGAAGGAGGTGGGCTCCGGGCAGGCCGCCGCGCCCGCCGAAAGGTTATTCCTCAGAGAAAGTATAATACGTATGGTGGACACTCCGAGGACCCGCTCACCCCGCGCCGCCACAACACCGAAGCAGGCCCAGGGGGACTCTACCCGACCCAGGGGCAGCCGACCCAGGGGGACCGAAAAAGAAAGCATATTGCGTGCCGCTTCCGTAGGAAAAGGGGAGCTAGCTCCTCGCGGCATGTCGGCGCCGAACGTAAACAAGGCGGTTCGACGGCTGCACTATCTGGCACGCATGCGGCACGCGCGCGCGCTTCGACAGGTGCAGCAGCGGCGCAGCGGCGCCCTCCGAGTTCGTGAGGGTCGCGAGGTCACGTCTGTGGGGCCCGCAGCGGCGAGAGGTCCCCGAGGCCGCGGCAATGGCGCACACACTGCACGATCACTTCATGGTACGAAAACTAACTACTAACGACACCGAGTCGACGAGTTTAAAAACATGTAAAATCGGCAGAATTTTGCGGAATTCTTTGAGCTTTCGTTTCCGTGGAATATCACTCAGCGTAAATCTCCTAGCAGGCGATGACTTCACGCTTGGCAGGGCGCCATCGCCGTTTAAAACCACGCATTATAATGGAGACGTCAAAACACAACACGAGAGGCGGCAGGAGGCCCGCCCTGGGCGTCGGCCCCTCGGCTTACGGTCCGTGACATCTTAATCCGGGCAACACGTTCTCTCACAGTTCACAGCCGGACGGGCCGGGCCGACTGAATCGCATCCAACACGGCCCTACGGCCCTCAGTCCATCACAAAGCCACTGACCGCGCGGCCGCGGGACGCAGCCAGCAGTATCTCTGAGCACGATCGGCGGCGAAGGACCCGGAGGACCCGGAGGACCCAGGAGGACCCCGGAGGACCCCGGAGGACACCGAAGGACACCGAAGGACCCCGGAGGACCCCAAAGGACCCCGAAGGACCCCGAAGGACCTCGATGGCCCTCTGGCAAACTAAACGCCGCTAATGAGCTGCAGGAACAGTTTCGGAGCCGTTCGGAGCGGGCCGAGGACCGGACACGGAAGGAGGAAAGGCCGCCCGCCAACAGCTACAAGTCCCGGTGGCATTTCTCGCATACTTTCTCGTTGTGCGTTTTGAATTCTGCAACATGTTATCCAAATAGACGGCCGGGCTGCGAGCGCCGCGGCCGTCCCATAATCTTCCCGGTTTCCTCTCGCGATTTACGGCGCATTTCACCCTTTTAGTGCACGCTTGTGCGCGCGCGTGTGCGTGCGCGTGAGTCTTCCTGGTGGCGGCGGTGTTCGGCGGGGGCAGCGGCGGGGGGCGGCAGTGGGTGCGGCAGCGGGGGGCAGCAGCGGGGGGCAGCAGCGGGGGGCAGCTGTGCGCTCGGAGCTTTATTGAGATGTGTGCACGGCGCCGAACGCGGCCGAACGCGCACGGCACCTGGGGCCGTTTTCATGTTGCAGCAGCAGGCCGTGGCAGGCGGCCAGCGGCTCGGCGGTGGCGGCCGGACTTGCAGATACGGCGGCGACCGGCGTGCCGACAGCGTGCCGACAGCGTGCCGACAGCGTGCCGACAGCACCGCGGAAGTGCAGCGCGCGGCGCCCACCGAAAACACAACAAGCGTAGGCCAGGCCCTGGATGACGCAGCAGGTGCAGGCGGCTGCAGGCGGCTGCAGGGTCCAGCTGCAGGGTCCCCGTCCAGGAGAGTCACGGCGGGAAGCCGTCACCATGCCGCCGCCGTGAGCCGTGAGGACGGCGATGACGAAGCGGCCCGGATATCACGAATGTGGTACGGCGGCCGACAACGGCAACAACATTCGCGGTGACAGCGGCGGTGATTTAGGCTGCACACACAACGTACCACGGGGCGTGCATCCCAACGCGGTGCGTGCGGCCACGGGAGCCGGGCCGGGCCGGGCAGACGTGCGGCCGCAGGGAAAGGTTTCGCCACCTGTCCACGGCCCGGCCCGGCCACACGCACCGTACGCACCGCCGCCGCCACAAAGCTGCAGGGGCAGCAGGGGCGGCAGGGGCGGCAGGGGCGGCAGGGGCAGCAGGGGCGGCAGGGGCAGCAGGGGCAGCAGGGGCAGCAGGGGCAGCAGGGGCGGCAGGGGCGGCAGGGGCAGCAGGGGCGGCAGGGGCAGCAGGGGCGGCAGGGGCAGCAGGGGCGGCAGGGGCAGCAGGGGCGGCAGGGGCAGCAGGGGCAGCAGGGGCAGCAGGGGCAGCAGGGGCGGCAGGGGCGGCAGGGGCAGCAGGGGCAGCAGGGGCGGCAGGGGCAGGCAGGGGCGGCAGGGGCAGCAGGGGCAGCAGGGGCAGCAAGGGCGGCAGGGGCAGCCGCTAGGACTGGGTCAGCTCATCCCGCGCAATAAATTGCCGTCGGCGATAAGGAACAGGAAAGTGGATACGGCCGGCGGCGGCAGGTCGGCAGCCCAGCCCAGCCCAGCCCAGCCCAGCCCAGCCCAGCCCAGCCCAGCCCAGCCCAGCCCAGCCCAGCCCAGCCCAGCCCAGCCCAGCCGGCTCCCGACTGCAGCCGTAAACCCCGAAAGGGCAGCCGTAACCGGCAGCCGCCGGCAGTATGCGTGCGCTGCGTGTAAACGACATGACCCCGCGTGGGGCACAGTGTAGGCGCAGTGTGGGGACACGGCCCAGACCACGCCCCTCCGTCCCCACCCTCATCCATCGATCCCCAAACGGCAATGGCAACGCTTACATCACAAAACAGATGTCGACCGGCCGGCCGGTACAAATTCATATTAGCATTCATCAACATATGTGCAGTGGCGGCCCCGGCGGCCCGACGACAAGCCCCCACGCTGCGTCCGCGCCGCGCGCACCTTCGCATCTCCCCTCTCGGTCTGCGCCGTGGACAGGGCCGCGGGAGCGACAGAGACAGAAACGAGCGCCGGCACGGTCCGGAGGCGCCCCTCGTTGCAGTGCGGCCTGATTGAGATTCATTTCCCCCGATACGTCAGGCAGACGGATCGTGTCCGGTGCTGCCGCATGGTGCCCGGTGTGGGGCCGCCGTCAGCGTCAGAGCCCGCGTCAGCCCGCCCGGACGTCTTGTGGGGGCGGCGGGCCCCCGGGCCCAGCTCAGAGGCCACCACTGTCTAACTTATGTTACCTCACTGCCCCGACCGCTTCGGTGTTATGAGATTCTATCGCACGTGGAAAGATTATGCATGTTAGACAATATGACGGTCATCGGAGTAACCATCCCGCGTGGCCAGCCGCCTGGGGCTGGAGCGGGCTGGAGGCTGTCGCTAAGAGGCCGCAGGACTCGCAGGACCCGCCCCGGTGATTACAGTCCTCCCGGCCCGACAAGTCTATCCCTTTCCCCCAAACTAAGTTATTGAGACGTCCGAGGTATGATTTGAGGGCCAGCGGCAGCGGCAGCTTCGCGGCAGCTTCGCGGCAGCTTCGCGGCAGCTTCGCGGCAGCTTCGCGGCAGCTTCGCGGCAGCTTCGCGGCAGCTTCGCGGCAGCTTCGCGGCAGCTTCGCGGCAGCTTCGCGGCAGCTTCGCGGCAGCTTCGCGGCAGCTTCGCGGCAGCTTCGCGGCAGCTTCGCGGCAGCTTCGCGGCAGCTTCGCGGCAGCTTCGCGGCAGCTTCGCGGCAGCTTCGCGGCAGCTTCGCGGCAGCTTCGCGGCAGCTTCGCGGCAGCTTCGCGGCAGCTTCGCGGCAGCTGCGGCAGCTTCGCGGCAGCTTCGCGGCAGCTTCGCGGCAGCTTCGCGGCAGCTTCGCGGCAGCTTCGCGGCAGCTTCGCGGCAGCTTCGCGGCAGCTTCGCGGCAGCTTCGCGGCAGCTTCGCGGCAGCTTCGCGGCAGCTTCGCGGCAGCTTCGCGGCAGCTTCGCGGCAGCTTCGCGGCAGCTTCGCGGCAGCTTCGCGGCAGCTTCGCGGCAGCTCCCCGACCACGTGACCACGTAGCGGCGCTGCCGGGCCGCACCGGGCGGCGCACCGTGCTGCGGCAGGACAGGAAAGCACAGCCCCGACAGCAAGTGCACTTTACCGATAATCACACCGAGAGTATCGCGTGTCTGATCGCTGCAATCCACACGACGCCACGCCAACGCCACGCCACGCCACGCCCGTCCACGTCGAATTAATGCGTTTGAGCTGAGCATCCTCGCCATGTGCCCGCGCACTGAATTCCTTGTTTCCTGCCATCTCTCTCGCTCCTAGCCGCAAGAGAGAGACAGAGAGAGACAGAGAGAGAGAGAGAGAGAGAGAGAGAGAGAGAGAGAGAGAGAGAGAGAGAGAGAGAGAGAGAGAGAGAGAGAGAGAGAGAGAGAGAGAGGAGAGGAGCGAGAGAGAGATGCACAGCCCCTATGGCTTTCACTCTCAGTGTCACCTGCTTAAAAATACAACCAACACCGAAAGTGCGGCCGCCGCCGCCGCTTCCTGGCGGGCAGTTGGCTGGGCTCGATGCACAATGGGCAGTGCGGCCGAGACTGTACTGTACCCGCGGCGCGGGCCTCATTTGCATAGCCCGAATGAGACAGTAATGCCAACCTAACGACAGGACAGCTCCTGTGCAGCAGGTGGGGCAATTATTGCATACGAGGTCAGCGGGAAAGTACGAGGACTTGCATTGGGAGCACCTTGATGGCGTTTACAGGTTTAAATTAGCTCTTGTTTTCTACGGTCCCTGGGAAAGAACAGGGCTCTTGGTGCCGCTGAGAACATATGCGTTTAAAACGTCCATAACGGACACTACGTGCCGCTGCGTCGGCTGCTGCCCAGTAATATTTCTGGCACGGCGAGGTGTCGTGCACATGGGCCCCTCCACACATCTGCATCTGAACTGAGCGCGCACGTGTCCGCGCACGGCCGCACAACGCGCCGAGACAAATGCCGACGCGTCGCCGCCTGCTCGCGTTTGAGCGATGAGGGCGAATAACGGGGCCGGTGTGGGTATTCGCAGGTCGGCGAACCCGCTTTCACTCCCACACGACAAAAATGACAGAGAGAGAGAGAGAGAGAGAGAGAGAGAGAGAGAGAGAGAGAGAGAGAGAGAGAGAGAGAGAGAGAGAGAGAGAGAGAGAGAGAGAGAGAGAGAGAGAGAGAGAGAGGGGGGGGGGGGGGAGGAAAACAGAAGAGCTCGCTGATCCGGGCGACATGTTCAAACGTTCGCGCGCTCGGCCGGGCTGTGACAGGCTCGGCTCATAGCGCGCCGCGAACGGACGCCAGAGCGCAATGGAATTTCTAAATAACGGAGAGGAGGAGGGAAAAAGAGGCGGTGGTCTGCAGCGGCGGCGGCGCAGCAAAACGCGTCTGCTGCCGTCATTTCCCGCCCGCCAACGTGTCGTAACTCTGACATCGGTTGGCAGAACTGTCACAACTTAATCGCGCCGCCCGGCGCCGCCTTCCTGCGCTGACAAGCGGCGCTCCGCAGGTCTCTGACGCGGATTATATGGCGTTCCCCGCATCAGGGCGGCTCCCCTTGCGCAACGCGCGTTCCTTTTTGTCTCTCTCTCTCACACACACACACACACACACACACACACACACGCACACACACACACACACGCGCGCACACACACACACACACACACACACACACACACACGTCCGCTCCACTGCGGCCATTGGCGCTGGCATAATACGGCGCACCACCTCATGCCGTGCCCGATGCGTTGTGTCGCGGCATGGCGAGACGAGCGGTGCGGTATGGTCTATGTGGCGGTCATAAAGCAATTAAAGCCCGTCGCCCAGACGCGAATGGCGTGTGTGCTTTGTTCCAGCCGGTCTGTTTCACCCTCGGCCGCTCGCCGCCCAGGACGCTCGCGGACCGAGTACAAGGACCACCCCGGGGCGGACGGTACAGCGGTACAGTTTTCCGGGTTCCGCCGTAAAGCGCACGGCTCGGCCTATCCGGAGCGTATGGACAGCTGCGCCCCACTAATCGGGTGACGGAGGCCTCGTTAACAGCGGTTATGATGCCTTTTTTTATTGGATTTCGCGCTTTCGCCACAAGCGGAGTGCCCCAGAGGTCCACGCACAGCCCTGCTGCACTCGAGGAACGGGATGCACTTTTAATTAAATTTTTTCCCCCGCCTGGGCGGGTCAGTCCGTTCATTAGCGTCACCTTTTCCTCTCTTCTTCATTTTTTTTTTTTTTTTGCAGAGTCAATAGACGTTTGCTTGCCAGCGGCATTTCAAAACCGGTCGAAAAGGGAGTCCAGACTTGTTTCGACCTGAAGGGGAAGTAATCCAGGGCAACAAGTCATCCGCCCGTCCGTGTTAGTTCAGCATTTTTTCTTCTTAATGATGTATTCCCTTTTTTGCGCTGCTCTTTGGTACACCTCTCCTCACCTCTGGCGCGGCCCGCACGGCCCGCCTGTGAGTCACTGCTGCAGCTCGCCGCGCACTGACCTAGTGCACTGACCACGCCCACGCAGGGCCCGCTTGGGGGCGAGCCAGGGCGAGCCAGGGCGAGCCAGGACACCAGAGCGAGAGAGACGGCGAGTAGAAATGCGACGAGGAGATGCATCGCTCTGCACTCACAGCAGCGCAGCGCTAGACGCATATAAATCAGACCGGCAATTACGCAGCTGCCACATTGACACAAAAAAAAAAAACATGACGCTTGCGTATACGTCCGCCAATTCCATTTTAATGTACGTTTCGCCGCACATCAGATACAGTTCGCGGCGGGGGTCACTCACTCCTAGGAATTCGCTCGTCAAGAGTCTTGTCGCGGTGGTGGTCGGAGCTGCAGATCCACATAATCCACCCACAACTTGAACCTAGCACACATCACTCCGAGCCTTTTGCCGGCGTTGTACAGGAGGCTGGTAGCCTTTCACCCCGGCGGGCACCGCTGCGTTCGAGCGCCCCCCGGGGTCCCTGTAGGTCCCTGTGGGTCCCTGTGGGTCCCTGTGGGTCCCTGTGGGTCCCTGTGGGTCCCTGTGGGTCCCTGTGGGTCCCTGTGGGTCCCTGTGGGTCCCTGTGGGTCCCTGTGGGTCCCTGTGGGTCCCTGTGGGTCCCTGTGGGTCCCTGTGGGTCCCTGTGGGTCCCTGTGGGTCCCTGTGGGTCCCTGTGGGTCCCTGTGGGTCCCTGTGGGCCCCTGGGGGTCCCTGTGGGTCCCTGGGGTCCCCTGGGGGTCCCTGTGGGCCCCTGTGGGTCCCTGTGGGTCCCTGTGGGTCCCTGTGGGCCCCTGGGGGTCCCTGTGGGTCCCTGTGGGTCCCTGTGGGTCCCTGTGGGTCCCTGTGGGTCCCTGTGGGTCCCAGGCAGCGCAGGCAGCGCAGCGCCGGTGTGTCGCAAGGTGCGCTGCGGGGCCGCGACCCCATCCATCCGCCGACCGATCAGTTCCCGATCCGTCCCAACAAAAACTCGCCTCCGCTTTCGTCGGCTCCGTGTCGGCTGGTGCCGATAGAGGTTTCCAATGAGACTTTAGAAACGGAAGCTGAAGAACAAAAACACTTCCAGACCGGAAACTCTCCAGTTATGAAAAATATCGATGTACAAGGGCCTCGACAAATATGGGAACTAACCACCAGATTTCACTCAGAACACCATTCAAGTTTCTCATACCTGCCCTCGAGAGTTTCCGGTCTGGAAGTGTTTTCGTTCTTCAGCCCGTTTCCAAGTCTCCATTGGAAACCTCTAGGTCACCATCCTCTCCTGCCGGCGCCAGGGCGTCAAACTCCATCCCAAAAGAAAGGGAAAATGAACCGGGAGCCGCACCGACCAGGTGCGGGGCTGCGGGGCTCGCGGACGGGTACCGGACGGGTACCGGACGGGTACCGGACGGGTACCGGACGGGTACCGGACGGGTACCGGACGGGTACCGGACGGGTACTGGACGGGTACCGGGCGGGTACCAGCGCGTCCACCATCAACCGATGTCCGCTCGCCTCTCCGCCGGTGATAAAGTCCAAAAATGGAGTCCGCGTCGCTTTCTAAGGGCCTTCCGCTCGTCGGCTCGGCCCTCCTCGCCTCCCCCGCCGGGCTGCCGCCCCGCCGGGCCCGGCCCCGGGATGCGGTGAGCCGCGGCCAGCGACACGCGTGGCGCGGCGGGACGCTTTCGATTTCAAGTTCACGGAGGGCGGTGACTGACACCGGGGTTATTTACAGTCGCCGGCAGGGAAGGTTATGGAAGGTGCGTAACAGTAAATCAACAATCGGAGGAAGAAGACGAAAAAAGACACGTTTGAGAGCGAGAAAGGGAGAGGGAAGAGAGGAGGGGAGAGGATTGTTTTCTGACGCAGAAAAGAAAAAAGCCCCTCCCCGCCCCCCCGCAGCTGCCGAGCCGATCGAAAGGTGCGTAGGGAGCGATAAAGTCCGCGGGCGCAGAGCGGCGGGGCCTCGCCGTGCCGTGCTCTGCCGTGCCGTGCCGTGCCGTGCCGTGCCGTGCCGTGCCGTGCCGTGCCGTGCCGTGCCGTGCCGTGCCGTGCCGTGCCGTGCCGTGCCGTGCCGTGCCGTGCCGTGCCGTGCCGTGCCGTGCCGTGCCGTGCTCTGCCGTGCCGTGCCGTGCCGTGCTCTGCCGTGCCGTGCCGTGCCGTATGCACGCCTTTCTCCTGCAGATTAGCCGTGCTGTGCAGAACATGCATCAATCACCGGCCCTCGATACTGCAAAACGCGGCCGAACAGCGTCAGCGCGCATGCGGCCGACACCACCTGCGGGGCCGGCGGGGGCCGGCGGGGGCCGGCGGGGGCCGCAGCACCACGACGTGTCCTGCAAAGGAGGAGGCTGGGGAGGCGCCGGAGGTGCGAACCATCGCCGCTTCCGTTTAATCCCGGTCATCACTTTCACTCTTGTCGTCTCCTTGCGGTTTTTTTTTTCAATTACGGATTGCGCAGATTTCCTGTTTGTTCCAGCATCCAGATGTCACAGCGGGCCGGAGCAGGGCCGGCAGGAGCAGCCTGGCGGTGGCTGGGTGAGCACGCCGGCCCAGCCCAGCGGCCCCTGTCCGTGGCCATCTCATGGCGGGGCCAATCTCCGAAATGAAAAGGTCCAACAATAACAAACGGACCGCAAACTCGCCTCGCCCGCCGCCCGCCCTGCCGGCCGGCCCCTCCCGGCCTGACCTGTCTGACCGCCCCGCAGGTCTCCGATTCCAATCGGACGCACCCACTGCTGGCGTTTGCCCAATCAGTCATACGACAGGACGCCACAAATAAGCAATACAAACACGAATATTCGATTGCAGGACCGAGTCCGATCGCGGCCGGAGCTGTCAAAAGTGCGCAGAACCAGAACACGATCCGCTGTCCGCTCCGCTACAACCGGTTACACCCGACAACCAATGTGGCGGGGCACGCGGAGAGGTGCTATTTTAATTTACGACTCATTTTCGTGATATTGAAACCCACGTTTAAATTCCAAGTGGCAGCGAAGTGCGCAGAGAATGAGAGAGCAAGAGTCAGGGAGAGAGGGAGATAGCAATACAGCAGCGAATGCGCGGCGCGGTAACAACATAGATAGCCTCTGTTGCAGGGCTACAAGTTGTTGGTCGCACCGCCACGCTCCGCCGCGCGCCGCATTACTAGGCTTGCCCAATCGCTTGCCTCAACACGTCAGTGCGCATGCCCATGTGTGGTCATGACACGGGGCGCCCGGAGGGTAGGCAACCAGGCCCGGCAGGCAGCGCCCGGGACTGCTGAGGGGGCCGCCTAGCGCCTGCGAGGTAGGCAATGCCGAGACAGTGCTGCCGGCGCGTTGCCTACCTCCCAGGCGACCGCCCGCCCTGCACTGCCGCCTGGGCGGTAGGCAATGCCGAGGCACTGCCGCCGGCGGGTTGCCTACGCGCCGCGCCCCCGCTCCTCTGGCCGCGGCGCGGATTGCAGCAGCCTTCTGGCGCGCCGCCAGAGAGTGCAAAGCATCCTGTTATGTAGGCCAGCCCATAGCTCACGGCGGTCGGAGATGTGTGGGGTGGTCAGTTCGTTCTGCCCCTGCCCTACCTCTGGCGGGGCAGGCCGGCAGGCCGGCAGGCGGGAGGGATATATTTTCGGCGCCGAGTTGAATCGATTCGGCAGGCCGGGCTGGCTGTCTGTGCCGGCTGCGCTGGCTGCGCTGGCTGCGCACTGCAAGCACCTCCCCCGTAAGCCTGTGGACGCCGCAGCACCGCCAGGACGCGGTAATGTCCCGCGGCCCTACGTCCTGAGCCGGCCGCGGGGCGGGGACCGCAGACCGCGGCGAGGCGCTCTTGGAGGCGGACCAAATATTCGGCGAGGTCCGCGTCGTCGAACCAAGGCGACGAAGGTGGAAATGAAAGTGAGTAAGCACATGGGGGGGAATTCGTCAAGAAAAACTCAATGTTTGAAACCGTTCAAACCCGTACAAAACAGCGCAGGTATTTCGGGATGTCTGCACCGCACCGCTCTGGTTATTTCGCGGTTGAGTAGGGCAGCACACGCGGAGTCATTTGTTCTTCCCTGACATCGACCTGCATACCTTGGCGGAAGCCACACATTCGTCGTGTGTGTGTGCGTGTGTGCGAGAGAGAGGGAGGGAGAGAGAGAGAGAGAGAGAGAGAGAGAGAGAGAGAGAGAGAGAGAGAGAGAGAGAGAGAGAGAGAGAGAGAGGGGGGGGGGGGGGGGGGGTGAGAGCTCCCTAAATGACGGCGGGACGCCACCAAGAAAATGTGATTCGAAATAGACCGACCGGTGAGCGCGTGCGTCGCGGCTGGGCTCAGCTTAAGAGTCATCCTCTAGGTCTAGGCCTCGATTAGAGCCCGAGGAGGCCGGGGACTCCCAACAACACAAGATTATTTTTACACGCCCAGTTCGCTTTACGCCCAACAGAATTCCACGCGTGCTGAATGGCGTGTGGTGTCTCCTCTCGTGGTTGTTTGTTGAGGTTTGCTCAAAGACTTACAGCGATCTCATGGGCTCTGTAGTTCCATCCGTATGAGCACTCACCTGCGAGCAAAAAGAAAAGGAGCGTTAATACCGCAAACATTGACAAGCAAACACCCACTAGCACCTAGCAAAGGGCTACTCCTGCTTCCACCATCTGAGACTGTGAGCACGACCTGAACACAGCGGACGCAAGAACGTCTCGAATCGAGTGAGGTTGAATCGATTTGGTACTTGGCGATTGGCTGATTACAGGCCTGCGGAGAGAAAGGATTGCGCGATTACGCAGAATAGCCAATTAGAAGTGTATGTGGGGAACACGACATAAAATGTTCATTCCTTCCACGATGAAAAATTCAGCCAAGCCAGGGGGTATACCAAACGAGGATATAAGATTTTTCGAACTGGCTTTTCTGAGTCCACACACACCATTCCGAAGAGTCGACACGTCTGCGACACGCACACCCGGCGAGCACATCCGGCGACGTGTGGTGCACAACAGAGCACCGTCATCACAGAGAAGTGAAAGTAATGCTCACCTCACCTCACCTCACCTCACATCACATCACATCCTCACACCACTCAGTCACTTATCCGCCCCACCGCGGGCTTGGCGACCGCAGGGAGGGGCGTGCCGCCCGGTGCCGGCGTGCGGGATCTGCCAGGCCTCACTTCATAGGAGAGGGAAATTTAATGGACTCATGTCATACCTTTTACTTTTCCTGGTGCAATTTCAGTGCCAAGGGACAACATTACGAGCGAGACGAAAACCAAGTGCGCTAACCTTTAGAAAGGACGCGTATCCCGACGTCGTTCGCCGTGCAATATGGCCACCAAGCGTCATTTATGCCATGGTTTTTTTTCCCCGCCCGAACTGCTGGAAGAAATCTTTCTTTGTTACGTGCCTTTGTCGTATTCTCCTCTTTGCCCCTTTTTATTCTGACAGCCCAGCAGTTTTTGAGCGCACGACTGGACCTCAAGCACGGAAAAGCGAGATGGAGTGACTCAGGTCGGAGAGGTTGCGGGTGGGGTCAGTGCTTCAGCAGCGCGCTGCGTTCGGGAGCCGCTGTGAGATGATACAGGGCAGACGCCGGGCCGGCAGCAGCCACCCCACCCGTTAGTGGTCCTCCAGGGCCCGCTGCGAGTTGGGGCGCACTGCCGCCAGGCCATTAGCCCGACCCGGTCCGCTCCGGTGGTCTGGTCCCGGGGGCAGCGCCGGGGGCTGGGGGCGGACTGGGGGCGGGGTCTGTCTATTAGCAATATTCGCGTAATACGGCGCGGTGAGATGAGGACACATCATGAGGAAAATGATTAACCAGCAAAAATAAACTGAATGTAATAAGGTATTCCTTGTGTTGATTCGGGCTGGCTCGTAACACTTCGAGTGAATGTAGCGTGGGAAAAGGGGAGGGTATGTCGGGAAGAAAGCGTAGTGAGGGGTGAGGAATTGGGAACGCGGGGAGGGCAACCACAACGCAATCACTGAATACTGAGGGAGCGCAGCCCGCTCGCTCGCCAAACCCGCGCAACAGCCCCGCAGCCGCGCCCGGGTACGCAGTGCGGTGCGGAGTTTCACTGCTGTAGCCGTCCTTGTCGCTCCCGCCGACGTTCGCATGCCAGGCCAGGGAGGGAGTGGGATGGGGCGAGACAGAGCGGGGCGCACAGCGGTCCGGCCGGGGGTGCTGGGGGGCGCCGGGGGTGCCGGGGGTAGGGGTGGGAGGGGGGCCCAGCTAGAGGGCGTTGCCCCCGGACAACGGCCCCGCCCCCTCCCGCCAGCCCGGAGGCCGTGGCCGAGCAGGGGAGGGCGACCTTGGTGGAGGGCGCCCGCACTACCGCCTGGCGTCGCCGGCCGGTGCCGCCCCCACCCCTAGCCCCCACCCCGAGCAGCAGCACTGCCGCCCCATCGACCGAACGAGGAGCGAGTGCAATTGGGGAGAGGTATGTGTGTGTGTGGGGGGGGGGGGGGACACGGGGGACCTGGAGGGTACACACGAGATAAGAACGGCCGGCGACACACACACACACACACACACACACACACACGCTCGGGTTACGGGCGAAGAGGGACGAAGAAGGAGAAGAAGACAGGGAGCCAGGATGCCGCGGTCCCCGCCCCCGACGAACATCCCTTGTTTGCTGCGCAGAAGACCCGCTCTCGGCCCTCCCCTGGGACTGGGGTGCCGCGCCTCCCCCGCCGCTACCGCCGCCCTCCCCCGGACCACAATGCGACCTAAGAGCCCTCAAATGACGGAAATCGTTTTCGCGCTCCAGCCAGGCGGAGACGGCCTGTCCGGCGAGTCGGCTCGGGTGTGCGGCCCCGGGCCGGCCAGAGGTCACTGAGTGCCTGGCATATGCACCGGCCGCTGGTAACACGGTCAGCAGCGTCACCGCGGGGGGTGCAGCGGCAGCAGCGGCGGCAGCGGCGGCAGCGGCGGCAGCGGCAGCAGGCGGTGGCATATTTCCGCGCGGCGCCCCGCCCACGGTGCATCGCATTCTGCCCGGCCGGGACGGGACGGGACGGACGGCAGGTGCGCCCGGCTGCCAAGTCCGACTGCTCCCGTTCCCCGGGGCCCCGCGGCGTCCGTCCGCCGTGCAGATGCCACCGAGAATAACGAAACGGAGAAATTACATTTCGCGGCCCGCCGCCGGCCTGCGGGATAGCAAACAAACACAGCAGCAACAGCAGCAGAACGCGCGGGGAGGCCGTGTTATTACATTCAAAAGTTGCCCGCCTCATTATTTTCGCTGAGGTTTTCCATCTGCTTCTTTTCCCTTTCGTACATCCCGTGCGCCACGCAACAAAAACCACAAATTGCCAACAGCAGACGGCGGAGCTGTTGGAGCATATCCTGGCCGTGCTCACAGTTTCGGCGCCATTAAATGATAATTCGTGTTTGGGAGTCAACACGACGTTTAGTCGATGTGCATCTAATGAAAAACAAACTCGGAGCGCCCCTCCGGCCCCTCCGGCCCCTCCGGCCTTGCGGACCCCGATACCGCACTTTCGCTGGCTGGGTGGAGTATCTTCCTCGTTCCGCCCTCTCTCTCTCCCACACGCCGCGCCCTTCCGCCCCCTGCGCTCTCCCTCTCTCTCACTTTCACTGTCTTGCACCCCCCGCCTCGGGCGCCATCAGGAGGGCGCCGCCGGTGAAGGCTGTCTGCAGGGGAACTTCCCGGCAGTTTAAAGCGGCCTGCTCGCCGGAATTGAATGGATCGGCCCCAGCCACCCCAGCTACCCCACCGGGGGCCCCGGGGGCCGTGGCTACGAAAAGGGCGCGTCCTTAATCTTTACAACATCTTGTTTGGGGCTATCAAAGTTAACCTCAAGGATAAAAATATTCCTTTGAAAATGTAGCCAGAATATCCTGTTCCAGGATGCAGGGGGTGCGCCCCCTGAACAAAGACTGCCATATGAGTATTTCCATTCATTCCCCGGCTCTGGAACTGGCCAGGATCATTCTGGGGGCGGGGAGCGGCCGTCGGGGAGGGAGGAAGGGGGGAGGGGCATAAGCCCGGAATGGGCTGAAATACTGCGCATACTGCTCTGCTGTGCGCTGTGCGGAGGTATGCGAGCGGTGTGCCCTAGCAGGGATAGGGCCAAGGGCTCGGGGACCCTGCTGGGAGACTGCAGGGAGCGCACGGGCCCTGGCCCGGGCCCTCCGTCCGGCCCACCCCCGCCGCGGAAGGGAGCTCTAAAGGAGATTGGACGATGCAAGAAAACTCGATTCCGAGGAAAATAAACCACGGAAAGTGCCGTCGGCGGGGGTAGAAATGAAGGAAGAGCGGCGCGTAATGCAGACCTGCTGGGCCGCGGGCTGCCAGGGGAGGGCCGAGGCCGGCCGGGCGGAACAACACCAGCTGCCGGACAGCAAGAGCACGCCGGCATCGGCACGTCGCCATAAAGCACGCAAATATTAAAGTGGCGGCACACCGTCTCGGTTGTGTGCACGGCCATAAATGCGACCCCGTACGGCACTCAGCCTCACACATTTCGGTCGTGTCATTGGCCGCACGGTAAAACTCCGAAACTTTTACCAACCGCCGCCCTCCACAAAGCTGTAGTCAGTCGCAGTCCGTGCAATTTATTTTATTTGAAAGCCGGCGCGCACCCAAAAGCGGACGCGGGGGCCAAATACAGCTGCGAGCAGAGGGCGGACTGCCACACCAAAATAAAAGACAATGGTCCCGTCGGGTTGGGCGCGCCGTGCGCACACACACACACACACACACACACACACACACGCAGAAGCACGCCGGGTCACCCGTGCCAAGAGAAGCTAGGCCTCGCGGTGGGCGTCGATATGTCGCTGCGAGGACAAGTCGCGGTAACGCTGTAGGTGTAGTTGCAGAACAAGTTGACCGGAAGTACCTGTCAATGAGGTGCCCTGCCGGCCCTGGGCTGGGGCGTGGCCACGGCCCAACCCCCGGAGGGGACGTCAGCGGCAGCGGGCAAACAGACAGGGGAGACTAGGCGCTCTGAGTGTGGAAACGGTGTAGCTGAGTTCTGTGAAGGGCGCTGCCGATCTAGAAGCTTGACATAACCGAGGTGAATATACGTTCTCCGCGCGCTGCTGTACTCGGTTCGTGTGCAGAGGGGCTCGACGAGGGCCGCGCGGAGCCGCCGCACGCAAGCGCGGGTCCAATACAAGCGACTTTCTTGTTTGTTCCCAAACAAAAGTCGCGGCAGCAGGATATAAGGTTTCGCGAGCGGGACCCCGGGCGGGGCGGTGCGGGACTCCAAGGCCCAAGCCCAAGGGCCGCAAGGCAAGCCAGTGCCATGCGGGTATGTCCCCTCCGGTCCCCTCCGGCCTCCTCCGGCCCCCTCCCCCACACGCCGGCCCCGCGGCCCCGGCACCTCGCCGTCGACTACCGCCATGCCGAGTGAACACAAGTCACGGCGGCCCGGGAACTTTGCGTCCTTTTGGAGCATTTGTCTCCCGGGTGTGTGCCCGCAGTCCGACACGGGGAGCCGGGGGGCTGCGGGGGCCGGCACTTCACGAGGCGGCACGCGCCGTTTCCGACACGAATACGAATCTGAATGTGCAACGAGACGTGCGCCGGCTCTGCAATTCCACTCACGCAAGTGGTAATTGCGGGATCAGTCGGGCCCCGGCTGCACGAGGCCGAGCGGGTCAGGCCCGGGGAGGGCACGCGGCCCTCGCTGACCCCTGCCCTGCAGGCCCAGGCCCTCCCACCTTTCTTCCTCTTTCTGCATTCCCAGAACCATTTTCATTACTGTCATCGCAGCCGGACGGCCGGCGATGTTTGTAATTTACGTTGTGTCTACTCGGGCGCTCGCGTAGCCTGCCTCCGCTGCACGAGCAAGAGTGTTCACCGACATTATGAGCTATTCTTCGTAAGGATTTCGCACAGCGAACAATCTTACGTAGCCTGTTTCGTGTTCTTTTGTGTAATACTTTCATTGTGAGCTAGTAGGTGCCGTGTTGCCATCCACAAAAACGAGTCACCCTCTGCTCGGGCCAGCCTTTGCTCCGGTGGCTCCGGTGGCGGGGAGCACAACGTGTCGCCCGGCAGAGCCCGGCAGAGCCCGGCAGCGGCAGCCCGGCAGGCCTCGTTACATTGGTTCCGGCGGGTCTGCCCCGGCACGCGTGCTGCACGCAGGGCAACACCTCCCGGGGCTCTGACGCCCACGCCAATCCATTGTGCGGCACACGGTGTGTATTCCATGCGACCGCGGCGCGCCGCAGCGCTGTCATCGCCGATCCCACCAAACAATCCCTCACCCTGCCACGGCACATGGCATTCAATTTGTTTCCGGCGGGAGGGGAGGGGGTGTCCGGACAGAGGGGTGCCGCGGGCCGCAGCGGCGCCAGCGGCACAGACAAAGCGGACTCACTGCTGCGGGGAAACTCTGGTCCCTGGTCTCCATTTACTAACTGCGTGAATGATAAAACTTGCGAAGCACGTGAAGAAGAATAGAGAGAAAACTGATGTCCACCGGCAATTGTTGGGAGTGCAGAGCATGCAAGCGTTCTAAGAAAAGGGTGTTAGCCACACTCCTGCGCGCGCGCGTACACACACACGTACAGAACACAGCACGAAGCACAACCGCCTGCACATACCCATTATGGCAACATTAGCGCGAGAGGAAGTGAGGTGTCAGGGTGGCTGGTGCAGCACAGCAGCAGCAGCCACTCGCCCGGAAGCGGGTACAGCTTGTGCGCGCGCTGCACATAAAGTCACGAAGGTCAGCCAGCCAGCGGAGCTGCGCGAAGACACGCCGGGTATTCGCGGAGGAAGCGGCTTATCTGGGATCCGGACACTCAGATGCCCTCCGAGAGATGCTCCCGCCTCCGCCTCCTGCAGGCGTCCCTCCTCTCTCTCTCTCTCTGTACCTCCAAAACTAACACATGTTCAACCAGATCCAGTAAAAAAATGTTACAAATGCCAAATCACAGACTTGTTAAATATCATAATTCTTTTCATGTTCAGTCTGTTAAGTACTGGAATCTTTTTGGTCTCTATGAATATCTACATTTGTCACCGGCCACGGTTAAAAAGAATGTCTTCAGATCTCTATTCAGTAAAAAGTAAACATTGTTTAACTTGCTATTGTATTCAGGTGCTTTTTCATTACTATTGTATACTAGTCAATTAGGTTTATTTTGAAATCTTATTTCACTTATGTTTGTTTTTGTTTTGTTATTTAAAACCCGTTGAAAGGAGAGCGGGTCTCTGTTGTAACGGGACTTTTTAGTCCATTTTACTAGGACCCAATAAACATCAATCAATCAATCAATCAATCAATCTCTCTCTCTCTCTCTCTCTCTCTCTCTCTCTCTCTCTCTCTCTCTCTCTCTCTCTCTCTCTCTCTCTCTCTCTCTCTCTCTCTCTCTCTCTCTCTCTATCTCTCTCTCTCTCTCTCTCTCTCTCTCTCTCTCTCTCTCTCTCTAACTCCGCCTCGCACCTTTCGCATACGCAGACAGAAAGCCAATCAAGATCGTAAATTAAAATATGTGTGTCAAGGGCAAACACGGGGCTGAGCTGAGCCCAGGGCCCAGCACGCATCCGGACGTCCAGACGATGAAAGCGTCTCAGGAGCAGCACCTCCGCGCACAATTAAAGCCGCCAATTAACCGTCTCCGGCCACGCAGAGACCCTTCAGCCGGAGCCCGGAGCCCGGAGCCCGGAGCCCGCAGGCCCGCCTACGCGTGCAGAGGCGGAGGATCCGTGCGGAGCCTTTCATTCTGGACGATTAACCCGCTGCAGTCGCCGCTGATCCCCCTTCTGCCCCTCTGATTACTTGATTTTCTCCTTTCCGCGCGCGAGCAGGCGAGTCAGGCGAAGGGACGGCCGCCGCCCAATTCCGTCCGCCGCGGGTAGGGAGCCGGAGGGAGCCGGAGGGAGCCGGAGGGAGCCGGAGGGCACCGGGCGAGGGAAACCGGGGCGGAGGCAAGGCGGATCCGGGCCGGGGTCGGCGCGGCAGCGGCGGCAGCGCGGCACGCCAACGCTGTGGGAGCGCGTTACACGTGTCCGCGATGTTTGCAGTGCGTCACGAAGAGGCGGCCCGGCGTCCTCTGCGCGTCCGAGTCCGCCGTGCGTGAGGACCGCGAGGAGCCGGCCGGCCGGACAAATGTCCTCCCTCTTTGCATAACCCATTCCGTGCGCGGCGCACAGAGTATTTCTCATACCGCCCGGCTCATCGCCTCCACAACTGTCGCCGCGGCCGCGCGCTGCCGGGCTCGTTAATAACGGCACTGCTACTGGCGCTGCTGACGGCTGCAGCCCCCGACAGCCGCCCTGGTCACGCGAAGCACCACCCTTCCCTCACCGGCTGCGTGACGCTGCCGCCCCCGCCCGCCCCCGCCGCCTCCAGCGTACGACCCCGGTGATACATCCACTACTACGACAGGGCTTCCACGGAGACACCTCACCTCGCCTCACCTAGCGGCCCCGGCCAGCCCCGCCGACCGCAGACCCTGTGGCGCCCCGACTCCCCGCTCCCGGCCGTCGGCGCTCACACCAGCAGGAACAGCGCTTCCACCACAAAAATGCAGAGCGCGCGGTATACGAACCCGCCGATTCTCCACGCACTCCGGTGGTGTCCCACTTGGGGGCCGGCAGCTGCTGGCAGAACGACTCGGTTAACAGTTCTCTAAACGCGACCAGGTCAGCGGTGCGGTGCGGGAGGAAAAGGAAACAAAGAACGATAAAAAGAGAAGGCTTTGGTGTGCGCAGCGGCCGCAGCCGGGCGCCGCGCAACGGGTCCCAGGCGGGAGATTTTAGCTTCGGCTTGGGCACGTGTCAACGCACCTCTACGTTACTCTGTGAGAGCAGCAGGAGGTTCGTGTGGGTGGGTCACTGATGTCGGCCGCCCCGCCCCGCCCCGCCCTCGGAGCTCCGCGCCCCGGCCGTCGGCATAAATCACGGGGCTAAACTTGAAGCTGATCGCGCTGGCCGGACGCCGGGCGGACGCCGCGCGGACGCCGTCAGGACGGGGTGATGCGGACCCGTTACGACTCACGGCCGGCGGCCGGGCCGGGCCGGGGCAGTGGGGGCTTGCGGCCATGTCAGCCGCGCCGAGATGCCGGGGCTCCGACGGGCTTCGCCCTTTCAGTTATCGTCCGTCGCCCGTAGTTTGTTGCAGAAACAGTCCGTCAAGACCCTATATCAAGGTGTGCCCGCCTCGGTGCCGCCCGCCGGCCCCGCCCCGCCGGCCCCGCCCCCCGCCCCGCCGGCCCCGCCCCCCGCCCCCCGCCCCCCGCCCCGCCGGCCCCGCCCCGCCGCCGACATGGGACTGACACCGCAGGAGCTCACCGTCAAACTGATGTCCGGAGCAGACGGTCCACAATCGGAAGCTCTTTGAATGCTCTGCAGAATGGTTCTTGCGACACACGAGGGCCAACCCAACGGGACGCATTTCGCTTCGGCACAAAGGTTCCCCCATTCGCGACGCCGGCGGAAGGTCAGTAATGACGGCGCACTCGCTATGTCGCGAGGGCAGCGCGCTGACGAAACTCACCTCACCGTTGGAGACTGTTTGCCCAACGCGAGCATTGCCAACGGGATCCGCACAAGAGGCATAAAAGTCCACTCCGAATTGCCCGGTATAGAATGTCCCCCGGCTCGGCACCCTACCCTCGGTACCCGTTACCTCGCGGGAACAATGGCAACGCGGTAATCCACTATCAGGCCGCTCTCCTTCTCTCTCCATCTAGTTACAAACGCTACCAGGAGCGACAAGGACAGAGCACGCCAACGCGCCCCGCTGTGAGTCCCCCGTGAATGAGCCTATCTCCTACACGAATTGGCTGCAGTTGAGTGGAACGAGTTCGAACGGAGTGAAGGGATCCCGCCTCTCGCAGCCTTCGGGCCTTCGGGCCTCTCTCGATAAGCGGTCAGCTACTGAATACTGGAAAGCCCGCAGTAACCTCGAGGACGGCGCTGTTTATCGTATTCCAATCGAGATATCTCGATGCACTGCGATGCACGAGGATCCGCGGCTTCTGTGTTGAAACTCTTCGCGGGGGGGGAAGGAGGAGGAGGGGCAGGCGACGATGAAAGCACAAAGGCAAAATAAAAGGGTGAAGGAAGAAAGGTGCGGAGAGAGGGGGGCGAGTGAAAGAAAAACATAAATGACGGCCTCATGGTCGCAGGACAAAAAAAAAAAAAAAAAAAAAACCTATATAACTACTATATATCGAACGCACCCATCCCGTCCAGGTGAGGCGGCGTGAGGATGTGACGCAACTCGCAACAACACGAGGGAGGAAAGTTACTTGTATGAAAGAGCGATAAATAACATCCAAAATCTCCGACGCACGAGGCGCTGGCCGCATTATGCGCTGCTTGGGAGCTCTTTACACCTGCGGAGGGGGGCACCGGCGGCACCGCGGCTAATGGGTTCGGGGGAAAAGTGACAGGGATTCGTGAGATGGTTCTCGAGATGCGTTTGTGATATCAGCGAGGCCTGTATGGTAATCATATGCGCCGGCACGTGCTCGACGCTACGAGAGACAATAAGTCTTCCGAATGTGGGCAATCGGTGACAAATTGCACTCTCTGCTGATTCGAGTTTTACTTTCTCAAGAACATCATCGCACGCTTAACATCGGAACACCATCACAAATGATTTTTTTCTTTCCACCCGCCACATTAAAAGTGGTTAAAGAAGCCGGCCAGAGAGGAAGATTGAATGGCTACATCGCTGCTGTTGCATCCCACTCTGCATACCCGATGAAGCAAGAAAAACTGTGCAGCTGCGATCGGGTCGGCGTCTGCTGGTTTGGCCCAGCGCCCGGCTACGCCCGGCCCGGTGTGCTAGACGAGCTAGACTCGCCCCGCTGGGCCCCGCTGGGCTCAGGCGGTCCATCGCGACCTGACGACCCATTGGCTGGGTAAACAGGGCTGCTGCGTGCGCGCCACGCCCCCGCCGGCCACTGCCGCCGGCCACAGCTCCAGCCGCGGGCTCAGATGCACCCCACATGTGCTTTCTCCGGCCGATGTCGAAACGAAAATGAAGACATAAAGAATGTGATGAAAGGCGGGCTGTGACCGTACATCGATATGGGTTATGTAAATGCGGCGCGCGGGCAATTAGACGTGGAAATTACACGGATAGGGTTCCTGTCGCAGCACCGGCCGATGCCTATTTATTTACGGGCCAAAGAGCCGTCCATAACAAATCAAAGCCCTGTTGGGCCGGACGCATCGATCGAAGTAAGGTTACTGCGTAGAGAAAAGGCTCCACCCACCGCTTTGGCCATCTTTATCCTCGGTAATCGCCAAAGCTTCCTCAGCGGTAATCAGTAGGGCCTCTCCTGCCCGGCCTCTGCTAAATTGATCATTGATGACGGCCAGATCATCATCCTCCCGCAGACAGGAATATATGTCGTGTGTGTGTGTGTGTGTGTGTGTGTGCGCGCGCGCGCCTGTGTGCGGGGGCCGGGCTAATCTCGAATCTTGTTTTGGTAAAGGAAGCCATAAAGGACCTGACGGACAAGGGCGGACCGCAACCCAACTTGGTGAAATCCGAGATTGCGCCGGAGTTAAGCCCCACCCCCACTGCCAGCGACCCCCAGGGGTGCGCACACACTGACCGGAAAAATAATTCCTGACTGGTCCTCCCTTTTCAATACGACAGCAAAGAACTGCTGATGCAGTCCGGTCGTTCGGCGCTAACGTCCAGGCGCCCGAAGAGATAATAAAATCTAGACATCTCTGAGGGGCGCTGGAAATGACCTTAAAGCAGGCGCGTGGCGGCGTGTGGCGGCGCGTGGCGACGCGTGGCGACGCGTGGCGTGGGCGGCCGTCGTCCTGATTACGGGATGCCGACCAGCAGACGCCAGCAGACGACTCATCGCTCCAAATAATGAAATACAGAACGGATGAATGGCTCCATGAGGGAGGGGAAAGGTCCGAAAGAAAAAAGTCGCTGGTGACACAACGGGAGCGGCGGCACTAAATCAGTGGCAAGGGCTTGACGCAGGACGAGTTTACGTTGAAGACAGCACTCGGGTCGCCGAGAGTCCCATCCCAAGTCGACTTTTCTGTTGCGAGGCGGCCGATGCAAAGCAGCCTCTCTCGCTCCCTCCCACACGGACCATAGGAACCTTCGCGGGAGTAAGCGAGAAGGGACGAACCACCGTGGCGAGCAAACCTTTAATGGCCCAATATAAAACCACTATGGGGAGGCCGATTACCAGCCATCAGAGATTTTGTTTCGCCTCCCACTAACAGGCCACGAACCGTTAAGTCGGGTGCCTGTAACGTCCCACGGAGACTGGGAGCCTGAGACGTTTTCGCACAAATTTGTTACAAAACTTTATTCCAACGGCGATTTCTAATTACGTGAAGACAGCGAAAATGAAAGCGCCGGAAAAGACGTCGTAGCGGCCGCTTTGCCCCCTCTTTGAGAAATCCGATCCGAGACCACAGCACAAGCCCAACATGCCCGCCTCACCGCCTCCCATGTGATCATACACGACGGGAACTTTGTATGCTCTCAGCTGCGGTCACTTGAGCGGGGCCCGGGTGGGCCCGGCCGGGGACAGGCCGCTTGTGGCCACAGCCGCCGCTATATGGAAAGAGAAACGAGTATTCCGTCGTACGGCCGCGCTGCCGGTTCGATGCCGTTGCGGTGCAAACCGGGCCCAGTCCGGCCGGGCAGTGACGGTCCCGGCCCGGCCCGCGGACTCCACCCCAAAGTAGGCGGCGCCCAGCCAGGGGTGGCGGCGCGGCGGTAGCCCAACGACCGGCAGCGACCCTTCAGAGGCTTTCACCATCCCCCTCGGAGAGGGTTGATTGACGGGAATGAAAGGTCGGCAGAGGAGGACATTTCCGGGGTTGGTGCCGGCTGGGGTCCACGTGCCCAGCATGACGAGCGGAATGTCTAGGACACCCCGTCCAGTTCCCCGTGGACACACTGCACATCGTCGGTCCGGTATCTCCTGGTGGGGAGCCGCTGCCGGCCTGCTGGCCACTGTGTGACAAAGCAACGCGACGTAGGCGAGGACCCCGGGCGGCTCTGTCCGCGCGCCACACCCACTGAGCCCGGCCAGGCCCGGCCCGGCGGGGTGGCTGCCCCCGGCTGCCCCCGGCTGCCCCCGGCTGCCCCCGGGGAGGGCATTCTGCACAGCTGGACGGGCTGGATCGATGAGGCCAACACTGAATGGCGTACGACCGCCAAGGCGCGCACCGGCGCACCGCCTCCCGCTTCCGCGATCAGACCGACGCCGTCGCCATGGCAACCGGCCGCCGACACAACAGGAGCAGCACCGCGCCTCGCACCGCGCCCACCGCACGTCCCCGCCCTGGCCTCCGAGCCCCGGGGCGCAATCGTTCGCGCGCTAATTTAATCATCGCGGCGCCGCACCTGCAGAACCCACAGCAAACGACCAATCCAAGCATTCCGAGCTCGAGTTGGTACACCTGACGTGAGGGTAACAACCTCACTACTCACCTCGCACTGCTCCGAATTCTGCCACACGCACACATACGTGCGACACACGTTCGTTTCCTTCCTCTTGCTTTTCACAGACAAGCAGAGAGAGAGAGGCAGAAAGAAAGTCGGCGATGTTCTGGAACAGCCACCAGCCCGCTGCACAGCGTTACATGGGTATCGCACGCGGGGCCCAGGCCCAGGGCAGTCAGTCGTCCCGCTGTCGCCCACCGAGACACGGACAGGAGATGGAGAGTGCAGGCCGGGACCAGGCCGGGGCTGCGGGCTGTCAGCGGGAGAACATAGGGCAGCAACATGCCAAAAGGAAGTAGTACTGCCGGCAGAAGGAGAAAACCTTCCGGGTACCAATTACGATCCGCACAACAATTTAGGCCTGTCCACGACCAATCCAAATCCAGAATCGAAAATGTCTGATAAGACGACAAGGAAGGGGATCTTCCTGGGGAAGCCCCCGCAAATCGACCCGACAGTTCCTCCCACATTAAACGGCTCGGGCCGGGCCAAGGTCACGGGGCCGAGAGGGCTGCCGCATCCTCGCGTGATTTCTCCCAGTGTCGGGGGCGGCACGGCAGACGCGCGGCGGTCGTCAGCGTGGCGGTGCCGTGCATCACCGTGGCCAGCGCGTGCCGTACGCACCGTGCAGCGCCGTGCTGCGCCGTGCTGCGCCGTGCGGGGCCCCGAGTAAACATAATGAGACATTAGTTGATGCAACTGCCGAGAGTGAAAGTGCAGCCGGCTGCGGCCAGCAGGAGCCCCGCCCCGCCCCGTGCTGCATAGTACAGAGCCGACATATGGCCTCGTCTGGACCCCGCCGGGGCAGGGCAGGCCAGGAGCGATGCCCGGCGTACTACACGGAAACCCTCTCCGCGGAGGGCAGATTCCCTCGTGATTACCTAAGCTCGCAAAGCACGGTTTATGCACGTATGTGCGTGGGAGGGACCCGCCCAAACCCGCGGGGAGCCGGCGACGCCCCTGGCCCCGCTGGCGCCCCCCTGGCGCCCCATTAGCGAACTGTATCACGACTCGGGCGGCGCCTCGGCACACGCATGCCGGACCAATCACACGTCGAGTCCCACTCACTCGGCGTGTTCGTGCCTTTTGGCCGGCTCGGAATTGGCCTCATTACGGCGGCCGTACTTACGGCTGGAGAGCACCTCGTGGAGCCTCCTTAACGAGCGGCCGAGAGCCCGGGGCAACCGGGGCCGGCCGGGCAGCGAGCACCGATGCAGCCCCAAGGTCACCCGGGGGTCACCCGGAGGCCACCAGGAGGTCACCCGGGGTTCGGCGGCAGCCCTGACCCGCACGGCGGCACCCCCGGGGGCAGGCGTTGCAGCAGCCGCTGGACCGGCGGACACGGCACACGGAACGCACCGCACCGACTGCATGCACCACGATAGCCATCAGGTGGGGCGGGGCGGGGCGCAGCACATGATCTCCACTCAATATGGCTTGTTCGAACACAATGGGACGGCGGCTCTCTTGCCCCCAGACAAACTCGGAGTCGTGTTGTTCACAGAGCCATCCATGACGCAACACAGCAGTGCTGGCGGCTGTAAAACAGTCCCGCGGCCACTTTATAGAGACGTCGGCCCCAGTCATTTACAGCACAGCAACGCGTGCCCCCTCCCCCTCTCTCTCTCCCTGGAGCCCCCCCGGACCCCCCGCAGACCGACATGACAGAATGAGGAACCGCAAACTATACCGCTCAACAAGCCCAGCCATGGGCTTCATCCCAGCCGAACAGAGTCCAGGGGAATCATTCTGGCCGCTCTGACAACGATCCGTACGACTTGTTTGTAGAGGGCCGTGGCCACCGGCGGCCACAGGCGGCCACAGGCGGCCACAGGCAGTGTTGCCAGAAAAGTAGGCAAAAAGTAGCCCAAACACACTGGTGTCAAGATTGTGCCTACCTACGCCTGCCTACTAGGCAACATGAGGTTACGGCTGTTAGCAATTTGCCTAGTAGGCAGGCGCAAGGTAGGCACAATCTTGACACCTGTGTGTTTGGGCTACTTTTTGCCTACTTTTCTGGCAATACTGGCCACAGGCACCGCGCGGCGGCCTCGTAGCCACTGCCCACCGGGGCAGGAAATTGCGAAAGGGATCTGAATATAAACGGCCACACTGCCTGACTAAGGGAGGTAAATTGATTATTCGACTGGCGTGCTCCTATCCGCCGCTCGGATCACGCTGGCAGGGCCCGCCCCCGCGCTGCGCTGCCCTTGACTTTGGCGTCTGCAATGAGACACCGTCAATTATGCAAAGTAACGCAGCTTGCCGTGGCCTAAGTGCCAGGCAGTCGCAGCGCGGCGGGGGTGCGGTGGGGTTTGGCGCACACGCGACGCACACGCGGCGCACACGCGGCGCACACGCGGGCGCGCACACGTCCGCACTGACCAGCGCCCGGAGACGGCTGTTGACCCCTCGGACACAATGGGCGGTAATGGCATAGGCTACACTGCCAGACAAACCTGCCCATTTCCCCCCGCTATCATTTGACTTGCAAATACCGACGGGGCCTGGCCCGGCCCTTCTAGCGGCAGAGTGGGGTGGGAGGCCTGCAGCCACGTTCGTAATGACAGCGGTCTGCGAGCAACGAACAATCGACACCCGCGAGCCTGCAAGGGAGCCGGACCCCTGGACACCGCTGAGGCCTTAACCACCATCTCTGCACGTGCCTTCTGGGCTTCTAACACATTCTATGGCAAGTACAGCACAGCAATCAGGAGACAGTGAAGCGCTTGGTGTAAAACGGGGACACGCCAGAGGGAGGGCCAAAGCCAAAGCCGCACTGGCCGAGGCCTTGTGGAGCTTCGGTGGCTGTAACTCGATTACACCCACCGCACTGATCAGGAGTGACGTCTGAGGAAGGCCAAGGGAACCGAGGGGACCCGACCCGACCAGCGGCCGCTCGCAGCCAGCATGCTGCTTTCCGATCACACCATCAAACTAGCATGGAAAATGTGGTTCATAATCGGCGCGCTGGTGCTGTTGCTGTCCCTGCACCACCGACCAGCCGCGGGGTAATGGCCCTGCGCTACTTCTGCGGTGCGGTGCGGGGCGGTGCGGGCGGTGCGGTGCGGTGGCGGGGCGGTGCGGTGCGGTGCGGTGCGGTGCGGTGCGGGCACTGCGGCGCGAACTATCCGCGGCCCGGACGGTGTCTTCCGAAACAAAAGCGGCCGGCGGCACACAAAAAAGAATCGGGGTCGGTCTGCTTGTCCAGGCCGTTAGAGCGGAGGCTCGGCTCGGCTCCGGGGCCGGGCACACCACCGGCACACCACCGGCACGTAGCGCCGAGAGACCAGCTCCGCCTGTCGATACCCGATCTAGTGGTCCGGGGCGTGCCTGACGGCGCTCTCGGTGAGTGCGTGCGTGCGTGCGTGCGTGCGTGTCGGTGTGTGCACTTGACCTTGAGCACTTCGGTGAGCCGCGGCTCCTCGTGGGACTGCAAATGGGCGATGAACTCCAGACTGCGGCGAGACTCTGCAAGACGGTGCCAGACGCAGGGAATTGCGAAGAATAGTACGAAATGGACGGAAAGGCCGTATCGGGCCGTTCCGCGCCCACAACTCGCATGATCCCGGAAGCGGGACCGAGTGCCGCACCAGCCGCACCACAACGGCACGACGCCGCCGCCATTACGGCAACACACAAATGATCCGAGTGCCGGCCGGTCCATGTGAGCCGAGCCGAGCCGAGCCGGCAGGCGGCCGCTGTGGATGTGAATGCGCGCCGCGGCTCGGGATTCGGGATACGGTAACCTGGCAGGGACACGCGAGCAATGACCCTGCTGCAACGGCACGGCAACGGCTGTGCGGCACTGCGCTGTGCGCTGCATGCCGGGGCCGGGGCCCGCCGGCCACCGCCACCTGCAGCCGGGCCAGGCGTGTCTATCGTGCGCACGCCAGCGCACGCCCAGCCAACAAGGAATCCCAGATCGCACCTTGTCGTCCGTCCCCAAAGGGCTGGCAGCCAAGTCTGCGACGGGGGATATTTCGCCGTCCGGGCTGATGGCCTGCCTCCGCTGGGCCCCGCTGGGCCGCCTATAAGCCCCGCTCGGACCGCGCTCGGACCGGGGTATCCTGGCGGACGTCCAAGCGGCCTGGCCGGCACCACTCCACTGTGCACTTGCACTTGAACAACTGCAAAACGTGTTGCAGTGCACGCACGCTCTTACACGCACATACACACACACACACACACACACAGCCGTGAGCCGTGTCCGAGGCATCAGGCGGCCCGGGTGGACCCTCCCGGCCCTGCATGCATACCGACGCGGCTAGGCCATCATGCCGAACCGAAGATCGTGAAGAGAGAGAGAGAGAGAGAGAGAGAGAGAGAGAGAGAGAGAGAGAGAGAGAGAGAGAGAGAGAGAGAGAGAGAGAGAGAGAGAGAAAGAGAGAGAGAGATGATGATGCGGGACGCTGAGATCGCCTCGCCGCCGGCCGGGAAACAAGCGGTTCCGTACGGTTCCGTCCGGGACGGTCCGGGGCCAAGGCCCGGAGGACACACCGAGTTTCTCCTGGTTTCGGCCCCCGTGTGGGTCTGCCTCTGCCTGTTTGCCTGCTGACTGTCGTTTGCAGGCCCCACATCCGCGGCCGGTGGCCACATCTCTGTTTGTTCAGTTCTCACGTGCCGAGGGCCTGCAGCGGGGCGCAGCGGGGCGCAGCGGGGCGCAGCGGGGCGCAGCGGGGTGTCACGTGACGCCAACCGAGCCCCCAGGGAACACAGCCAGCTACCGGGGCGCGCACGGCTGCTGCCGCTGCTGCCGCTGCTGCTGCCCGGATCTGCACGAGACAAGTGCCGCTCGGAGAGGGCGGTGCAGATCCGCACGTCCTGCAGACGACGGCCGCTACTTCAGAGGACTAACGTCGTCTGCAGTCAGACGCGCCGCCGCCCTCCCTACTGTACTCAAGCCATGCCACTGACCGCCACCGCCTGCCTAATGTATTCGAGCCTTGCACTTCACACTTGTGAAGAACTAGTATCTCGGCCGGCCAATCGGCCGTGCGGCAGCGCGGGCACAGCCGACGGATGCCAACACGGCCTGGCCACGGCAAGGAACGCGACGTGGGCCACAGCCCGTCTGTGTGCCGGCACAGGCATCGCCCCATCTGCCGGCACCTAGGCCGCGAGTGGTGACGCCGAGCGCCTGCGCGTGGTGGGGTAGGCCAGCCCGCACAACACGCGTGCACTGCACAAGTCATGTTTGCCTACCCAACAGGCGCCGTGTGTACCCAGACTGGCCAAATCATCAGGTTCGCCCTTACGGACAAAATCGTGAACGTAGTTTGCGGATGGTCCCTTTACCACTTGACGGTGTACGGGCGGCGGCGGCCAGACTAGGCAAATAAAACTAGTTTGCGAAGGAGCGTTCACCGCCGGCAGGCCAAGGCTGCGAGTCCTTGAGAGGCAAGCGCCGCAATCCCGCTTGAAACCCAATACAGAAAATACTGACACATCATGCCATTGTCACAGAAGTCACTTTTTGAATAATAAAACTCGCTGGGCAGGCTGACGGAGGCGGGCTGACGAAAGGGCATGAGCCACGGCTAGGAGAGTCGTTGGCACGTCCCCGTGGTCCTCCGCCTGCCCCCGCCTGCCCCCGCCGGCCCCCGCCTGCCCCCGCCTGCCCCCGCCGGCCCCCGCCGGCCCCGCCGTAAGCGGCGCGCTCTAAACGCTCTAATTACGGACGAAACGCTAACGGTGTCGTGGCGCCACACCTGGCTGCACCGTTCATGAACCGTGTCAGCCTATTTCTTTCGTACTTGCATTTTTTCTGTGAGGAGCTTCGCTACCGCTGCTGCACCGATATGTCTTTGTGAATTTTAGCGCCACGACCTGAGTGCTGCAGGAGTATATCGAGTTCCACGCCTCTTCTGCCCCTCCCAACCTTACGCACACGCACACGCACACACACACACACACACACACACACACACACACACACACACACACACACACACACACACACCACTACCCGTGCAAACTCAGCAGCACACGCACACTACTGTGCGATGACACTAACCGCACGCGCCGCACGCACGCGAGCCGATGGCACGGGGGTCCCCGGGGGGTCGGGTGGCGCACGCCCCGCACGCTACCTCCCCGGGTGCCCACGTGCCTTCCGAGAAGTGATTACGGCCGCCCTCACGCCCTGCTCCACTCCGGGGCCTAAGCTCCGGGGGCCTCTGGGGCCGCAGGTTTGTTGGCTCCTCCGGGCTCCGCCCCACCGTAAGCCGACAGTCGGCTGGCCAGGTGTAAAACGCACCCAAGCAGTCACACTTAGTCCTCTCCCCCCCCCCCCCCAGCCGCAGGATTCGCACCGCGATGACGCCTCGCATGCATCCGCGCGCCGCATTCCCAGGCTAACTGCATTCCTTTGACGTAACGAACGGCGCGAAGCTGCGCGGGGCAATCAAACCGAACTTATTTTCTCTCCGCCTGTTTCTGTATTTCCCTCGGCGTCGTGACGCCGCGGCGGGGCCGTGGGGGCCCAGGGCTCCCCGGGCAGCGGAGACGGCAGGCCGACAGGTACTGACGCACGCCGACCACTGAAGTGGAGCCAGGAGAATGGGTCTGACGTACTCGCCGCCGCTGAGGGCGTAAGGGACAGGGCGACGTCAAGGTCGGCTCCTGTCCGCGCCAAGCCCTTGCGAGGGCTAGAACTTGTGCTTCTTGTGCACATCCTGACAAAGGCCCTGACCCTGGCCGGGGGCCGCGGGGGGACGCACCGAAGCCAGCGGTACCCGTTGGGCTGAGGCAGGCCGCGGTGGGGCCGTGTGACAGAGGATATGCGCTCCAACCATCCTCCGTCGGTCCGCCGCCGCCTCTGGCTGTTGCGGTCCTGGCGAGGCGTGGCCGGGCGTGGAGCTGGGCGCACAGCGAGGAGGAAGCGGCCGGCTGAAGGTCGCGGGCAAGCCGCGGGCCGCCGGTCTATTTGCGGAGGGTCGGAGACTCGCAGCGCCCGGCCCGGCAGTGCCCGGCAGTGCCCGGCAGCGCCAACCGGCTGAGCTGGGCTGAGCTCATCACAGCGGCCGGCCGCAACCGAACCGGGCCGAACCGCACGGCTGATAGGAAGAGGAGAGACGTGCCGAGGCCGGGCCGGGCCGGGCCGGGCCGGGCCACACGCCCTCCCCTCCCACCCGCAAGGAAATCGCAGCCATTATCCAACAGTTATGCTGCGCGCGGTACTCGAAATCGTTGTCAGGTTGCAGACACGGCAATGAGCTCCGAAGGGGGCGGGGCAATTAACAAAACTGCCAAGTGCAGCAGCCTCCTGACAGAGCGGCCCACCCCTTCCCATCATCCCCCCGAGCTGCATTCCGAATTCCGTTTGATGCCCGGGATTACACGGCTTGGCCACCCCCGGGCCGCCCCCGGGCCACCCCTCACGGTAGTAATCCATCGTGGATACACGGCCGAGCAGCGAGTATTACAAGTATTACTCATCGCGAGCCGCCCAGCTCTGGGCTTGTCGTGGAGGAACACCCCCAACAGCTGCCACAGCTGCCGCACCGCGTCAGCCGGCTGGACTCACCTGCAGGCTACTATAGTAGGCGGGGTATGGCGCAGCACTCATCCATATTTTTGTCGCTTCTGGACTGAAATATGCACAAGGGGCTGTTTTACGCCGGCCGGGAGTAGCAGCAGCAGCAGCAGCAACGTCCGAGACAAGGGGAAATGTCGGTGCGTTACGGCCGAGCGTGCCGTCCCACCACCACCACCACCACCACCACCGCGCCTCACCGCGTCCACGCAGCTGCTGCAGCTGTTGGCAGTCACAAAAGGGTCCGCAAGGCCGCGTCGTCGGGACGGGGCGGGACGGGACGGCGGGCGTCAGGCGGAGACAGCGCGGAAAACACACACGAAAATTTTACAGCTTCCGCGCGGCGGAGCATGGCGAAGAATTTCTGTTGACCGTAAAAATATTCGGCAAAGCCTGCTCACTATTGTCAGAGACTGGACGTTAACACTTCGGAGAGGCGGCGGCTATAATATGGGGGCGCAGGAAACTGCTGCTGGCCCACAGCGCCTGCCGGTGTGTCCTGCGGGAGCTGTGGAGCCTGCGGAGCCTGCGGAGCCGCGTGCTGCACCCGCATGTGTGGACACCATAGGCATGCCATAGGGGGCCCACACTCCGGGAAGACGTGTTGTGACGGGGTGGCTAAACGAAGTTAATGAGACTATTTACGACGCTGGCCTGGCCGCCCGCCCATGGCCGCCTATGGCCGCCTGCCCAGGGATAACTTTTTGCCGGCCTTTTCACATAATGCATCGTGGCCTGCAGCTACTTTAGCCCCGGGCCCAATTGTATTGGCTAAGAGAAAATATTTTATTTTTAACCATCATAATTTTGTGGCGCCAGAGTAAGAATAGACATAACAGAAGAAACCCGCGAAAGCTGTACACAAACATGATCCTTTGGTGTGAAAGGGGGATTCGGCGGGCGAAGCCTGAAGCGGGAGGGGCGAGGCCGGGCGAGGCGAACCTCACGGCACGCTCTGCTCAAAAATAATAACGAAGGAATGGAGGAGCCGAGCCGACGCGCCACAGTTCACAGGCTGTGGGGCATAACATCGGAAGGCGGTGTGAAAGTTACCGCAGCAGCCCGAGCCTTGGGAGGTGAGGTGTGAGCTGTGCACCAGCAGCGGCAGAGGACCTCGCCAAAGCCTGTCCGCGTCCATCCCATTAACGCCCCATTATAAACAGCGCGGGGACGCCGAGAAAACGGTAGCAGTGCGAATAACTAAACGACGCTGCGACAAGGCCGCTGCTCAGGCGGCAGAAAGGGCCGCGGTCTGGGGGCTGGGGCTAGGGCTGAGGACTGGGGCTGAGGGCTGAGGGCTGGGGCTGGGGCTGAGGACTGGGGCTAGGGCTGAGGACTGGGGCTGAGGGCCGAGGGCTGCGGCTAGGGCTGAGGACTGGGGCTGAGGGCTGAGGGCTGGGGCTGAGGGCTGGGGCTGAGGGCTGGGGGAGGGCTGAGGGCTGAGGGCTGCTGAGGGCTGGGCTGAGGGCTGGGGCTGAGGGGGCTGGGGCTGAGGGCTGAGGGCTGAGGGCTGAGGGCTGAGGGCTGAGGGCTGGGGCTGAGGGCTGAGGGCTGAGGGCTGGGGCTGAGGGCTGGGGCTGAGGGCTGGGGCTGAGGGCTGGGGGCTGAGGGCTGAGGGCTGAGGGCTGAGGGCTGAGGGCTGAGGGCTGAGGGCTGAGGGAGGGCTGAGGGCTGAGGGCTGGGGCTGAGGGCTGGGGCCGCTCCCGTCCCTCGTAGCCACCGACTTTCACTTCACCTCGGCCTTATCTCCACGCAAGGCCCTCTCGGTCACGGAACATCATTTCCAAGCCGATCCCGCGACTCTTCAGTCTACCGTGTCCCTGCCTGCCGTATCTCCAGCGACAACGGAGCTGTAACCAACTCCCCCTATGATCCTGCCCCCTTAGGGGTCCCAGCGGCAGCAGAAGTAGCCGTGCAGTTAAAGGGAAAGCTCGCGACTTCCTGCGGAGTATATGATTGTGTAGGATGCGGCCGCTTGGCTCCGCTGGGCTCCGCTGGGCTCCGCTGGGACAGGTCGGCGCAGGGTCACTCCTAATTACCTGCCATAACACCACCGGCGATACATACAATGTTGCAGTTTACTGACCCGCACGACGAGACCAGGAAGGAAACTCTCGGGAGCTTTTCGGAAGTGTGCGAGCCGAACATGCAAAGTAGCCCTGCGCCGCGCGCTGCCGGTATCTCGGCCACGGCCACTCCTAGCTCTGCCTGCTCTGCCTGCTCTGCCGGACTTTGGGGCTGTCGATACATGAATAAACTACGGCGCTGGCCGCCCCCGCCGCCCCCGCCGCCCCCACCGCAGCCAGGCGCCCGCCCGCCCCTCCCCTCCCATGCCGGCCCCCATCTCTCCGTCTGTCCCGCATGAATCATGGATCACGAGGGCGGGGCGGAACACATGGGAATCAGGTAGGGAAGATGGCAGACAAATCAGGAAACAATGAGAAAAATCCAGCTGTGCTATCCTCTCGGACAACCTTTAATTTAACCTATTCGCAAACTCCCTCCCTGACAAGGGTCCAGCCGGGTCCTGGAGGGTCGGCATACGTGGGAGTCCAGTCCGCAGCCTCAGAGGCGCAGGCCGCAGGCACTGCTTCCTCCCCGTCTGCGCTTGGATGCTGTACTCCTCACGCCGAGGGTGTCGCGGCCAGCAGGGAGCTCAGGCTGTCTACAGCCGCATAGGCCGACGCGCCAACCCCGCGTCAGCGGCGGGGCCGTCAGAGTAGCCGTCGGGGAGCCTTGGAGGAGCAGGGGAAAGGGGTAGTAATCTGCACGCACAACCGCGATGGGATGCACTTCGGCGCATCGTCAAGCTGCGTTCCAAAACGGAAAACAGCGATCAACTCTGTCTTTCTCCTGTGATGCGCAATGTCTGGGGAAAAAAATGAGAGAGAGAGAGCGAGGGGGGGGGGGGCACTGCTTTCATTATTACAGCGCCGCGTTATGCGGGCGGTGCGGATACGGACGAGTCACTGAGGGCGCATACGGCATCCGGCAAGCGTCATCGCCGTTCGCCTTCACGGAGCAGCGTTCCTTATTGCCGTTTCACTGCGTTCCAGGAGGCTATTTATAGCGATAAGCCAAGGGGTCGTACAGTGAATATTTCAAGTGAACTCAATGACCATTTGAACCACCGCCAGAAAGGAGGGGCATCGCTTCTCCCGATCACGTGGCCGACGTCTCGCCTCACGCCGCCGCTGCATTCCCACGGACGTGCAGATGGAGGAAATCCGGCGAGTGGCGTCCGGCCGACCGCCTCCGCCATGCCGTATGGGCTGCCGGCTCCTCGTAGGGCCTCGGTCCCGGCTGGTGCTGGACGCAGCCAGTGGCAGCCAGCCGCCTGCGGACTCCAACAGCACGAGCCCCGGCCATCGGCCACCGGCCACCGGCACGCGATTAGAATATAAAGCTGAGAGTGACTGACCACCAGCCGCGGGGCCTTCAGGGCCTGCACGCCTGCAGGGAGGGACGGGGACACCAGCAGCACGGCTCCGCAGCGCCGGCCTTGTGGGCTCCCGGCAGAGGACCGGCGGCGGGGCGGACTTCATTGAGCCGACGACAATTCACTTGTTCTGGCGGCGTCAAGCAGCGCTGCTGCTGCTGCTGCTGCCGCTGCTACTGCCTAACCAGCGCGACGACAGCAGTGGTGGGGGCACATTGGGGCAATGACTCATCCACGCGGCTGCCGCACACACAGACCAGACCCTCTCGCTGGTTCACGGTGGTTCCCAGCCGCAATGTACGACGCTGAAGAAAACATACAAAAAATCTCGCGCCACTCTGGGAGGTGTTTGATATCGCAGCGGTACATCGTCGACACAGCGGCGACAGCAATGCCGGGGTCACCGACGTTTTAGCTGGAACCCCCCCCCCCCCCCTCGTATTACCGGCACGTACTGGACGAGCACCTGCCGCGGAGGGGCGCCTCACGGCACGGCACGGCACGGCACGGCACGGCACGGCACGGCACGGCACGGCACGGCACGGCACGGCACGGCACGGCACGGCACGGCACGGCACACGGCACGGCACACGGCACGGCACGGCACACGGCACGGCGCACGGCACGGCGCACGGCATCACCGAGCAGACGACTCCGGCACCTCTCGTAATACCACGTCGTCCTGTGCCCCGGGATCTAGTTGCTGTCAATTCTCCGTAAATAATTGTAGTTGGACGCACGCGGGGTGTGGCGGCGGTGGTACACCGGTGCGGGAGCCCCCGAGCCCCCGCGTCCCCTGACAGTCGGCACTCTCATTACCGCGGGTAATTACCGAGCCGACGCTACCTGCGGTACCTGTCGCGTACCTGCCGGGTACCTACCGCGTACCTGCCGCGGAGGGAAACACTGCGAAGAGACAATCACGGTCACGGCCCTGCCTCTGGCTGACTGCCACAGGACATCCTGCATGTGTGTTCGATAGCGTTTCCCTATCCACCGTCGCAAAAAAACAACAACAAAAAACAAGCTGGCCCGTCCCTCCGTCAAACATCGGTTCCGGTGGAGCGCAGTTAACCTGCCGGGCGGCGTTTGCGGGGGCCTTCGGCCCCCCGCCTCAGGTCTCCCTAGAAGTGCCTAATAGCAGACGTATTTCATACGATTGAAATCGTTAACCTGAGCGCGCCTGTTTGTGCGCCCGCGGCAGCCAACCCTAACCTCAAAAAAAAACAAAAACAGACATTTTTCATTACTCAACAATGCGATACAAATCGAAAATTGTTGCCACCGTACGTGATTCTACGTCTAAACAGGACTTTATCCTTTAAATTTGAAGTTTTTCTGTGAACGATAAGTCGGCGTACACACGTCCTGACGAACGAACATCCGGCATAAGACTATAAGCCCGGCTCCTGCAGTTTCTAAAGAAACGTGTCGGGACGGGCTAAAAAGGCCGCACAGAGAAGTTTTATTGAAATAAAATAGTCTCGCCATTAGCGGCATTGCAAGCGCCTCACGAAGTCGGGGTAGGCAACCCGCCGCCGCCCGTGCGCTGGGGTTGCCGTCACCGCGAGGGCCTCGCTCCCCGGGTCCCCGGTTTCTCCGGGCCGGGCTTCGATTTCACGCCCAATATCTGGAAAGGTGTCGCGCTGTGACACGCACGCACGCACGCTCGCGCACGGACGCACGCCCACCGCACATTGTGGCCGTCAGCGCGCGGTGCCATAAGTCCAGCCGTCATCACCGTCGTCGGGACAAAAGAGACGCGAGACAAGAAAATGACGTGGCGAATGACAGGGCGCGATGCATGGCGACGCCCTGGCAGCCGAGCTCATGTCAGCCCAGCCCCGAGCCGCTGCCAAATCGGGTTGGGTCTGTTGCATCCCACAAAAGGGTTTCGACACAACTCGCTTTACAGCTTTTCATTTTCTGGTGTTTTGTTAGGGTGTCCTTTGATGGGGCATGACCTGTCCAAATGGATTAGGGGGAAAGAGCTTCTCAGAGAGTCCTGGATCGTAAAGGTGTTTTCGGAAAACATAACGGTGAGGTAGGCGGCTGCACGATAGGCCCTTCCAGATCCATGACCTTTCCTCCACCCATCCCAAATATTTTTATGTAGAGCAATAAAAGGCCGTCAAAGACATCAAATGCCTCTCCGGGCCGAGAGCGGCCGAGAGCGGCCGAGAGCGCACTGCCGGGGAGGCGGGGGTTTACGGGGCGCGGCCTGATAAGGTCCCGGAGGTCCCGGTTTGATCCGCAGTCCATTAAAGTCAAGCTCGCGGCTGAAAGGCGGCACAACCCCCGGAGCAATAGCGGCTCATATGGAGTCCTATGCGGTCTGGGCAAAGGCACAAGCACAGCCGCCCAAACGGCCACCTGCCACTGCCCCGCTCCTGCGAGAAGGGAACCCTCCGCCAAGACTGCAGGATCCCGATGGCTCCGTACTGACGGCCTGACGTAAGGGCACCGCGGCACCGTCCACCGCCCGTGTAAATCGAAACCCACACCGGCCGCGGAAGAAAATCAAACAGATTACGCTCCAAACTGGCGGATCGAATTCTTCCAGATGAAGGCGGCGGCGGCGGCGTCTGCAGGCAGCCACGTTTCCACCAGGCGGTGCGAGGCCCCCTGCGGCTACGGGCCACGCGGCGGGGCCGGGCCGGGCCGGCTCAGGCTCCTCCGATCGCGTTACCGCTCGTGCCGTCTCTCTCACGCCCAGGCGGCCCCCCCGCGGAGCGAGAGAGAGACGGACGGCTGCAGAGTTTGGCGGCGAATGGAAACGCGGTAATTATCGGTCGTCCCTGCAGGGCCCTGGAGCCCACGCCGGGCCACGGCTTTCAACACCCCGCTGCCTCGGCGGCCACATTCTACGCGCAGATGGCGGCGACCCTGCACCCTCAGCGCGCGATCCTGTGTCGGTGTGTGGGCCCGCCGCCTTGTAGGTGAGTGGGGCCGACACGGGCCGACACGGAGACACGGGCCGACACGGGCCGACACGGGCCGACACGGGCCGACACGACGCACTGCGCCCGAAGAAACGAAAATCAATCGTCCACTCGTTAGGACAGGGCGGCGATAGCTCCCGCCGCGACACACACAGAGATCCCCCGGCCCACTCACGTACCGCGGCGGACATCCTGCTATCGTGTCTTGTCTTTTCGCCAGGATACATCCAAAAACACACGCGACGACGGAGAGATAAAGAGAAAGAGAGAGAACAGAGACAGACAGGCGCAGAACGACCACAGCAGAGGTCGTACACCGGCCGGGCGCTCTGTCCCAAGTTCGGGATCAGTTTATGGCGTGTTCTTCGGGGCTTTGCGGGTGTAAATTGTTGACCCGCACGGCCGCCGATGTGAGCGGCACCGCGGCACCGCGGCAGTGACGGAAGTGACGGCCGCCGCGGATGGAGGGATCAAGTCGTCTGCCCGAAATAATTATGTACCCCGCGCGGATGCGTCTCCGAATTAAGCTATAGGAGAAGACAATACAAGGAGGCTGATTTGCACATGGCAGTGCTGCGCTACTCACGATACAACTGTGACGACCGATTGGTCCACACCGGCGGCGAAACTCACCTGAAACAAGAAAACGAGGCAAAATGTTAGCTCAAAGAAGTCCCACTTTCACAGGCTGCGATTTCGTCTAGTTGAGTGAGCCGGGAGGGAGAGGAGTAGTAGGGCAGAGCGACGTACGGGAAACTAGGCAGAACGCGACGAGGAGGGGCGACGGGAGGAAGTGCACAGAGGGCAATCCATCCCACGTGGACCGGATGAAGGGAAAGGCACGCTGGAGTGACGAAAGGCCGAAACAGAGCGGCGGGCGAGGGGGAGGGGCCGAAATGTACTGGCGGGGGGCGCAGGTGGGGGGCGACAAGTGCAGCGCCGGCAGCAGGCCGCCCGGCACCAGCACATCCGCCGGGGACGTCGCGGTGCCGCGCTGCCGCCATCCGACCGCCCCGGCCGGCAGGGTTTTCTTTGGGAAGCGGAAGAAGGAGAGAGAGAATCGGAAGGGCAGGGGCCGCCCGGGGCCGGCCGGGGCCGCTACGCCACGCACCGTGGCGCACGCGCTTAGGCCTGACGCGGGGGCGGCGGGGACAACGGGTATAAATATAAAGAGAGGGAGATGTGCGCGGCGGGACACACACGTGCCAAGGCGTCAAGGGCAGTGTCCTTTAGGGGCCCCCGCGCCTTGTCGCATCGACACCCAGGCTACAAAACTGCACAGGAAGACAAAGGCTGCTTCAAAAATAAATATATTGTATACGTCCCCTCGGTCTTGGCCGAATCATCGCATCTGCCAGAAAATGAATAACGTGTCCGGGAATAGAAACCGTACAGCGCACCGCCGCGCACGACACGCCGAGCGCGTCCGAGCCGCCAGCACTGTCACGCAGCGCCGATGCCATATATTTATTGTTATTTTCAATGACACGCACAGCACACATGCCCTGCCGCCCGGCCCGGCCCGGCCCGGCCTGTCACACGGCGGCCGCGACCGAGTCCTGTGGCGCACCGGAGTGGAACCGGCCCGGCCGGGGGGGGGGGGGGGGGAGAGGGGGGGGGGGGGGTGCCGGCCGGGGCTGGGGACGAACACGAGCGGGCCGAGCAGACTGCACAGGCACCGGCGGGCACCGGGTAGGCACAGAGGGCCCACAGGACCCACAGGGCCCCAAGGTGCCTGCAGCAGTAATTTGACCCAGATTCCGGCCGGCGGGGAATGTGTGTGCTCCTCCGCGTTTGTCGCACAGCGCCAGTGACCAGTGCCTCACTGCCGCCGCGCCCAGCCCAGCCCGGCCCGGCCCGGCGCGCTCAACCACCATTCAGTTGGGACAGGTTTCCGGCGAGGTCCGATCGGACGTGATGTCCCATTCTTCCCGCCGTGCCGTGAGAAGCGGTCCGTCACACAGGCGGTGCCGGCGGTGCGGTGCGGCCGCTGTGTGGTCCTCGGCATGCGTGGGCCGAGTGCGTGGCGTGGGGGCGGCGGGGGCGGCGGGGCGGCGGGGGCAGCGGGGGCGGCGGGGGCGCACCGTCCCGCCCCGGCCGTCACACATGCGATGCGGCAAGGAACCATCAGCCCCGTCAGGAAGCCGTGTGTAGAGTGCACGTCTCCTTCACAGCGCCTGCCTCCGCCCGATACGCAGAAGGGCGGGGCCGCGGGGTGGACGGCCAGCCAACAGCCCGACATTTCCCGTCCGCTGCCCGCGCTGCCCGCACTGCCCATGCCGTAAGAGCACTGCGTTCCGACTGGTCAGTGTTTTAGGAACGAGCGCCAATTACACGACGAATGGATGCCGCGCACCGTGGGGGGTTTAATAACTTCCCGCTTTCGTGTCGCGTAAGTTAACCGCCGCCGAGTGTTCCATTAGCGTCCGCCCAGCAGAGGTAAACGCGATGACCGCAGAGCCGGTACAGGTCGGTATGTGTGCGTAGGCGTGCGGCCAGCGTCCAGCGGCCAGCGTCCAGCGGCCAGCGTCCAGCGTCCAGCGGCCAGCGTCCAGCGGCCAGCGTCCAGCGGCCAGCGTCCAGCGGCCAGCGTCCAGCGGCCAGCGGCCAGCGTCCAGCGGCCAGCGTCCAGCTCCAGGTGAGAAGCTCTCCAGAGGAGCACTGACCACCCAGAGCGGCGGCGGGGCCGCAGCGGGCAGCAGCGCAGTCATAACGTGACGCGGACACCGCTGCCAGCCGGCTGCGTTTGCACACCAACACTTGATCAGGTCATTCGAGCGCCGCCTGGTACACACACACACACACACACACACACACACACACACACACACACACACACACACACACACGGCCAGTTGCTGTGCGCGCTGCCGAGGAATGTCAATATCTCGGCTGGAGTGGTCGGTTGGCCGCGGACCCCCAGCAGGCCGCCGCCTACCGCCGCCGCAGCTCCCGACGTTCGCTGGCTGGGGGCTGGGGCTGCGGGGGTCACTTTGCCCCTTCCTGCACAAATATGTGTTCTCGCTCGGCTCCACTCTCGGCCGGCCGCGCACTATACTTTGCCCAAAGTGATGATCACGCTGGCAGAGCGACGCGCTATTATCCGATTCAGTGTGTCTTTTCACCTCTCTCCCTCACTCACATGGGGGACATGGTGCATTACCCCGTTAAGCGCTCCCATCCGGCCCGGGGAGGTCCACGAGTTACGGTCGGAGGAGGCGCCCGTAGACTCCCTCCGGGTCCTCCGGGTCCTCCGGGTCCTCCGGGGCCGTGCGGCCTGCTCGAGGCCCCCGCACAAGTCCTTCAGCACACACAATGCGTGATTACGAGGAAGCTCTGCGGGGGGCGGACTGATAAGGCGGCGTACAGTCATCGGGCTAGCGGTGCCGGGCAGCCGGGCATCCAGTACCCGGATCAGCAGCAGCCGGCCCCGACCCGACCCGACCTGAGGGGCCGCTGACCGGAAACTGGGCGGACAAGTGAACGCTCGCGTCATCCCTGGGATGATGAGTGTTGAATGAATGGGCCCCGCGCGGGTTCGGCTACCGCTGTCGGCATAAGCGATGTAGAAAATGGTGTGGTCCGGCGGTGAGGACAGAGCAACAGGTTGGTGCAGCGGCCAGCGCCACACATTTGCACACGTCAGGGTGATACGCCGCCTCTCTCATTGTGCCGGCCCGCCATCGGCTGCAGCGCATGATTGGACGGGCATCGCCAGCGCCGCCTCTATCTTGTCGCTCTACAAAAGCAAAGGTTCGATCACAGCCGGCACAATGGGCCGTCAGTCAAAAGCACGCTGGCTCTGGCCGGCGCTGCCGTCCGCTTCCGCCCTCAGGCAATGTCAGCGGGTTTGTGCACCGTCAGCAGAGAGGCTTGTGGGCCCGCACAGTGCTCCATAAACGGCATGCGCAAAGTCAGTGCCAGTGTCACTCTGGAAGGTCAAGAATATCTCTCCCTCTCTCTCTCACACACTCTCTTAGAGCCCTCAGCTTCGGCGTGGAGTGTGACTGTTGGAGAGGCTCGCGTGTTCACAGGGTCACTGCTCGGCAGCTCGGCCCGAAAGTACCATCACTGCTCATTCTCGAGGTATTCCGATTTAAATCATGGCTTCTTCTTTTACACCATTTTATTTGTTGTTGTTTTTCTTAACCAAAAAAATTGATTTTTCAATAAACAATATCGTTTTAAACCTGTTTTTTATTTCTGACTATTTTGATTTTTCTTTCTCATTTTTGTGATATTTTTGGGCCGTATTTTGTGTCGTATATTTGACTATTTTGATTTTTTCTCAACCTGATTTATTTTGATTTTTTTTCTGATTGTTTTGCTACCGTACACTGTAAACCGATTTGTTTTCAAGTGAAGTCCCCCTGGGCTCGACCCGCTGCCGCGCTATGCGGACCCCGAGGCGATCGCCACACCCAGGGACCTTCACAGCTTGCCCAGCGCGGCCATCAGGCCACCATCCTCCGTCCGCGTTCCGGTCCGGTCCACCAACAGCGCGGGGGCAGCACGCGGGAACAAACACTTTCAGCTAGCGAGTTGCCTCTACGGTATTAGTGGACGGTCCCCACCGCGCGTCCTGCATGCATCGCATCATTGTGCGTCCACTTGAGCCGGCGGAAGACCAGACGCTGCCAGGGCCGGGCACTGCACCTAACTTTTGTGTGAACATAGGAGGCCCCCGGCCCCCGCCCCCGGCCCCCGCCCCCGGCCCCCGCCCCGGTCGTCCTCTTCGGGAGCATGTCGGGGCAGATCGCGCAGGGATTATCCGGGGAAGAAAGCGGCCGCCTAGCTGGAGGCGAGAGAGGCCCTCCGAGCGGCCCTCCGAGGGCAGCCAGTGCCATCCGTCATGCAAAGAGGCGCGGCCCTCCGGCCGGCACGCTTTCATTGTAATCCCCCGGCGCGTGTCGGGGGGTACAACTTTAGGTACTCCGTGTCGATGTAGAAGACCCTTCTGGAACTCGGTCCAGCAGGTCGGGAGTCTTTTCCCTGCCGCACTACACCGCAGGTCCGCAGGCCGCAGGGGCCGGGATATGCGGCGGAGCCCTATTCGCTGCGATAATTAGGTAGGAGGGCCCCGGGCCGCCGTGTGTGCGTGCGAGCCCGACTAGCGTGACGACAGCCACAACATCTCCATTCCCCCAAAAGAGTTGAACAGCGTCACGAAGAGTTGAACGGAAAAACCGCACAAATATTCGTTGAGAGTTGTTTAGATACGGGCTGCCGCAGCGCACGGCCGCCCCCCGGCCGCCCCCGGCCGCCCCCCGGCCGCCCCCGGCCGCCTCCAGCCGCCCCCGGCTCGTTGTGTCCACCGCACCGTCCGAATTCTGAGAACGGCCGATGAGGACCGCACCCGGCCCGGACCCGCCTTTGTGTACCTGACCCAAATATTGTCGATACAGGCCGCGCTATTCGGGCGGCCGGTCCGTTGGGGCGTTACCTCTGGCGGGCCCTGCTGGGATGGGACGGGCCGGGACGAGCCCTGCGTGCGTGCTTTAACTTTTGTCGGGGGTTTACATGTGAATTGGTGTTTGCGGCCGCTACTACACGCCCAAAAAGGCATGCTTTTGGTTCATAATCTTTGGTACAGTGTTTCGACTGCATTCTAGCAGATTGAGTCAAAAGTTGTGTATTCGGGCGTGCGTTTTGATATCGCTGGAGTATAGAAGTGATGGGCACGTGATCACAGAGAACGTGTCTAAAAGAAAACACCGTTGTTGTTGCTTTGATGAGTACTTTCCATTCTCCCCGACACGAGCTGCACCTGCTCTGTCGCCTGGGGCCAAAGCAAAGGCGGCCAAAGGCTCTGTGTGCCATTAGTGGTACGGTACCCGCCGGTGCCCGTGAGCTACCCGGGCTGAGCGCCTGCAAGAGCTAGGGTAGGCCAGCCCGCACGGCACATGTGCATGCCAACGTCATGGATGCCTATCCAACGGGCGCCGCCTGTTCTCAGCCCGGTGGATAGGCAGCCTCGTCTCTTGCACGCACGTGCGCTGTGCGGGACGGCCTACCCCGCCACTCGCAGGCGACCTCACACGGAGCACCAGCACCAAGCCACTTTTACCGTGCTCATTTCAAGCGTATGCGGCACAAAGCGTTAAGTGAATCACGCCGGCGGAGATCTGATTGCGGCCTGATTTTCTCCACACCTTTCCAAAATAACAAAACTGTGGGGAGCCCAGAGAGCACGGCAGCGCACTGCAGGCCAGCCTGGAGGCGCGGCCACCGCAGCCGGCAGCACGGTTTCTGGCAGACGAACGCGTGCATTCGTACGGCCATAACCGCAATCGGGTTCATTTCCTTGTGGCTGAACGGCAACCAGGATGTACCGCCGGAGCTGTATGGGGCAGACAGGGCGGCTCGGCTACGCCAGGCCGCTGGGCGCTCAGAGACGGCCCCCACGGCCCCCAGCGGCCCCCAGCGGCCCCCAGCGGCCCCCTAGCGGCCGCCGGGACCCGAGGCGGCGCGAACGGCGTCACGCTTTGGCGCCGCAGGGGCCCTAAATCGCAGATATTCCGCCGGAGAGACGCACCGCCAAGACACGCCGCAGCCCGGTGGCCGGGGCCCCCACCACGCCCCGCCACGCCCCGCCACGCCCCGCCGCGGACCGATGCGGAGATCGCAACGCACGGCTGGGTCTTGTCCACCGCGGCGAGTGATTCAGACAGCGTCAAAGGGAACGGCGGCGCAGAGATGGCCGATAAATATTGATGGGAACGGTGCGGAGGGCCGAGCGGGTCGGACCAGTATTCAAGTAGGCTAGCCTAGGCCGCGCGGACGGGGGCTGTGCCGACTCCCGCACTACCTGTTCGCTCGGCTAATTCTTCTCATTGACTCCCCCAAGGCCGTGGGCCGCGGGGCGGGTGGCGGTCCCGATCGCAGACAGACCGATGATTGACTGCTGGGGCCCAGCGGCCCAGCGGCCCAGCGGCCCAGCCTTGGGGCCGGCAGTAGGTAGATGAGCGTGGATTATTGGGGCCGCGGGCGCTGGGAATACGAGACACCGGTTGCCTGGGCTCCGCCGGGCTCCGCCGCCGCCGGCCTCGCCGAGCTACGCCACTGTGTGGGCCGCGGGCGCTGCCTGCCGCTCTAAGTAACTAAGATTGATGACACACCCGATCGCAGGCAGCGTCCCGTCCCGTCCCGTCCATACAGAGGAGGCGGCCCCGGCGGATGGCCGCACGCAGCCGCGGTACTTTTGGCGTAAATGCTATGCAGGAATGACTCGTGACGCGCAGCGCGGCCGCACGCGGCGGCCGGCCGCAGAACGCGATACCAATCCGCTTCTTCTTTGAGGCGGCGTCGTCAGCACATTGCAATTGGACTCCAGGCGGGGGATTATTCCAGAGCCGGGTGACAAATACAGGGCAAAAAGAGTCCAGCGCCCGTCACTCTTAAAGCAGAAAGTGCAGCAGCGGCCACCACAGCACAGCGGAGCACAGCCACAGCCGCTGTGCAGCCGGGCGGCACCGCTGGGACTGACGGCCTGGCCGTCCTTGGCGCCCAATTCGCTTCGCTTCGGGCGCCGCATCGAACCAGGATTGCGTTTTACAGGAACCGACTGGTGGCACTTAATGGCCATGGATACTTTTTATAGACGGAATTCCGCAAGCTCCGTGCTGTACAGCCCGCTGGAGGCTTGCTGGGGCCTCTGGAGCAAGAGTATGCAACTTCGGTATTCTTGGTACGCCCTCCAAGTACTCCCGTGGTATTCTCATGGAATTCTCAGGAATAGTATTCGCAATATTCTCGAAAATGAGAACTATAGCTACAAAAACAGATGTATTACGTGATTTATCTTCAAATGTAGACGGTATTCCGAGAATTTTTATCAAGTATTCCCAAGTATTCGTAATGAGAATATATTGTTGGTACGGTAATTCTAGAAGTTGCAGACCCCTCCTCTGGAGCCCGGCGGGAGGTCCTGGCGCGGTGACATCACAGCCTCGTATTGGCGGGCATGACGTGTTGTTGTGGCCGCGGGTCCGTGGGAGCCGAGGACAGCCGGAGCCGCCCGGAGCCGGCTGGAACCGCAGCGCCCGGAAATAAAGTAATCACGGCATCACTTCCAGACTGAGCAGCTGGAGCCGGACTCACACACCCGCCTGATGAAGCGCCTGCCCCGCCCCCGTGACCTGCGGCCTGCAGCTATCGACCGGACTTGTTGCATTTATAAAGGATCGGCCGGGATAGAGTCCGGCCATGCATATGCATCAGGGCTGCGCGCGCACGCTCACGCACACACAAGGGAGCGCCCACTCGAATCGCTTGGCCGACGATGTCGATTCATTTGGCCAAACAGATAGGAGCGGGGCCAAGGCAGGGGCCGGCAAGGGCATGCCTGCATCCGACAGCCGGGCCTGCCGGGCCTGACGTGGGCGGGGCGCCTGACGCGTCGACGCCTCGTGCACCCGGCCAGTCAACGAACGCAGTGTGTGTGTGAATCACCGACGCCTCAGCATAAACTACACTGCCCAGTCGCACTGAAACCCAACATAAACTGAGCGGCGCCGGAGAGCAACAGCCACTGCCTGGCGCTGCATCCCACGTGTGTGCCAATGTAGTCGGCGTGCGTGTCACGGCGCGGCTCCAAGTGGAACACGCACGGAGCGGCCGGAGCCAGCCGGGGCCCGCGGTCACGCAGCAGGCCTTATATGCGGCGCTGCGTGAGGGCTTCAGGCTTCGGGCCTCGGTGCGCCGTGTGCCCTGTGGCTGACGGCGGCCAGGGGAGCTCCCCGACGGCGCCCGGAGGCTCCGCGGCTCCGCTCTTCCGCCGGGGCACCTCGTCATGCGGTCGGAAGTGTAATTGAAGAGAAGATTCGTCCTGCATCGATGTCGGCATTTCTGTGGTCGCCGGACAGCGTTGACGGCGGCCGCAAGTGCACTGGCTGGGCGGACGCCACGAGCCAAAGTCATGGCCGGGCCGGGCCGGGCCGAGTGCCCACCGCACGACCATTATACATCCGAAAACCGTACGAGTTATTCGGGGCGCCATTGCGAGGGCTCGGCGCCTTCAGCTGCCCCGTTGCCTGGTCCGGCGGGTCCAGCAGCAGCTGTGCTGTGCTGTGTATGTAAGAGACCACCAATTCTGGCCAGAGAGGCCTGTGACTGTGGGGGGGGGGGGAGAGAATGTGTCTGCAGCCGATGCGTTCAGCGCCGCACCGTACTTAGGGCCTCCACGGGCCATCGCCCATGCAATCGAGGCTCGCCGAATACACGCCGCCGCCCGCCGAGCCCCGCCCCGCCCCGCCCCGCCCCGCCCCGCCCGCCCCGTCCGCCTGGGTTAGGAGGTTGAGCGTCGCAGCAGCGCGCAGCAGGCACACGGATGTGCGCACGGAGCACGTCCGCGTCCTGTACTTTATCCGGCTGGGTATAGGATGGGTAGCATTCCACGCGGCCGAAGGTTTCGTAACGCGCTGCACTTGTGACGGCCGGGCCTCGGCCGGGCCTCGCCTCGCATCAGTGTACACGCTGCACGATGCCTATTCAGTAGGGTCCCCGAACACGCTTCCAGGCCGCACACACCTCTCCGATGCACGACAATGCAAATGAAAGTCAGCGGCATGAACCTTGGCACGGCACTCACTCTCCCCGGCCGCAGCCGTGCCATGGACCGTCAGCAGCTGACAGGAGCACTGATCGACACAAAAACAATTAGAGGGCCTCAGTGCGCGCGTTACGTAAGCCGGGGAAGAGGGAAGGCTGCCGGGGCTGCCGGGGCTGCCGGGGCTCGGCTGGCACCTCGGGACGGACGGCGCGGACAGCGAGAGACCCTCGGACGGCGCCGCTCATTGTATGCTAATGCCACTCTCTTCCCCTCTCCTTTCTCCTCTGTCCGTCCATGTCCATCGCTCTGTTTGCCTAGGCTGCTGAATAGGACTGTTTGCCCCCGATCCGATCCTCGCCGCACAATGTAGTGCTAACGCACGGCTAACCCCCGGGCCGGTCCTCCGGCCCTCCGGTCCTGCGTGCGCTGGCGGGGGAGGTGGCGGCCGCAATGGCACACGCAGACGTCTTCCGAGAAAAGCGCGGGAATCGGCATTAAAATACCTCCACGGCCCTAATTGCCTAGAACGGCTACGGCAAGCGGTACTGCAGCCCGGGCATGGAGGAGCCCCAGTGACAACACCAGCATTGTTTTCGTTGGCCCGACCAATACGCCGATGTTGACTTAACGGGCGCTGCTGCGCTGCTCTGACACACGCAACGCCTGTTTACATCCTGCCAGTAGCGCACTGGGTGAGTTTATCTCCCCACGGCATGGGCTCTGCACACAGGACAGCCCTGCAGCGCGCGCTCTGTCATGAGCAGGTTGGACACGGAGCAGACATGACAGCCCCCTCCCCCTCCCCCTCCTTCGGCACCCTTCCCTCCGGACCGGAACGCTGCCCGGAGCTGCTGAGCACAGCTGCTGACCATCCGCACACGGCACTGCGGGGCCGCCCACACCCACCCCTCGGCTCTGTGATGACGGGGGAGGCGGGGAGGCGCACCAGGTGCGAGGCCGGCGGGGGCAGACACTTGGCGGCACCTGCTCGGGTCCCAGCGCCACGCCACGCCGGGGGCGTTGTTCGGGCAGCGCCTCGGGCAGCGCCTCGGGCAGCGCCCCCTCGATTCAAACGTCCCGCCGCCGGCGCGTCAGCTGACAAAGGAGCTAGCTCCGCGACGGCCCGGCCCGGCCACTCTTGACAATGAAACGTCCGCAGCGGCGGCGGGACCACACTTCTGGCACGCATTCAACAAGCGCATCATCAAGCGGCGCGTTAAATCTCTTTTACGTTTTCGCGCGTCCGGACTGAGGAATGCAAGTACAGGGGAAACCCCTCAGGCGAACACAACCCGCCGGGGGGGGGGGGGGGGGGGGGTCAGCGCCGCGGCCGGCCGGCAGAACGGCGCCCAGACCAGCATTTTGACAGAAATACGCGACACGAGCGCGGCGGACAACGCACGGCTCGCAGAAGTGGTGGAGGGGGACGCGCGATGCGTTTATTTCAAGAGCTGAGCGCTCGGCCACCGCGCTCCACCGCAGCCGCATAGCCCAAAGGGCAGCGATTGAAACCTCCGAGGCTGCCATGCAAAATCATACACCGGCCCCGCGCTGGGTAGGCCGTCCCGCCGGCGCGGCGGAACTCACGTTGCCTACCCAGCGTCCGCAAGGGGCCATGGCGCCGGCCTCCGGATTCCGAACGAAGGCATTGGCCGAGTATTCCTCCCAGAAATATTTTTCCTTGAGTGATTTTCTGCGTTTTATTGGTCTGACGATCTGACTTGTGAGGGAGGACGGGAAGGTGGATGCGACAAAGGAATCGCTCAATGTTTTGCCTCAAACAAACACACACACACACACACACACACACACACGCGCGCGCACACACGACAGGCCCGGCCGGCTTTGACCTACCTACCTCCACACTACGCCACGCCTGGCCACGCCACTCACCGGCAGACCGGCTGCTGCTTGACCGGCAATCATCGTGTCTGACTGATCTCCACACGGAGCCCGGCCCAGCGGCCCCAGCGGCCCAGCTGGACGGGCAAAACTCCTTTTTTTCTTGAAGGGGAAGGCAGAGGGGGGCGGGGGGGGGGGGGGGCTTTGAACCGCACACGCCACCGTTCGTACTTGGAAGCATTTTTACTTCGCAACATTTACGGCACGTCATGTGAGGATTTTTTATTTTAATTTTTTTTGTGGGATGGTCTGAGGGAATCATCATTTTGTTTGCGATATAAAAAGGCCCGCCTGATAAAAGGTTGACGGCATTTAGTGCACAGCCCTCACGACTTTGAGGTTTCAAAAACTCGTTTTGTGGGGATGGCAGAATGAGCGATGATGGCCGCGAAAACTTCACGGGAGAGCGAAATGTAATGACCGGCCGTGCTTGTCGCCTCCGTCCGCTACAGTCCGCTGCGGTCCGCTCCGGTCCGCTCCGGTCCGCTCCCTCATCCCGCCGTCAGCAGACCGCGGCAGCCCGTGGCGGCAGCTTGCACCATCGCCAGCAGCGCCACTTGCAGCTGATTCTAGGCTTTCCAGGGCAAAGTCATTTGCCACGGCGAGGGGACACCCCTCCCTCCTCGGCTGTGCCGGTGTGTTCGCCGGGAGGCAAAGACCGGCGAAAAAAAAGGGGGGAGCCGGAGCGAGTCTTGACCGTTACTTGCGGACGCCAACGCCGCTGTCGCTACTCACCTGCTGGGGACGGCGCGAAGCGGCCGGAGTAATCCCAAAGACGCGATGCAAAAATCCACTAATCACTTATCACTCCTCTCCTCTCCTCCCCCGGGGTGCGCTCTGCACTGGTGCCGCTCTGCCGGCTCCGCGGACTCACACCTGCAGTCCCCGGCGGTACACTTTTGCCGGCGAAAACTCGAGACTTGCCGCGCACCTCTGACGCAGGGCGGGCCTATCGCCAGGTGAACACACCGAGGAAGGGCGTAACCCCAGCTGGCCGGTCGGTCGAAGGGACTCTGCACCACCCCCGCGGCTACCCCCCGCGGCTACCCCCCACGAACTGGGGGAGGGAGGGAGGCGGCTGCCGACGAGAAGCAGCGCGAAACACACGGACGGGACGGGACGGGCGCGACGAGCAGCGGGCACGCGGACACAGCACGGACGCGGCGGAGGTAGGCGGACGACTGGCGGCCACTCACTCGGCCCGCTCCCCTCCGCCCCGCCCACCCCGCACCACTACCCCCCGCAGCCCGCGGCACCGCGTGGCGTTCGGCTCGGCTCGCCGGCGTCGTGTCGGCTCGGCTCGGCTCTGCGCTCCGCTGGGCTCGGCTGCCGAGCCCAGCCGAGGCGCTGCCGAACAGCCGAACAGCCGGCGCGGCTGCCATGCGGCGGCCATTCGCGCACACACACCCGCACACGCACACACACGAGGGGCGGGGCCGCGGGGGCCGCGGAGGGTTTGTTTGGGTTCGCCTTAAGTCTGCTGACCCCGCACGGGACGGGTTACCGGCGGTTGGGTGTGCACACCACCTCCTGGCACTCGGACACACAGATAAACAAACGGCCACAGGGGAGAAGAGAAGACCGCAGTGGTCGGCACAACTTGAGCAGACCTATGCAAAATCTCACCAGCAGCATAGGAAAGGTCACCCGTCTTTTTTTGGCGCTCGAAGAGGGGAACTTCCCAAAATGAGAATCGTGTCCGATGCGCGGCCCGTCCGTCCGTCCCGTCCCGAGAGGCCTCGGCGGCTGACTCACACCGCGCGGGTGATAAGATAGCAGGCGGCAGGCTGCAGGCTGCAGGCTGCAGGCGGCAGCAGGCGGCAGGCCGCAGGCGGCGGCAGGCGGCGCCGCAGGCAGGCGGCAGGCTGCAGGCGGCAGGCCGCAGGCGGCAGGCCGCAGGCGGCAGGCCGCAGGCGGCAGGCCGCAGGCAGGCGGCAGGCGGCAGGCCGCAGGCAGGCGGCAGGCTGCAGGCGGCAGGCTGCAGGCTGCAGGCTGCAGGCGGCAGGCCGCAGGCAGGCGGCAGGCGGCACGGTGACGCCAACCCAGCCCACCTCCTATGAGACACAAAGTGACGAGTCCAGGTCGTTCCCCTCCACCTGCCCGCCACTATCGCGCTATCGATACAATCATTAGAAGGCCCGAAATGGGAGCAGAGAACAAGTGGTGACCTCGACCGAAATTGGACGTAGCGTTTAGTAGCAGGTTTGATTGCGCAGTTGTGTTTTTATGTGCGGTATGCGGGGTTGTAGTTAGTAGGGAGTCGCATGTTGACCAGAGGGGAGTGTGCGTGTGAGTGAGTGTGTGGTGTCAGCGCAGTAATGGGGTAACGGCAGGCAGGCGCCGAGGTACAAATGTCTTTCCGGGCCGCTACCCGCCCGCGGTACCCGTGGTACCCGCGGCCATTTCACAACATCAGACCGCCGAATGCGGCCCGGAAATGGCTAAACGCGGCGCGCCGCAGCGCCACGGCAGCGCCACGGCACGGCAGTGCGCAGCGTAGTGCACAGGGAGGCGGGCGGGCACAGCGCAGCACAGCGCAGCACAGCGCAGCACAGCGCAGCACAGCGCAGCACAGCGCAGCACAGCGCAGCGCAGCATAGCGCAGCGCAGCGCAGCATAGCGCAGCATAGCGCAGCATAGCGCAGCACAGCGCAGCACAGCGCAGCACAGCGCAGCACAGCGCAGCACAGCGCAGCGCAGCGCAGCACAGCGCAGCACAGCGCAGCGCAGCACAGCGCAGCACAGCGCAGCACAGCGCAGCACAGCGCAGCGCGGGCTGGAGGCCGGCCGATACGGTTGCCATGGCGACCGAAATGGCTTCGTGACTGACGAGTCGGTGGACATGCATAACGAACGGTCATACCCCTTCCGGTGCGAGAAAAAAGCAGAGCACGGCGGGGGAGGGCGCAGAGTGAGCGAGCGAGCGAGAGTGTGTGTGTGTGAGAGAGAGAGAGAGAGAGAGAGAGAGAGAGAGAGAGAGAGAGAGAGAGAGAGAGAGAGAGAGAGAGAGAGAGAGAGAGAGAGAGAGAGAGAGAGAGAGAGAGAGAGAGAGAGAGAGAGAGAGAGAGAGAGAGAGAGAGAGAGAGAGAGAGAGAGAGAGAGAGAGAGAGAGAGAGAGAGAGAGAGAGAGAGAGAGAGAGATGGAAAAATTGGCACGACATAAAACCGGAACAAGGAGAGCATCATTGACGTGCCCGCCAAACCACAGCCAGCAGGCCTGGAGTCTGCCACGCCGCCGCTGCTGCTGCCGCTCCGCACACAACATAATGACACGCCACGCATTCAAATGAATAACACGGGGCATAATTTGCCGCAATAACCCGAGTTGCTCCGGTGCATCGCGGCTGCCCAATGGGGTCTGCCGGTGGGTCTGGCCCCGGAGGTCCCGGACCTCTTGCGGGTGTTGAGGCGGCCGCGGCGGTGCCGACTGGGCACGAAAACACGGCTCCGATTCTTTGTCGACTTTCGGATGACTCCTGCGTTACAGAGGCCGGCGCTCAGCAGCTGCGGGCCCACCAGCATGGCGCTGCGCGGGGCCCGCTCTTGTGGCCCGCTGCGCCGCTGCGCTCAGCGGCCGCCGGAAGCGCTGATTGCATCCCGCTGCTCGGCGCTGCGAATCAGAAGCGGCACGGACAACAAACGCGCTGTGCGCTGCGCGCGCAGATCCCGACCCGACCGATGTATTCGCAGCGCGCGACTCCTGTGAGGGAAGGCACGGGGAGGAGCGGAGCAGAGCACAGCCGGACATGAATTCCATACATTCGGCCTGTTTCCGCAAGACTCCGGTGCACGGTGCACCGTGCTCCGGTGGCAATGTAGCCGGCCGGCACCGGCCGGCACCGCTAGGCGCCCCCACGCCCCCGCGCCGCCTCCCTTTCCGTGTACCACTATAATTGATACCTGCATGTGTTTGTGCGCTGGCTAACGCTGCTGTGCCCCCGACGGGAGCGTTTAGCATGATAGTGTACGGCAGTACACGACAAAAAGGAACTTGATACGAATAGGACGTGAGTAGTGCCTTTTGGTTAGAATAAAACGCCTTCAGTTCTCCGCCCACACGAGCTGCCGCTATCACCACAAACCAGTCTCCCTGCTATTCTGTCATGGCGCGATATGACCCTGTGGACTTCCGGGGGGGTCCCACCGGGTTCCACTTCATTTCCAGAACGGTAAAATTCGTGAAAAAAAAATATTTCCGGTGACTTTTATCGCCGTTGTTCGAAAAATGAGGTCGTGCGTGACGGATCCGACTGCAAACACTGCGAAGCCCCGAGCCCCCTCCGGGCTGCCGGGCTGCTCCCATCAGTGCGCGATGAGACTGCTGACCTCAAAAAGCGAAAGTGGAGACGGGAGATGGGGCCCAATGGGGCCGGCCCCGGGCTGACCACTGCGACACGCCCCGCCCCGCCCGCCGTTGGAGTAGGACCGATGCAAGTCGATCTCGTTTCCGGGCCACACGGTTCATCGGAAACCAAAACGTTATCTCCGCCAAATATCGGAGACAACTGAGGCTGCAGCGGGCCTGGAGAAGTTGGCCCACTTTCTGGGAGCACAATGTGGTGCGATGCCTGCGATGCCGGCGATGCCCCCGCAGTGCTCGCAGTGCACTGTGAATAATGACCAGCCCAGCCCCCAGCACAACACGTGAGTGCAGGGCTGCCGAAAGTCACACAATTACAAAAAAGAACACGAAGGTAAATGAAGTGGTGTGTAATGAAGAAGAAGGAAAAATGGAAAAGGAAGCTGGGCGGGTGCCGTGGTCGTCAGACGGTGGCGGCCGAATCAGCTGCAGCTCCACGCCGACGCACAAGACTGGCGCCGCTTCCGGCAAACACGCCACCCCCGACACGACCCGCGGACCGTAGACGGAGAGGGAAGACTGCTGGCAGGCGGGGAGGGAGAAGGACAGAGGCGGACGGGCGCGGAAGGGGTCGTGGAGGCGCACCGAGACGCACGCAGCGACCCCCCGGGGGGGCTGGTACCTAGTGAGTGATACCTGTGGCACACACGCTTAGTTCTCCGCCGGCCGACACGAGTCCCTTCCGGCCCGTACTGACTGTGCAGCAAAGCGATCAGGCGCTGCATCACGGCCCAGCAGCCAGTGGTGGCGGCGAACCAATCTGCCTGCCTGTCGATTTCAATAGGTAGGCATGCGTCGGAGGGAGCAGCGCCAAGCAGCGCCAAGCAGCAACGGCGGAGCTCCACATACTCCGTCTCTCTCCCTCCCGCAGGACGTGTCCACGTGCGCGGCAAACACTCTCACCATCGCCAGCCACAGGCAATGAGGGCCGACGCCAATCAGCGCGTACGAGACTCGCCCGAGACTCGCCCGAGACTCGTCTGAGACTCGTCTGAGACTCGTCTGAGACTCGTCGCTGCAGGAGATAGCGATCATACGCCACGTTATGCCCCACAAAAACCATGCGCTCACGCGCTTTTGGTCCATGGGAATAACGAGCCAGTTTTTTCTTCCCCCGCCAGCATCACACAGTCTCCGCTTTAGATGGTCGAGAGCAGCGCCATAATTCACAATGCAAAGCGCTCGCAGGCCGCGGCGCTGGGGGGCCCTGGCCCCGGCTGGACCCCGGCTGGACCCCGGCCGGGCAGCGGCAGATAGCGTCGCTGAGATGCATTTTGCACTTGGCCACTTCCGCGGTCAGCAGTCTTTAGTCGGCCAGCGTGCGGAACAGATCTTACCAACCTGCTAGGTGGAGTTTCAGGCTGCACTCGCCCGAGTATTCATTCAACTCACCCTTCTTACCGCACTTGCAAGCATAAGTCCGGTAAGAGCCCTAGTAGCTTTGGTGCCAAGGATCCACGGCTTGGTGACCTATCATTATAAACAGTGTAGCCCGTAAGACTAACGACGTCGCACAGCGCATAGTCCGGCGGGCCCCGCGCTGCCCCGCGCAGCCGGCTGAGTAATGTGCATATGCGGGGCCGGCCGGGGCACAGATAGCCTTACCGGACGACGAGAAAGCCGCACCAAATCACTCGCCAGCCACAATTAATTTTAATCTCGGCGCCAGGATCTGCGAGCGCAAAAGTAAACAATCGACGACTTTACACGAAGACGTGATTTATAGGGTGCCGGAATACCCAATCGTGTAAATCCTCTCCGAGTAGCTGGAATCAGTCGCTAGAAAATCATCCGTGCCCTATGACCGCATCGCTTCCCTCCTCACCAGGCTATCCTCACCGCACTGCCTAGATAATCCAGCCATGTCCTTTACTTTTGGCGACGACTGTACCTCTCTGAATCTGGTGCTGCTGGCGCCGCCGGGCCTCGGCCGGGCCGGGGCTGGGCTGGGGCCGCTCACATAAGGACCACGCGACAACACCGATGAACACTCCAATTAGTCCGCATCCCGTGAAAGTGTCTGTGCAGGTGGGTGACCTGCCGCTGGGGGCTCGGGTCCGCGGGCTCCGCGGGGGGTAGCATGCGCGCTGAGCACCCCGGGAGGACCCGACCCCAAGCAAGTAGTTGCGCCACACTATCATATTGCGCTGCCGCCGTAATACATTTAAGGACCCCGCGCCCGGCGCTGGGAGGCGGCGGCAGGCCGGCGGGCGCTGCGCGGACCGAACACGGCTCGTTAGCGGAAAGATGGCATGCGAGACCCCCTTCACGCTCTGTGTGTGTTTTCGATAGCCTTACAGAGAGAGAGAGAGAGAGAGAGAGAGAGAGAGAGAGAGAGAGAGAGAGAGAGAGAGAGAGAGAGAGAGAGAGAGAGAGAGAGAGAGAGAGAGAGAGAGAGAGAGAGAGAGAGAGAGAGAGAGAGAGAGAGAGAGAGAGAGAGAGAGAGAGAGAGAGAGAGAGAGAGACTCGGACTTGCGCAATCACGGAAACGGACGAACGCCGCCCTCAAACCGGCAGCAAGGCCTCGTAACAAACAACAAATACCAGCAACTAGTCTTCACCCAATACTAGCACCCAGCCAAAGCAAATCAATTCATTTCAATGGCAGATAATGCATTAATTGACGGAAAAACCTTTCTTGACGGGTGTATTACCACTCGCCCTTTCTCAAAGCCTCACAACGCCGAGGCCCTTTGCGCAGTGCCCGCTGGGCCATACCTCCCAACCCAACTTGCCCAATCACCCAGGGCCTCCTGCGAACCCTCCACGTCAGCAGGGTCCCTTTCGAACGCTTTCTCTCCGCCCCAATAGGGTGTCCGGATAAACACGATGGCACTCGATCGGCGCGCACCGTCCGCACCACGTTACACCCGTCCACGGCTCCGCCACGGCCCTGCGGCGGTCAGCGCTGCGGCCGCTAGGCAGGGTGTCATACCGTCATACTCACCATCGCCAGGAAACATTTCTTTGCCAATTTTCAATGCCAGGAGATTTAGCCACATGTCTTCACGTAACGCCAGCAGGATGGAAAGTGCGCTAATTAAGATTTGTTCTGAAGGGGAGAGCACGCTTCCCTTGTCAACAACCACGGACCCGTTCCTGGGTCAGCCGAGGAGTCTTATTCTCTTTCGGGCCCGGATGCGTTTGGCGGCGGCAGTAGCGGCGATTAATGACGGGCCGCAGCCTCTGCGCAGGGCCGGGCCGGGCCGGGCCGGGCGGCACCGCCGGCACCCGGCTGCACCCGCTGGGACCCCTCGGTCAGTGAAAGCTCGGCGCACGCGTGACTAGCTACACCGCGTTAAAAGTTCCTCCCCTCGGCGAAAAGATCTCAATCGAAAACTACTTACCGACACGTATCAGTGACCAATGAAAGGCAGCGAGCCGAGCTCTCGCTGCAACCACAACACCACCCACTCACCTGGAACAGCGCGAGAAAACACTTTCGTTTCTGCACAGCCGCATTGGCACAGCCGGGCGCGGCCGAGCACAGCCCCTGGGCAGCCCTTCATACTGAGGCTGCGGCACGGTTCCCGTGACCCTGTCTCCCAAAATATCCAGTACGATAAAACCTACTGCACTTTCGGACATGCATCCAAGTTGAACCCACTTCCTGACAAACCGCGCTCATAAGTGACCCGCACCCCACACGCTCGTGGCGCCCGCGGCCCGCTGCATCATCACGCCGCGTTTCCAGCCTCGACGGGCTCGGGCGAAAATCGGCCATGACGAGGAAGTAGTGCTCTGCCCCGACAGAGAGCGTGCGACACGCCTGCGACACGCCTGCGACACGCCTGACACGTAGCGGGACGGGACGCCTCGGTGACGGCACGAGCGCGGCCTCGGCGCACGCACGTGCCAGCGCTGTCGAGCAGAGCAGAGCCGAGCCGAGCCGAGGCCCGCGGGAGGAGCATCTCCTACTCGCGCCGCATCCCTCTCCTGGGACAAAGGCCACCGCCACCGCGGGCCGCGCACCCGCGGGAAACACTCCTATGACACGGTGCAGTCAAAGCCAAGGCGACTTTAAACTGACTCATTTTACGATTTAACCCTTCCTCGTCGCGGCTGCACTTTCTCCCTCACATGAACACAAGTGCGGTCAGTCCGGGGCCCGTCACTCATCCATAGTCAAAGGTCACACCACCCACTGTGTGTGTGTGTGTGTTCTAGGTCGTCACACAGCCGCGCGGGGGGACGAAGGCAAAAGGCGATCCCAAACTCCCCTTCCATTTCCGCCCGCAGCAAAAATATAACGGTTTCAAAAATGCACACGGCAGTGCTGGATGGGAGAGCGTAGACCGTCGAGGTCACGACCCGACGGGACTGACGAGCTCACTTCATGGCTCGATGTGCAAGGAGGGCAGCATGATCTCAATCATGTCCTTATTGGAGCGGTACCAGCCAAGGACTCGGCGGCGACACAGGTTGGGTAAGCCAAGGCCTCTTTCCATATTGAGATGCGCCCAGTCAGGGGGCAGCTCTGTTGGGATTTAGGGTTGTGTTCGGTCTAGGATCAATGTGAAGGACGCGTTCCTGTTCCAATCGCGTATTTCAACTAAGTACCGTGCGTTCTTTATTTATTATAAACAGCCGAGCATTTCTGACCGGCAGCTGCCGGGACATGGCACACGGCGCCCTAGGTCCTCCTCCAGCCGTGCAAACACCATGCAGCGGCAGAGAGCGACGTTCTTGAGCACGCTCAGGGCCACACGGCCCGACATTTTTGTGCGACGACAAGAGAACTGGGTCGCAGTGAGGGGCCTATATACGAGCGATGGGAGGCACGTCATCGTCGTAAAAAGGCCAGGCGGCGAACCTCTTAACACACCCCAGGTATTACAAAACCATTATTACGAATATAGTGTGCAGTGTGTGCGCCACCGACGTTCCACCGTTAAAAAGGAAAATTATTCACAGCCCCGTTATGGTGTAGTGTAACCTGCCCCCACCTCGTACATGACCACAAGAGCGAGAGCTGAGGTGAAAACGGTGCCGATGAGCACATTTGCACACAATGCAGCAGACATCCCAGCTCATATTTCAGCGACAACGACACGCTTTTACGAATTTCCTGGCCGGATCGTCTCGTCTGCCCGCTGCAGTCGTTGCAGGGCGTCATCACCATGAGACAACGGCTTGCCTGGCGTCCTACGCAAGGTGTCCCCGATGCAGTGTGTGCATGTGTGAGTGTGTGTGTGTGTGTGTGTGTGTGTGTGTGTGTGTGTGTGTGAGCGGTCCCCAACGGCAGTGCCGAGCCTAAGTGTGTCGCGCTGTGATGCCGCGAGCTGCCTGGACAAGGCGGGGAGGGCATGGCACTCCCTTCTGAGGCAGAGGCCCTTTGTTAGTCCGAGCACATCTGAAAAGTCAAAGGAGGCACGCGGCCATAGGCTATTGAGCGAGCAGCTAAAACATCGCCGGGAATCCAAAAGAGGGCAGGAGGGCACCAGAAGTGCAAAACTGGGAGCAAGCATGAGAGGTCCTACAAACAGACGGAAGAAGCCGTGTCCGTGCTCATCCCCAGCAGTAAGTTAGGCACGAGTGCTGACAATTAGCACGTTATCTGCTGGGCGTGTGCCGGGCTGGTGGCCGGCTGGTGCCGGCTCCGGCCTCAATGACACGTTCCTGTGGCTCGCTGCGGGGCCCTGAGACTCACTGGCATAATTGCACGGTTTGCTGGCAACTGCTGCAGCAGCCGCCTCCCGAATGAGCAGCGCTCCTCGTGTCACAAGCTGAGATCGCACGCGTAAGCAGGAGAGAAGAGAAGCCCTGCAGGCCGGCAGCCGGATAGGCACTTGCAGAGCTTTACCCAGAACCACTGCCACTCGGGCTGCCTGGAGGCAAACGAAAGTAGCGTCCGGAAACACCTCCGCATGGACTCTGCCAAACAAGGTCGTGGCAATTCCTTCTCGACGAGCAGTTACAGCCGACAGCAAAAGCATCGACGGACAGAACGCCCCCGAGCTAGGAGAAGGTAACCGTGTTTCGGCACGCATGCATCTCAACAGGCGCGAGTGTGCCGGTGCGGTGCGTGCGGAGGGACGTTAACTTTATACGAAGCCAATAAAGGCGAAAGAAACGCGCGGCGGATTGACCTGCTCTGCCGGGAATTGACGGGCGGCGCTGTAAAGTTCGCACGCCGCCGCGACGCGGAAGTGTGAACGAACACGCGGCCGCACGCGGCCCGCCATCCGCCAGTCCGCATCCGCCGCACTTAACCGCATCACCTGCCTCTCCGGTCTCACTACCAATTTTACCTGACCGATGATTTAACAGACTGAAACTGCGTATGAAATTCTCAATCTTACGTTTTCCCAGTTTTCCGAAGATTTAAAAACGAAACAATTTGTACGCATCGCTCGTCTCGGTATTTCTTGAGAACCTCATATTATTGAACCGAGCGGGCTCTTGGTAGGCAACCCGTTCGATGTTTGGAGAACCTCTGGCGAGGGTGTCATTCGTCAGATTGGGCAGAGCAGCCAATGACCTGTTGCGGGCGGTGACGGGGCAGGCCATGGGGCAGGCGGGGCGAGCGGCGGCTGTTGGCGGAAAGCGCATTAGGCGTGACGCAACGGTGGCGTTACACACGAGCTGGGCGTCACGCCTTGCAGAAAGGGTCAAGACCGATGAGGTGCCATGGAAGTGATGACGGTACGTGGCAGTACTGCGGCGGTAGTGGTGACGGCAAGGCGGCGGCGGCTGGCGAGGAGAAGGGACTCACACTTTCCCTGAGCGAAGGGCGATCCGGTAATGGAGTCGATGACGCGGGCCTTCTGCCAGCGCGGCGCACAGACCTTGAAGGGGCCCGACACCTACGCCGAGAGGGGGATCGACGGGATCGACCAATAAACGGCACCAAAAAAATTAAAGTCGAATGTGGTCATTATCGACCGACACGTATTCCAGTGCAAACCGGGGAGAAGCTGGAAACGCAAGCTGGTGAACTGGAATCCCGCTGGAGTGTCTGGAGGCTCTCCACTCCTCTGCGGGCCGTGTCGGTGCCGTGTCGGTGCCGTGTCGGTGCCGTGTCGGGCCCGTGTCGGCCGTGCTGCGGCAGGGAATGCTCGTAGAGACTGCAGCGACAGGAAACGCGGCGCGGCTGCACCGCATTGCACACGGGATGCACGAAAAAGGGCAGTCATAGCGCCGCATAGCGATCTCTCCTCGCCATTTCGGGAAAATGTATTGCAGCGCCGCGGTACGACAGCACAGCAGCCCCGCGCGGGTATTCCCGCGGGCACTGGGGCGTTTTGGTATTGTGCGTTCACTGTCTCCCGCCCCATCCCGACGACGAATAATCCCGTGAAATGAAAACTGACTCGCAAAGTGGTGGGAAGTGCATTAACGGTAATGCAAAAATGGCCGCCGGGTCTGCGCTGGCGGTGGCGGGCTGCAGGGCTGCCGCAGGGCTGCTGCAGGGCTGCCGCAGGGCTGCCGCAGGGCTGCTGCAGGGCTGCTGCAGGGCTGCTGCAGGGCTGCCGCAGGGCTGCCGCAGGGCTGCTGCAGGGCTGCTGCAGGGCTGCTGCAGGGCTGCTGCAGGGCTGCCGCAGGGCTGCTGCAGGGCTGCCGCAGGGCTGCTGCAGTGCTGCCGCAGTGCCAACAAGGCTCATTACGAGCTCCCGCCGCATTGTCACCACGGCCGCGGCCTGCTCTGCGGCCCCAGGCTTTCCCACGCCGCATCCCCGCGGACCGGCGGGGGCCGGCGGAGACGCCATCTCTCCTCGCTGTTGGCACTTAGCCACCGCCACACCACTTCCCGCCAAAGGAAGATTGAACCGGAAGGTTTGCAATTTTAAATAACCGCCATCGTAAGATTGTGGGACCCAGCCGCTTCCCTATGCTCGCCTGACTCCAGCTTTGTGGGACAAAATTTAAGACTTTGCATAAATTCATTTGGAGCCGGCATGGTGGTGGGCTGAGTGCATACTCCGGGCGCCGGGGTCGCCAGCGCCGCCGCGTGGGGTATCGCCGCCTGCGCGCAACAGGCTGTGGCCGAGGCCATGTGAGCCGTGCCGTGCCGTGCCGTGCCGTGTACCCCTGTGTCCCAGCCATACCCCTCGGTCCTGCTGCCTGCTGCCCCTACCCTAGCGCCCTGCCGGCAGCTTAGTTTACATTAGCGGTCGGGGCGGACCCGGCGGTCCCCCATACCGCGCACGTACCGATTAATTTAATTACCCCGATGTTGCGAAACGCTCACTTTCCTCCTCCTGCACTGACACTACAGCACAACCGGGCATGGCGGACACCACAGCCACTTTCATTCCGCTGCGATTAAAAACCGACACACACACACACACACACACACACACACACACACACACACACACACACACACCGCGGCAGACCACCTCGGAGATGTGTGCCGTCTTCGTAAATCAGAGAAAACGTAAGGGATAACGATGAGTACGCAAAGTGAAAATTGAGAGAAATTCACAGCCGCCAACAGCGCGCACGGGATAAAGAGACATCGTCCTCGTCAGAAACAGTGTCTCGGGCCGCATCTCGGCGCCAGACCCTGACCACGCACGCGGCACGCACGCGGCACGCACGAGCTGGCGGCACAGACCGACCGCACCGCCTGAACCTAAGCCGGCCGGAGTCCAGCGGCCCCAGCGCGGAAGGAATTAATTTATTGACCTCCGTGATTTGTCAACTTCCACTTGATCCGAAACTTATAGCGCCGTGCGGCCGTGCGGATGCCGGCAGCAGCGTGCCCGGCTGCCCGGCCCGGCCCAGGCCCCAGGCTCCGGCCGGCAGCGCGCACTCGCACACTTTCTAGCGGGCGCTCGGCTCGCTAATACCTCGCCTTTGAATTATGGCCGAGTTCCCCGCCGAAACAACACCGCAAGGCTGTGGCAGCGCTTAAGGACGTACGAATTTGAAACGAGCAGCACCCGTGCTCGCTTTTAAACACAACGTTCCCTCCCATCCGTAACAAACAGACGATTTTCTTGTTTTATGCGAAATAAAAAGGATGTGTTACAAAACGGCCGCACAACTCTGTGTACGCAAGGGCCTGAGCTCGGTCTTTGCAGTGCAGGGCTGTGCAGGGCCGGACGGACAGAGCGGCGCGCAGATGGCAAACAGGAGCGCGCTGCCGCTGCCGTCTCGGCGGACCGAGGATTTCACTCGAAAAGACATAACGCGGGCGGCCGATTCGCAGCCAGGCGGGGCTGGGCGAGGTAGAGCAGGGCTGAGCGGGGCTGAGCAGGGCTGAGCAGGGCTGAGCGGGGCTGAGCGGGGCTGAGCGGGGCTGAGCGGGGCTGAGCAGGGCTGAGCAGGGCTGAGCGGGGCTGAGCGGGGCTGAGCGGGGCTGAGCGGGGCTGAGCGGGGCTGAGCGGGGCTGAGCGGGGCTGAGCGGGGCTGAGCGGGGCTGAGCGGAGCGGGGCGCTGCACCGGCTGCACCAACGCCACAGGGCGTGCGGCGGGGCGGGGCGGGCACGGCCAGGGGGATTCACTTACACGCAGCCGGCGCAGCGGCCCCGCGGACCTGCAGACCTCCAGACCCGCCCTCCAGGTAAGCGATACCCGGCGCCGCGCATTATATCGTGCAAAAACTGCACTGGCACTGCTGCGGTGCAGACGGGCCAGGCCGGGCCGTCCTAGCGCTGCCTGTGTGCATTCCGCACGGAAACAACAGACTCGTAACACTCGACGCGCCGGAAGGCCGCCGTACACAGCCGACGAACCAAAAGAAGAAAATCAAAATTATAGGGATTGGAACCCGCTCCGCTCATCAAGTTTAAACCGGGGGTTTGAAGTGTCCCCCTGCGCTCTGTACCGTTCATCCGCTGCTGCCACTGCCGCCGCTGCTGCCGCTGCTGCTGCTGCCGCCGCCGCTGCCGCCGTGTCCAGATCGAATCTCATGCAGCGCCGATGCAACACGGTTCGCGACTCGTGTAAACAAAGTCGGCGTTGCGGCGCGACGCGGAGGGGCCGGCGGGGGCCGGCGGGGGGCGGCGGGGGCTCCCCATGGCATGGCATTCCTGTGCGCAGCCTAGCGACGCCGGCGGCGAAAGTTTATTGAACGGCAAACGGAGCAAGTGCGCGGACCAGCCGGACCAGCCGGACCCGGGACCCGGGACCCGGGACCTGGGACCCGGGACCCCGCTGCTAGCCGCGTCCGGCGGCGCAATGCTCCGGCCAGACACGGGTGCCGAGTTAACTGCAGGAATAACACGACTGGGGGGCGCTGCCAGGCTCTGCACGGGGACGGTGCGGTGCGGCGTTCCCACGGTGCGCGCACCTTACCGCTGCACCTCACCGCTGCACCTCACCGCTGCACCTCACCGCTGCACCTCACCGCTGCACCTCACCGCTGCACCTCACCGCTGCACCTCACCGCTGCACCTCACCGCTGCACCTCACCGCTGCACCTCACCGCTGCACCTCACCGCTGCACCTCACCGCTGCACCTCACCGCTGCACCGCTGCACCTCACCGCTGCACCTCACCGCTGCACCGCTGCACCTCACCGCTGCACCTCACCGCTGCACCTCACCGCTGCACCTGCACCTCACCGCTGCACCTCACCGCTGCACCTGCACCTCACCGCTGCACCTCACCGCTGCACCTCACCGCTGCACCTCACCGCTGCACCTCACCCTCACCGCTGCACCTCACCGCTGCACCTCACCGCTGCACCTCACCGCTGCACCTCACCGCTGCACCTCACCGCTGCACCTCACCGCTGCACCTCACCGCTGCACCTCACCGCTGCTGCACCTCACCGCTGCACCTCACCGCTGCACCTCACCGCTGCACCTCACCGCTGCACCTCACCGCTGCACCTCACCGCTGCACCTCACCGCTGCACCTCACCTCACCGCTGCACCTCACCGCTGCACCTCACCGCTGCACCTCACCGCTGCACCTCACCGCTGCACCTCACCGCTGCACCTCACCGCTGCACCTCACCGCTGCACCTCACCGCTGCTGCACCTCACCGCTGCACCTCACCGCTGCACCGCTGCACCTCACCGCTGCACCGCTGCACCTCACCGCTGCACCTCACCGCTGCAGCTGCCCTCACCGCGCGCACCACGGCGGCCCTCACCGCGCCCTCTACAGCCGTGCAGCTCCGCGGTACATGCCCTTACAGCCGTGCGGTACATGTTTGCGGACCTCTTATTCGGTGCTTCCGGAGACGAAGCGTCCCCGCCGGATCCTGCACAGTGAAGGTGATGGCCTTCCGGTCCTCTGCTACATGTGAGTGTGTGTGCGCGCGCGCGCCTAGCGCATAACACCCGTGTGCTTGCGTCGTCCCGCCGCCATAACGCCATATACCATCAGACCGCACCGGATCCGAATCCAGAGCTGTGATTACAACCGCACGGCTCCCGCACGGCTCCCGCACGGCTCCCGCACGGACATCGGCCTGCCTTTGTAGAACAAGACGAGAGGCGGAGGAGGCGGAAGGAATGAGAAAGGACGAGACACAAACAGCAGTTGCCCACATCTTACGGTCACCGTGGGTCCAGCGGCTCACAGTTTCTCAGAGACCGCGTAGAGGTCTGGCCGAAAAAAATAAATAAATGTTGCAAGTCGTTGGGGAGACCGTGCGGGGACAGCCCTGGGATTCGTGACGTCTTTGTGGTGGACGGTGTCCGTAAGCGCCCGGTAGGTAGGCAAGCCCGTCAAACCGACACGTTCGACGGGACTGCCTACCTCGACTTCCGCAGGCGCCCCGGGGGGCCTGGAAGCGCCTGGTAGGCAGGCAAGCCCGTCAAACCTACGTGTTCGGCGGGACTGCCTACCTCGACTTTCGCAGGCGCCCCGGGGGGCATGGAAGCGCCTGGTAGGCAGGCAAGCCCGTCAAACCTACGTGTTCGGCGGGACTGCCTACCTCGACTTTCGCAGGCGCCCCGGGGCGCTGGACGCCCGGTGTCACGCGTCGCGAATGGCATCAGTCGCGCCCGCAGTTGTCAAACAACCCGGCCGCATAAAGAACTGCGCGCTCTGCATGCGCTGACTGGCGCTCATTTCCATTGCAGAGCGTACAGACGCGCTCATGAGAAATGCCCTCACGAAGCAGCCATTGAGGCGGTCAAGCCGGCTAGGTGATGTCATGACAACGTGCGATTCGCGCGCCGCTCAACAGCGTCAGAATTCGCAACGTACAAAAATAAAATAAGTAGAGGAAAAATACGTTTATATGTACTTGGCGCACTTCAGAGAATTGTCGATACATTCAGAGTTGGAAGTCAATGAATGCTTCGTGAAATTCGCCACCTGCGTTGCGACTTCGCAAGTCCCTGTCCGAAAAGGAACACGAAGAGTTTCTGAAGCTCGCCCTGCTGCACCGTTACGGCAGCGGACTGTCAGGCGGAGGCGTGAGAAATGGGGCGTCGGCTGGCCGCGCGCAAACCTAGGCAGAGGGAGAGACAAAGGGAGCGGGAGGGGAAAAAGCAATGGTCGGGGTGGAGCCGGTGGAGCGGCCGGGAATGGCGGAGCCCGGCGGAGCCGGACGACATCTCCGGGAAAAGCGCGGGCGCCTGTCGCCAAAGAACGTCAACGTCAAAATTAAGGCCCACCTCTAGGCTGCAACGCGACGTTACAGAACAAACAGTCCGTCAGATATGGCCGTACGCACTTACGAGCGCGAACCAGTGCTGGGACTAGCGTAACATCTTTGACCCCGTTCCGTCTTCTTGTGCGGCCATAACACACACACACACACACACACACACACACACACACACACACACACACACACACACACACACACACACACACACACACACACACACACACACCAGAAGGCCCCCGATAGCGCAGCCGCACTCTCATGTGTGTCGGACAATACGAGACTCTAACAACAATGCCCGTCCACAATGGCCCCTCATCACAATTCGACCAAATAATAACGACGACGATATTCTAGAATAACGTTCGGGGGCCGTCATTACGGGGAGCGGCAGCCTGTGCCGGTCCGAGTCCTCCGGGTTCTCCGGGTCCTCCGGGTCCTCCGGGTCCTCCGGGGCTGGAGACTATATGAGAGGGCGTGCGGTGCGGTGATGTGCGGTGCGGTGCGGTGCGGTGCGGTGCGGTGCGGTGCGGTGCGGTGCGGTGCGGTGCGGTGCGGTGCGGTGCGGTGCGGGGCGGTGCGGTGCGGGGCGGTGCGGTGCGGTGCGGTGCGGTGCGGTGCGGTGCGGTGCGGTGCGGTGCGGTGCGGGGGGGCGGTGCGGGGCGGTGCGGTGCGGTGCGGTGCGGTGCGGTGCGGTGCGGTGCGGTGCGGTGCGGTGCGGTGCGGTGCGGTGCGGGGCGGTGCGGTGCGGGGTGCTGGACAAGGCTATGCGGCTGCGCTCCGGTGCCCCGCTGATCCGCGGCAGGTCAGCCCAGGGCAGCTGAGGGCAGCCCAGCAAATACCAGCATCGCCCTGACACGCGGAGGAGGAGAATCTGTTGCATAAGAAGGAGCACGTCGCAAATGTGCTGTGCCCCATTGAGGGCGCCAGGTCGTATGGCAAATGCTCCTCACACACACACACACACACACACACACACACACGCGCGCGCGCGCGCGCGCGCGCGCGCACACTGGCACTATCCCTCGAGCGGTAGCGAGACCAAGGTTGTAGCAAGCGAAGGGTCGTTCTGACTGCTCGCTCTAGTCCAACGCACAGAAAAAAAAAATTGATGGAAGGGTCTTTTTTGTCCCACACGGTGAGGGGAGAGCTAAAGTAAATCATTTACGTCAAGGGATCATACCGCTCCGGTTTTTCTCTTTTCTTCTGAAGAGTGTTTCGCCCACGTTTACCGCAACGCTGTTATTATTATTCCAAGTGCGCACTTTTAAAGAGATTTTTGGTTCTTCGCGAAGTGTACTGGAACAGGGGGCGCCTGATCCGTTGCGTCATACTCCAGCTGCCTGCTACCGGCTGCTGTGAGGCTACTGTACTACTGTGTGCCGCGGCTCAAATCTCTCGCCTCCGCCGGGGCCGGGCCGGGCCGGGGCCGCACGGGGCGAGGAGGGAGTGTAAAAAAGAAAGTGGCGCTTCTTCCTCTCGCCGCTCCGTAGTCGATATGATTACCCGCAAACCATAGCCAGCCTGCGGAGGCGTGGGGTGCTGTGCTCGCTATCCCTGGCCAGCTGCTGCCGCCGCCGCAGCCCCAGCGACCACACCGAGTGCCCGCTGGTGCCCGCTGGTGCCCGCTGGTGCCCGCTGGTGCCCGCTGGTGCCCGCTGGTGCCCGCTGGTGCCCGCTGGTGCCCGCTGGTGCCCGCTGGTGCCCGCTGGTGCCCGCTGGTGCCCGCTGGTGCCCGCTGGTGCCCGCTGGTGCCCGCTGGTGCCCGCTGGTGCCCGCTGGTGCCCGCTGGTGCCCGCTGGTGCCCGCTGGTGCCCGCTGGTGCCCGCTGGTGCCCGCTGGTGCCCGCTGGTGCCCGCTGGTGCCCGCTGGTGCCCGCTGGTGCCCGCTGGTGCCCGCTGGTGCCCGCTGGTGCCCGCTGGTGCCCGCTGGTGCCCGCTGGTGCCCGCTGGTGCCCGCTGGTGCCCGCTGGTGCCCGCTGGTGCCCGCTGGTGCCCGCTGGTGCCCGCTGGTGCCCGCTGGTGCCCGCTGGTGCCCGCTGGTGCCCGCTGGTGCCCGCTGGTGCCCGCTGGTGCCTGGTGCGCTGGTGCCCGCTGGTGCCCGCTGGTGCCCGCTGGTGCCCGCTGGTGCCCGCTGGTGCCCGCTGGTGCCCGCTGGTGCCCGCTGGTGCCCGCTGGTGCCGCTGGTGCCCGCTGGTGCCCGCTGGTGCCCGCTGGTGCCCGCTGGTGCCCGCTGGTGCCCGCTGGTGCCCGCTGGTGCCCGCTGGTGCCCGCTGGTGCCCGCTGGTGCCCGCTGGTGCCCGCTGGTGCCCGCTGGTGCCCGCTGGTGCCCGCTGGTGCCCGCTGGTGCCCGCTGGTGCCCGCTGGTGCCCGCTGGTGCCCGCTGGTGCCCGCTGGTGCCCGCTGGTGCCCGCTGGTGCCCGCTGGTGCCCGCTGGTGCCCGCTGGTGCCCGCTGGTGCCCGCTGGTGCCCGCTGGTGCCCGCTGGTGCCCGCTGGTGCCCGCTGGTGCCCGCTGGTGCCCGCTGGTGCCCGCTGGTGCCCGCTGGTGCCCGCTGGTGCCCGCTGGTGCCCGCTGGTGCCGCTGGTGCCCGCTGGTGCCCGCTGGTGCCCGCTGGTGCCCGCTGGTGCCCGCTGGTGCCCGCTGGTGCCCGCTGGTGCCCGCTGGTGCCCGCTGGTGCCCGCTGGTGCCCGCTGGTGCCCGCTGGTGCCCGCTGGTGCCCGCTGGTGCCCGCTGGTGCCCGCTGGTGCCCGCTGGTGCCCGCTGGTGCCCGCTGGTGCCCGCTGGTGCCCGCTGGTGCCCGCTGGTGCCCGCTGGTGCCCGCTGGTGCCCGCTGGTGCCCGCTGGTGCCCGCTGGTGCCCGCTGGTGCCCGCTGGTGCCCGCTGGTGCCCGCTGGTGCCCGCTGGTGCCCGCTGGTGCCCGCTGGTGCCCGCTGGTGCCCGCTGGTGCCCGCTGGTGCCCGCTGGTGCCCGCTGGTGCCCGCTGGTGCCCGCTGGTGCCCGCTGGTGCCCGCTGGTGCCCGCTGGTGCCCGCTGGTGCCCGCTGGTGCCGGCCGGGGAGGAACACAACACAGCCCACGCCCGAGGGGCCCGAGGGCTCCATAGCAAGGCACAGCTGGCCTCCTCGCCTCGACTCAACACTGCGCAGTTCGCGTAGCCCCAAGCGCACGCTTGGCGTTTGTACTTTGCGAAGACGGCATGACGCGGCGCACGTCAAAGTGTCGGCCTCATCAGACCCTACAGCACTTGGAAAGGAAAAGGGAGGAAGGCCAAATCGATGCCGTCACCGTGACGGACAAAGGCGAGGGCGAAGATGCGACGCCGTGACGATGCGGGAAGCGCGCAGCGTGACCGATCCTCGGGCCGATCGGCGGCGTCCGAGAAGTGCAGCAGGGCCAGGGCTACCCGCTGGCAACCACTCACCTAAAAGTTTACCTGCTCCGCAGTCTTGCGCACGGAGAGAGCTTCTAAAAACCAACGTTGACGCATAAAAACAAAAACCTCGCCGCCACAGATTTGTCATGACGAGTCCAACGCGTCCACTCACCATGTATTCCTTGGCCTTCTGCTCCAGCTCAGCGAACTTCCAGTGCATCCCCGCGCGGAAGTCCAGCGGCTGCAGACGGTTCTCCATCTCGCGCACCCACTTCCTGAGGCAGCGGACCTCGTGCTCCACGTCTGGAATGAAATCATCGGAAACTGATCATTTGGAATACATGACAATGCTGTTTTATCTTACGGCAGCAAAACACGCCGAGTAAATGGCTGGAGGTGACGACAGCGCCAGTGGTCAGGCCACCCAACGGCCGCCGCAGCCTGGGCGCTGCCTGCCGTCCCTCCAGTCCAGTCCAGGCCAGGGCCCGTGAGGCGGGCCCGCACAGCCGCCTGCGACGTAGGCCACCCAACCGGCTCTCCTTACCCCCACCATACCCCACCCCACCCCACCAGCGCGCTCACCCGGCCCCGGAGGGAGGTGGTTGTGTTGTCTGCCTTCCCGGCGTACTAAAGCCCGCCTTGACGGGGCAAGGCTCCAGGCTGGGCTTACTTTCGCCGGCAGGCAGGCAACCCAACCAGCACCAGGCTGCGGCTCTGCGCCCGAAAGGTATGCATCCCACCCTACGCCATGATCAGACAGTCCAGACCCAGCCTGCCCGCACCCGGCAGGTGGGCAACCTATTCAGCATGTTCCAGCCGACACTCGGAGCGCCGGGTGCATAGGCAGCCCATTCGGCTCCGGCTGCTCTCAAGCGAGCTGTCCGGGTAATGCAGGTAATGCCGCCGGCAGGTGGGTAACCTATTCAGCATGTTCTAGTCGACACTCGGAGCGCCGGGTGCATCGGCAACCTATTCGGCTCAGGCTGCTCTCAAGCGAGCTGTCCGGGTAATGCAGGTAATGCCGCCGGCAGGTAGGCAACCTATTCAGCATGTTCTAGTCGACACTCGGAGCGCCGGGTGCATCGGCAACCTATTCGGCTCAGGCTCCTCTCAAGCGAGCTTCCCGCGACACCTGTCCGGGTATCCCACCGGTCACAGCAGGAAACTTACCTGTGCACATGTCACGCTGGTCGGACGTGGACGGGGTCATGGCCAGCTCCAGCGTCTCCCACTTGGAGTTGAGGTGCGCCGCTCGCCAGGACACCTCGTCCCGCAGGTCCGGGCAGCGCGCTAACAAGCGGCATGACTGTTCGTTAAACATCCGCCTGCGGAAGCCCTCGCGCTGCATCCGTTCCATGTGACTCTGCGGATCACGGAAAAAAAATTAACGTCTGTGCTATTGCACCGCCTAAAAACCAGGATTTAGAAAAAAATTCTTAAAGTAAAATGAATGTTTAATATTGACGTGGAAGAAGAGGTGACGTTGAATTTATCTTACTGTTCTCAGTACACGGTCGGTGACCGTCTCCTCCTTGCCGTACACTGCCTCTTGGATACTATTTAACCAGGAATAGAGTTCCAAGAAGTGTGCCGTGAACTGATTAAAGCTCCAGTCTCCATCTGAACTTCCCCCCGCCGCTGCATGGTTGTACGCTGACAAATCTCCGCTCGCCTCCTGAAAAAGAAATGAAAAATTGTCACATATCTTGCTCCTCCCGAGAACCGATAAAATTACAAAGAAAAACAAACCTTGCATGTATCGATAAGGTTGTTGTCCATGAGGTAGTCGTAGTCGGATTGCAGAGCGGCCCAGAACTCGTCCTTGTTGTGACTTCCCCAGGAGCGACGCCATCCTTCTTGTTCGGGGTCTCTCCTGCAAAGCATATTGACACGTTACATAAAACCAATCAAAATTTGCTGCAATCTTGATTTACACACATATATGCATGAAGAAAAGAAATTAAATGACTCTGAGGCCACGTGAAATCAGCGTTTAACAATTAAATTACTCCTCCTGACCTGGGTTTCTTGGTGAGCGAGTTGTAGGGCCGCTCGAGGCGTAGTCGGGCGCGGTCTGGGCTCTCCGGGCAGCCGGCGGGGGGCTGCAGCGACGACAGCGAAAAGCTGCTCTTCATCGCCGAGTTCTCGAAGCCTGAGTGGTAGAGAAGAAGCATGGGTCAGTATCGAAGAGGCACAAAAACAAACAAAAAGAAAACAAAAACAGCGTAGCGCAGGAGCCGCGCGGCGCCGTGCGGCAGAGACTTGAACGCGCGCGGCCGAGCGCCCGCAGGGTAGGCCAGCCCGCCGAGCTCGGGTGCGCGCGGGCTGCCTACCCCGCCGGGCGCCCGCCGCCCGCCGCTTGAGCACCTCCGGCCTCCGGGGGCCTCAGCTCCGAGCAGCTCCGCGGTGCCGCCCGAACAGAACCCCGCCGGCCGCCCACTTGTAAACTTCCTCGAACGACAGCCGAGTCCTGGACACTGACGACAGGACGGCAGGGGCCCGCAGGGGTCCGCAGGGGCCCTTCGGAGTCCTACAAACACGGAAGGGGACGGCAAACAGTCCCGGACGGCCGCGTGACCGCAGCACCACGCACCAGTCCTCTCGTCATAAGTTACGGCGCTATGGTTCCGCACGCGCCCGCCTGCTGCAGCTGCCTGTCTGCCTGCCGACCCGAGCACAGCCCAGCCCGAGCAGCGCTCCGAGTGTAAGGGAATTGGCTTGTTACCCAGAGCGTCGTCGCAGAGTCGGACGGCCAGTGCTGTGCCATTGCGAGACAAACTGCCAGTGCGCGCCAGTGTCTGCCTCTGTGTGTGTGTGTGTGTGTGTGTGTGTGTGTGTGTGTGTGTGTGTGTGTGTGTGTGTGTGAACAGGACTCGATCTATCTGCATATGAGCCTACTGACCGAGCAAGCGGTCCCGTCCTTGTCCATCCGGGCGAGATGGCAATGCGCAATGAAAAGCAGAGCGGGGCGAACGCAATAACAGAGCGCACTGTGGAGCCCAGACCAGCGGGTACAGCTGGGCACAGGCGGGTACCCTGGGGACGATCCTCGATATTTTCGAAGCGTCGTGAAATTTGCGTGGGGAAGACTGCGCCTTGTTGTGATAACGGAATGAAAACTAGGACAGGGGCAGCGGCCACCTGTTTCCTGGGCGGTTAGCTCTGTTCGCTCGTCCGGTCACGGGGAATGTCGCGAATGTGTGCAAATCGACTGCAGAGCCAGAGGCAAGAGCCAAAGGCAGCGCTAAAGGCAGCGCCAATGGGGGCTTGTCGGTCGGAGAGGGCACCGTTAAAGCCGACTCCTCGCCAAGGCAGCGGCGAGGGGTACCGCTCATACACCGAGGCAGGCTACGCGGCTACACACACGGGAAAAGTCTATGGACATTTTTGTCCATGAGTTATGGACGATTCTGCACGTCCATAGGCCAGTGACAATATTTGTCACTCCGGACGTACAATATTGTAACCATCTGTAGACAAATCAGATTTTCGTCCATAGCTGGAGTGACAATTTTGTCCATAGATGGGCAGAATAGTCCATAGACTTTTTCCGTGCACATATCTGCGCTGGGGACCTGCTGGGTAACTTATTTAATGGACTGAGCATAAATGGGGGTGGTGGTGATCCTCGGAGCAGCGAGCAGCAGAGCAGCAGCTAGCATTGTCACGGCCAGCACGGGACGAGTGGGGCGTGGCGTGTGTCACCGTCACCGCCGGGGGCCCCGCCCCGCCCCGCCCCCCGCCCCGCCCCGCCCCGCCCCGCCCCGCCCCGCCCCGCCCCGCCCCGCCCCGCCCCCAACACGTCATGCCGCACGTTACGAAATGCAGCTCGCATGCACTCTTTGTGCACGGCTATCAAGTGCATCACCAGAGACGACCTTGGCGTGATACCTCGCGGCCCTTCAGTGCGCATCGCGCCAGGACTTCTGTCTCCGAACGTGCCGAACCCTGCGGGGCCAAGCTCAAAGGCCGATCGGGGGTCACTTTAATGTACCTTACAATAAGTAGCGATCACGCCCCCCCCCCAAAAAAAAATAATAATAATAAATAAAAAATGTCTCCGACCCTGGATTTTGGACAAACCGGGTTTATTTTCTTTCGATCGCTTTGGCAGCCGGCTTCCTCGGCTCCCCTTACCTCCAGGCATGGTGGTGACGTTGAGTGCAGAGTCCGATCGGTGCAAGTGTTGTCGTAAGTGGCTGAGGTGAGGTCCCGGTCCCGTGGGACCCTGCAGGGGAGCCTGCGGTGCTCCTAGCCCTGCCTGCTCCCTCCCCGGGGCGGCCCTGCTGTCGCCATGGCAGCAGCGCGGCCGTTGGTGCTGCGGCGGTAGCTGCGGCGGCGGCGCTGCCCTTGGCGCTGCCGCGGCGGCCGCGGGCTGGCCGGGCTGGCTGAGGGAGACTAGAAGCAGGCGCCCCTTGCAGGACGCCCGCCGGCCCCGGCGCCACGGCCCCGACCGTCTGCAACAAACCAAGGAACAAAGTGAGTCTGATATCGCCGGTGTGGGGTGGGGTGTGGAGGGCAGGGCGTGCTTAGCGGTGCTCAGAGGGCTGTTGGCACACCGCGGCCGGCTAGCCCGCGCCAGCCCACCGTGTGCCAAACGTCAACAGCGCCGTGCCGTGGGTCGGGTGTGGTTCCAAAAACACTCGGTAGGCAGCGTGTGTGTCGCAGTGATGTCACCCCTGGGGATGACTTGCAGCCAAACACAATATGCAATACGCCCCGTTCCGTCCCGTCATCGGCCGGGTTTCACAAGTCCTCTTCGAAGAGCTTTCAATTGATATTTGCGGCGCGCGGCCGGACGCGGGTGCACCGCGGCTGTTTGGGAAATGTCACACTGGAAGGCATTGTATCGGCCGGTTTTTCACGCCTCGATTTACGGACGTCGACGCACCACCGAGGCGGGTCCCACCGAGGCAGGGCCGAGCCGAGCCGAGCGTGTCTGGCGTGTGTCACGCCATAAAATCGAGGCGGCGGGCGGCGCGCGCAACTCGAGCCTCGCTCCCGCCCGGCCGCCTCGATGCAGCGACGCATGCAAAAGTCGTCGGTCGGATCTCATTTCAGTGCGGCGGCCGGCGGCGTGCGTGCAGTTCGTGGCACTCCAACCTTTGGCCGAGCGAGTCGTTGGCTGCTTTGGCACACGGCTGGCCCGCTAGCCGCAGTAAACAATGGAGTCTATGCAGACGACGTGACCCGACGCCCGGATTGCCTTCTTCTTGTCGCCTTGTTGTTAAACTGATGGTATACGGTGCAGCGGGAAGGCAAGAGTGATACCCGTGTCCTGTTGTGTACCTTCACCCCCTGCAAAAGAAGTTCTCCCGCCTACACGAAGGTGAAAGTTTATTAGCATTCATCTGGGCTTCAATCAGATTATTTAATACCTGAATAGAAAGTGTGGTCAGTAAGAAGTTGATCACAGCGCATATCCGTATCGAAATTTCAATACTGAACCCCAGTCAGTGGCGTCAAGCTTGAATTCCAGTGGTGTAGCAAGCTGGCCTCCGTGGGGACCCACCCACTCCTCAGACCGCTATTAACGCTATCAAACGCTATTAAATGTGCATGTTTTTGCGCTTTCTTTCCTTTTCCTTCCTTTCCTCTCATTTTCCGCCTCTTTCCCTTCCTTTTTCCTTTCACTTTTCACCTTTCACCACCCTCTCGAGGGGGGACCCACCCCCTCAGAGCTGTAGCAGCCACTACGGCAAAACCCCCCGCTTGACGCCACTGACCCCAGTTGAATGAATAAAGCCCCTTTCTCACAGCCCCCACGGTTGGCGCTTTGCCACCTGCTCCTCCCCGCCGCCCTTTTCTTCAGATTTCAATCTGTCGCGTTATGGCCTGCCCGCCTGCCCCGGCCGCTTGCCTGCCTCCCCTGCCTGCCAGGGGGTTCTTTACGGCCGGGAATCACCTCCGCGGCCAGCAGCGATCGTGTTTTGTGTTGACAGCGAAAGTCCATACTGCATCCCGTATCCCGTAGGCCGTGGGCCCCCGTGGGCAGGCCGGGTGGGCCTGGCAGTTGGCACTGGGAACCCGCGAATTATTGCAGAGGAAGAAAGGACGTCGAAGGGCTAGAGCCTCGGCTAGAGCGGGTCCTGGCAGCAGGCGCCGGCAGCCAGTCAGCCAGCAGCCAGCCCGGCGCGGCCCGGAGCGTGATCGGAAACATGAGAGCCGTCTGGAAGCCGAACGAGACGGACGGGACGGGCACCAGCGGGCACCAGCGGGCACCAGCGGGCACCAGCGGGCACCAGCGGGCACCAGCGGGCACCAGCGGGCACCAGCGGGCACCAGCGGGCACCAGCGGGCACCAGCGGGCACCAGCGGGCACCAGCGGGCACCAGCGGGCACCAGCGGGCACCAGCGGGCACCAGCGGGCACCAGCGGGCACCAGCGGGCACCAGCGGGCACCAGCGGGCACCAGCGGGCACCAGCGGGCACCAGCGGGCACCAGCGGGCACCAGCGGGCACCAGCGGGCACGAGCGGGCACCAGCGGGCACCAGCGGGCACCAGCGGGCACCAGCGGGCACCAGCGGGCACCAGCGGGCACCAGCGGGCACCAGCGGGCACCAGCGGGCACCAGCGGGCACCAGCGGGCACCATCGGGCACCAGCGGGCACCAGCGGGCACCAGCGGGCACCAGCGGGCACCAGCGGGCACCGGCGGGCACCAGCGGGCACCAGCAGGCACCAGCGGGCACCAGCGGGCACCAGCGGGCACCAGCGGGCACCAGCGGGCACCAGCGGGCACCAGCGGGCACCAGCGGGCACCCGCACTTGAGCAGAGAAAGGGCCTGGGGCCGGCCTGGGGCTGCTGGGCCTGGCCGGGCCTTGGCCCTGGGGTCGGGAGGTGAGGCGGCGTCCGGCGGCGTCCTAAACGACATTATAATGAGGCCGGATCGCCTGTAATAAGCGACGCCGGGCCCTACGCTGGCCGACGTGTGCCGCCGTCACACCCGACGCCTCGCCACGCCCATTCCCAGCCCGCGGGAGATTCGATCCCGTCGAATCTGGGAGAAAACCTGACAGCCTGACAGCCTAAAGAGCAGGGCGGGCCGGGCCGGCACCTCACCCCCGCGAGGGGGTGGCTGAGGTCCCGGTGTGCACGCAGGTAACCAGCGTCGTCACCAAGGACGAGGCCTAGGGCCCCGGGGCCCCCGGACACCGCGGCGTGACCCTCCGACCTGGTTTTCCGGCTCGTTGACGGCTGTCGTGCCGAGCCGGGAGGCCCCGGCCGGGGCTTGTCATCGCACGCGGTGCACAGCGAGGGGAGAGGGCTCCCGTGAGAAAACGAAAAGGCTTCAAATTACGGCGCGTCGGCCATCCCTAACGCAGCTCCGCCAGCCTGTTTACGTCCATCCCCACATCGAAGATGGAAGGTGTGACTCTCTGACAGCGAAGGTGCAGTGAATGTGGAAGATTCTGGAAGCCTAGGAGAGTGTGACAAGTAGGCGACCCCTTGATCACTTGAAGTATTTTATTCTCAAGTACCAAAAACAGCCCCCAGCGCCGCGAGTGCAGCTTGCCCTTTGCATGGGTGCACGCCGAGGTGCACGCCGACGCACCCGGGCTGCCATCAGTTGACGTGCGGGGGCCGGCGGGGGCCGGCGGGGGCCGGCGGGGGCGCACACACACACACACACACACCGCCCAGGGGCCTCCGGTGTGGGCCCGGGGTCGTGGAGGGCGTCACCTCCGTGGCGAAAGTGCGAACAACGCGTTCAAATCATGCGTGCCAACGAGCGTTTCCGGAAGAAAAGTCCCCCCGCCTCCCCACTGACGCCCCCGCCCACCGCTCCGGCCCATGATATCGCGATTTCCCCACCGACAGTATGGTCCCGTCGTACACGATGCTTAAGCCCACGCGCCACTCAGAGGCTGTTCGCGTGTCGGGGTGCACGGCGCCGACGGCACTGACCCCGGGAACCTGAGGGAACCGGAGGGAACCGCATCGCTGCCCTAACATCGGTACAGGGACGGAAAAAACGCAACGATATTCAATAAGAGAAATTCAGAACAAAAAAAAAAAAAAAAAACACACACACGCATAAAACAACGTCTGTCGCGATTGATTGTCCTCTCAAAGGACACACAAAGAGAAAGTATGAAAATAAAATAGCTAAATTAACACACATGCTGGGTCAAAATTTTGTTTTTGTTTAAGGAGAAGAACGAGAAAACTAGTGCATTAAGGGTTGGGTTTTGCGAGAGTGGCTCCACAGACATGAGCAGCACATAACCCGTGTGCAGCTCAGCGTGCGCTCGTGCGTATGCGTGTGTGTGTGTGTGTGTGTGTGTGTGTGTGTGTGTGTGTGTGTCCGCCTGCTTTGCATACAGTCCGGCCGGTAATAGCTCACCCACGATGCGGACCCGTCCGTCGCGACAACGCCCGCCGCGAGACGCCAGCGCGACGACAGTTAACTTCTTTTTCCCCTCTCTTTTTAGTTTTGCAGAGGAAGTAAAACTTGTTTCGCATTGCATCTCTCTCGTGCTATCGGAGCCCTTATTCTCTACAATAAATCCGAATTCTTCCGCCTTCGAATCCAACGATCGGCGATGTTAGGAACATTTCGCATAAAGGATTTACACAAACCTGCGGCAGGAGAAGGGCCCGGCATGGATGCGGCAGCTGAGCCGGGGGCTGACTCGGGGGCCGCGCAGTCCGCCGGGGGGCGGCGGGGGCGGCGGCGGGGGCGGCGCTGCTGGGTCAGCCGGCGGGACTTCCTGAAACCGACACAGAACGATGTGAGCAAGGGATGGTCACGTGAGATGGACAATGCAGGCCTTTCTCCCTTGGCTAGGCAGTTCTCCGCGATAACAAACAATTACAAACCGGAGATGACCGCAAGCAAACGCGGGGCGCGGCGCGTCTCTGGGCACAATTACAGTGACACTGCGCGGGACCCGCCGGGAGTCCACTAACAACGGCGAATGAATGGCGATTACAAACGAAAAAGGTGATATCCATTTCCGTCTGAGTGGCAGCTGGCGGGCCGGGCGCGCGCCGGCTGGGGCTGGGAAACAGATGAGCACAATGGAGCGACGGCAGGCCAGGGAGCTCGGCAGGCAGCTCGGCAGCAGCCATGAGGCAGTGCCCGGCAGTGCCCCGCAGTGCCACGGCAGATTACACTACACGGTGCGAGCCCAGCCCAGCCCAGCCTCATCAGCCTCTGCGGTCGACTCGCTCGCCACACACCGCCGTGTCACATCTACTGACCAGAAGTGGACTGCTGATGACAGTTAACAGCGCCATGATATCTATATCATCTGCTCGGTACAAGGGATTGATTCCGCTTCTCCGGGTGGTAAGCTGAGAACGAGTGGGATGGGATGCTTATACTGACCCCAGGCGAGCGCTGCCCGGCGCTGCCCGGCGCTGCCTGCACACACGGACTGGTGCAGCAGCTCTGCAGCAGCTCTGCAGCAGCTCTGCAGCAGCTCTGCAGCAGCTCTGCAGCAGCTCTGCAGCAGCTCTGCAGCAGCTCTGCAGCAGCTCTGCTCTACAAACGGTGCGGTGGCCGCCGGCCGGGGCCACTCGCTGCTCGCACTCGTCCCTTCTTCATGCAAAGCAGCACTGCATTGTGCTTAATTCCCTGCGCAGCCCCCGCAGCCCCCGCCGCACTCCCACCGCTGCATCACGGCGCGGTATCGGCAGCGGCGGCTCCCGGAGGGCCTGCCCATGCCCGCCCGGGGCCCGACCCGGGGCCCAGCAATAACAACTTGAATAATGCGAAAAAGGAATCTAGAGGAGAAATATAAAATCGCGGCCAACATCACAGTCCTCGCGGCGCCCGAGGATGATCCTTGCATGTCGAATGCGATACGCTGTGTCCGGGCCCAGGGCTGGGTCTACAGGGACCACCTGTAGCGGCCAGCAGGGCGGCAGGAAGAGGTCACCGGCCCGGCCGAGGGCCTGGCCTCAGCCTGCCCGCCGCAGGCTGCAGCAGCCCAGCGCCGCCCAGCGCCGCCCAGCTACGGGGGTCTGCGTCTGCGGCCGGGCTGCAGGCGGGACGGGCAAATTGCGACTACTCCTAATCGGTGTGCGCGATTGGCTCGCTCCAAGCCACCTCCCTCTGCAGGATGCGCGATGCAAATGCACCGTCCGTGGCTTTGTTTTGGTGCAGTACCTTCTTCCTCCATGCTCGTTTCTTCTTCTTTTTTTTTTATTTTGGTCCCACGTGGTGTTCTTATTTGCTTCTGCATCATGGTTTTGCGAACACATCACAAAGTGGATACCATCCTCTCTGTTCGAAGCGTAGCGGGAAAATGTGCGAGAGGAAACGGAAATGAGTTGGAAACAAAAGGGAGGAATGCGAAGGTAAGCTGGGATCAGGCTGTGGCTCCCCGGCGGTGCCTGTCCTGGCCGGGGCCTCCGCACGCAGTGTTTGCACGCCACGTCACGCGGGCGTGAGAACGCCTGTCACGCTCGCGGAATGGAGCGGCGCCCGTAAAGTCACACAGATACGGAAGAAAGGAGGAGGCGGAGTACATAAAATCCCCCCCGGCAGGACGGGGATTTGAACCGGCGCGTTCGTGCTACTTCCCAGCCTAACAACCCCGTGCGTCCCTATCGTGGCATATTTTGTATGGCAGTCGTAAAATTTAAGCCAGTGACTATGTAAAAGAGGGGAGAGGGAGTAGGATACAGACAGACGGACTGCGTGTGCAGCTCAAGGCGCAGCAATGCCAGGAGTCCGGACCGGCCGTATGTGAGAGCAATAGGAACGCCTCAGACGGTCAGCTCCAAGCGCACCGCTCGGGTGGGCTGCAGGGGGCCGCGGGGGCCGCGGGGGCTGCGGAGGGCTGCGGGGCGGGGGCCGCCCGGGATACTGTCCTCGCGTCGGAACCCTATCCTGTTTCCAGAGGTCACGTCTCGAGCGCCGACCTTTGTCCTTTTGTCCTTCCAACTCAAAACAGATCACTGTGATAAATTTTAAAAGAAATATCACGAGGGATATCTTATCTTTGTACCGAAATACCCGAAAGAAGAAGAAAAGCAGTCTGAAGATAGTAGACCTCGACTGGACTACTTTGCAGTGCACAGGGTGGCATGCAGCCAGCGAACCAGGCGCGGATACAGAGGGGGGGGGGGGGGCATGGGGGAGCGTCGCCCGGAAGGGCGCCGGAAATGTAGGCAACCGGCGTAACTTTTCCGCCTGTAAGTAGGCAAAAAGCAGGACATTGCCTCCCCCTGAAACCGCTCCTGGATCCGCTACTGCAGCGAACATGGGCCAAAACAAAGCGCCGGCTGGTTTTGTACGAGGATAGGTGGGTATAAACCGAGGGGGCAACCACTCGTTTAAATTATGCACACAGATTTCAGGATTTCGTGGGACCACACCCCGTGGTTATCGTTAATTTTGGAATTTTATTGCTTTTCTAGCTATTTCAGCTTATGTAGGTGCTATTTTTCGGCATGAAGTCCAAGTCCAACTTTAAATTCGCATTTTTTTCAATTTGTTTTAAAAATTTCTAGAATTTTGTACACACGATTTCGCGAGTGATTCGCCCCTCGGTATAAACATGCTTATTTTACACCGAGATGGCCGCCGGCGGGCCCTTCGTGAAAGTGTACGCGCTCCGTGTGACGAACAACGTCATAACGCCGTGCGGGGTCCGCTTAGGGCGTACAGCGTACCTCAATGCTACAATGTCAAGGCGAGGAACAGACATCGGCTGCACAGGAAATGGCCTCATCGGCCCCCGTGCCCACACGGTCGGCACGCTAACAAACACCTCGCACCTGCCAGCGCACTGCACTGCCTCTTCGGCTCCTGCACGGGAATCACACCGCGCTCCGACCTGTACAAATGTTTCCCAACGGCTCGCGGCATTTCTGAGCCGCGAACCCGATCGGCCGCCACCCGACTCAGCCGACCGCAGAATCCAAACGGTAATCCGAGGCGCCGCGCCTGCTTATTTTAACGGTTCAATTTCGCTGCAATTATTCGAGGCGATCGCGTGCATGAAAGCGCGCTGTCCGAGTGTCCATGAGCACCGCGGTCCGCGGTGGGGAGAGGAGCCGCGGTCAGCGGGGAGTGACGTGTGAGTGAGAACTACTCCCTCTGCTAATACGGAGGGACAGGCATCTGACGGGAGAGGACGGAGGGACAGGTCTACTAACCACTCGCGACGACCCGCGCTGCACTCGCTGCACACACACACACACACACACACACACACACACACACACACACACACACACACACACACACACACACACGCTCGCGGCGTGCATGCGGACACATCAACGCCTGTCCGCCATGATGACCGCTCACTCACTCACTTGCCTGCGCGGACAATTCCATTCATTTTCGAAAGGGGGAACTCTCTCGCCGCGAGTGTGGCTCTTCTCAGCTGCAGACGCTGCAGGTGCTGGTGACGGGCCGGGCTTGTTACGTATGGCGCTGGTGTTCCTCCGGTCTAATCTCGAGTTGTTCCCCATGCCGGTGGTCTTGTTCAGTAACAACACTATCTCGGGAGAGTTAGTTAGAGGAAAAGAAAGCCCCGTGCCGCTTTTGGGGTTCCTCGCCGCCCGATATCATCTTCAGCAGTGTCACGTGGCGGCCCCTTTCTCCCGCACTTATTAAAGCAGCCCGCGACAAAGGCGCGGGGTGTTTGGAAACCAAACCGCGCCGGGTGGCTGCAGGCGGTGCGGGCAGTGCGGGCGGTCCGGGCAGTGCGGGCGCCCAGCCGCCTGCCGCCGCCCCGTGCGCGCGGGTTCAAGCAGCGCCTGCTGCCGGCCCCCGCGGGCCCTGGCCCCAGCACCCGGGGTCCCTGGAGCCCCTTTCACCGGTGCTGATTATGATTTGTGAAGGACATAGTCCTGGGCCGGGGCCGCTGGGGGCCGCTGGGGAGCTGGCACCCCGCCAGGCGCCGACATAACCGTAGCAGTAAACACCTCGTGCCGCTTGTGCGCTGGGACAACGCATGCTCCCGGGATATTTACGCAGTGGCTCTATGGAATGCATCGGGATCAGGGCCCACAGGCCACAGGGGCGGCGGCTGCGACGGCGGCGGCGGACGGCACGCGGGACATGCCAACTGTTCGAACTCCGCCACACGAAGGCACCCCATATTCATACCTCACATGGCACACACACTCCGCCGTTTGCTTTATTTCACGACATGTCTGGAGCGGCTTCGTCAAAAGTAGCACGACGCGGCGCACTCAGCCCAGTGCGCTCGTGCGCAGTGTACGGCCACGGCAAGTGAGATCTGCGGAGCCCGGCGGAGCCCGGCAGAGTCCGCGGAGCCACTCGCTGGCCGCGGTGCAGTTGCAGTAAGTGACTGACTCCGGAGGCGCCTCTGCTGACTGACCGCTGAGCCGCTCGCTGCGATGGATGGACCCTGGCAGCGGCAGCAGTGGCAGCAGCGGCAGCGGCAGCAGCAGCGGCAGCAGCAGCAGCGGCAGCAGCAGCAGCAGCAGCAGCAGCGGCAGCAGCAGCAGCGGCAGCAGCAGCAGCGGCAGCAGCAGCAGCGGCAGCAGCAGCAGCAGCAGCAGCAGCAGCAGCAGCAGCAGCAGCGGCAGCAGCAGCAGCGGCAGCAGCGCGGCAGCGCCAATCGGTATGCACAACAAGCTGCCCACAACGACCTGTCGGCGGCAGTGCGGCAGCAGTGACCAGCAGAGAAAGCTGCCGTCATGAAGAGGTCCAAGTGCTCCAGCAGTAGCAAAGCAAGTCGGAAGGAAGGGGACTTATCCAGGCAGGCGCCGGGCCGGGACGTACCATCCGTGTGCTGCGCAGTTCCTCGGCAGCGCCGCGCCCGGCGGGATGTCCTGCTGCATGGTGCACTGCATGATGCACGAGGAGCGCCGCTAACGCGCGCCTTGCGTCACCGGGCATTCCCCAGGAAAGTGAATAAAGAGCCGCGGCCGCCGTCCACGGCGAACACCCCCGCCTGACAGGCTGCACCGGGCAGGGCAGGCACGGCCGGGGCTGTACCACTCCGGCTCTTATCGAGCGCCACACACAGGCCTCGCTTGTACCCGCACCGTGCGCGTGCGTGCGTGCGTGCGTGCACGTACCCGTGGCGGCATTTGCAGCATATCGGCGTCCGCCGCGTGTCGCATTGGAGAAATGCACTCTCTGGTCAAATGAATGATGTGAGCGATCCGCTGTAACGACACGGGCGGTGCGGTACGCTGCGGTTGGCCGAACGCCACACCACGCCACGCCACGCTCATAACGGGTTCGTGATAACGGCTGATACCAAGGCTGGGCCCGGCACGCCGCGCCGCGCACAATGCGTTGTAGCACTGACCTTCCGTGCGGCCCGTGGCTGGGCCCTGCTGGGCCCGTGCGGCCCGTGGCTGGGCCCTGCTGGGCCCGTGCAGCCTGTGGCTGGGCCCTGCTGGGCCCGTGCGGCCCGTGGCTGGGCCCTGCTGGGCCCGTGCGGCCCGTGGCTGGGCGCACAGCAACGCCTCCCGTGAGACATTCGCCATCGATCAAGATGACGTGTCACTGCGAGGCGGTGCGAGGCGGTGCAAGGCTGGGAAAGAAAGCGATACCGGGCAAGTGAACACCACACGGCGGGTGGGTCCGGTGCGTGGCGCACGACTGCGGCCGCCGTGTGGTGTGTAGTGTGCGGATGAATGGCCAGCGGCCAGCGTTCAGGCGATTCAAAAAGAAGGCGCGGCTCCCTGTTTACATATGCGGCTGTCCGCACGCTTTGGCTCTCGGCCGGCAGGGCCACAGGACCCCCAGGACCCACAGGACCCACAGGACCCACAGGACCTACAGGACCCACAGGACCCACAGGACCCACAGGACCCCCAGGACCCACAGGACCCACAGGACCCACAGGACCCACAGGACCCACAGGACCCCCAGGATCCACAGGACCAACAGGACCCACAGAACCCACAGGACCCACAGGACCCACAGAACCCACAGGACCCACAGGACCCACAGGACCCACAGGACCCACAGGATCCACAGGACCCCCAGGATCCACAGGACCCACAGGACCCCCAGGACCCACAGGACCCCCAGGACCCACAGGACCCACAGAACCCACAGGACCCACAGGACCCACAGAACCCACAGGACCCACAGGACCCACAGGACCCACAGGACCCACAGGACCCACAGGACCCACAGGACCCACAGGACCCACAGGACCCCCAGGACCCACAGGACCCACAGGACCCACAGGACCCACAGGACCCACAGGACCCACAGGACCCACAGGACCCACAGGACCCACAGGACCCACAGGACCCACAGGACCCACAGGACCCACAGGACCCACAGGACCCACAGGACCCACAGGACAGGCCCCACCTGCCGGAAGGTTACGTGCCCGTGATAAGCCCTGGCGGGACTGCGGCTCTAATAAACCACTATCGCTGCAGGCCCGTCGGCAAACATGCCGCTTTCATATCCGTCCGAGTGGCCAAATATTCCGAAACATTTTACGATCGAAAAAAAAAATGTATCGCAAAAGACGGGGTTTCAAAAAATCGTGAGCCGTATTTGCTCGTCCTGCTAACTGGGTGCTTTCGCGACCCGTTCAAACAAAGGAGTTAGTTAATCATCGGCTTTCCCTGACGTCTCGTCGTCACGACGTCCGTCCACCCTCAACGACCCGTTTTATAATCACGTTAATAGCGGGCGGGCTCCCTTCCGGACACCTTATCGGCCGCGCCTCTCCCAGACTCTATTTGCATGGCGCTGCCCAGCTGCCCGGCGCCCCGCGTGCCCAAACCCCCGTAACTGTTGGCGCGGTCAGCTCCGGCCGGGCCTCATGAATACCGTGAGTACGCGCAGCCCGGCGCAGCCCGGCGCAGCCCCACCCCTGGAACACGCCCGGACCGGAAGGTTTTGATTTGTGCCCGGAGGCCCGGAGGGTCCCATGGGTCCCAGCGCGGCGGGCCGCAGCGGCCGCAGACCCAGCGGGCCCCACCCCACAGGCGCACGGTGCTGCCGGTTACTGCGTGCGGACGGAACCGGTCCGCCGGGAGATGGTCTGGCATGGCATGGCATGGGGCCCCCGGAGGCACCTGGCACACGGCACACCGCACATCCTCACGCCGCCGACAGGGACAAAGCGAGTCCGGATCAGACACAATCACGTCGCGGACCCCCGGCCTTGGCCTCGCCCTTCATGAAGACGAGCACAGAAGCTCGCTGGAATAACCCGCAGGGGTCGTCCGCAGTGCACACGTCATGCCGACCTCCCCCGTGATTAGGGAGGCCCGGCACGGG